>VXAY01000088.1:0-12044 GCA_013399855.1 Oxyruncus cristatus
AAGCCTGGCCATGATGATGATTTCCCATATAATTTTTAATGCTGTGATACCTGATAGTATGACAATACTTCTATTTTATTTATATTAAATGGGAAAAGAGAATATCCTTTCATTATTTTGACAAATGTCAAATAGTGCTTTAAAGTTTTTCAACAGGCTTTGAAGTAGTTATTGCAACTGGGAAATTAACAAGCTTTTACTATAACTCTGAATTATATTTTTTGTCTGCTTGTCTTCTGGATCATAATGGCTTCAAAGTACTCAGTAATGACAAACTCTAAACCTTTCAGAGTTTTCAGGAAAATCTCTCCTTTCAGGAATGGAGAGATTTCATCTCCTATTTTATGTAATATGTGTACCTGGGGTGCTGAAAATGTTAGGAAGAACTTTTAGCCTACACAACATGGCAAATACAGTATGCCCCTGTGTTGGCTTCATGCTAATTGTCTGAGCCCACAGGGAAAACCTCCCTCTCCCTTCTTCCCCCAGGGCAAAGGAAAAAAGCTATAGAAACTGAAGAACCTGAAACTAACCGAATTATATCAAAATATATATTTTTGCATATATTTACAGTTATATACAGCTAGAATACTGTGTACAATATTCAGGATCCCAAGTACACCCCCCTCCCCCAGAGGGAAAGGGAAAGGGAAAAGGGAAAAAGGGAAAAGAGGAGAAACAGATATACACAATCAAAACTAAGAATTGGCAAAATAAAGAACTAGCAAATCTTAATCTCACCACGTCTGTTAGAAAAAACAGGATCGCCGGACACAGCTGGCACTCTCCAATCTCCCGTGTGGCAGACCAGTAGTCGCTGCAGGCCTCAGCTGATAGATAAGCAAGACCAACGCAGAGACCCACTGCTCCCGAATGTCACTGGAAGAGAAGAGAGGGAGGGATTCCTCTCCCTTGTTATTTATACCCTTGTGTACGTAAAAATCGTGTGGAATACTGGGAACATGGCCTTGGTTCCTTGGTTACAACCAGGTTACCTAGAAGGCCTAGAATCAAAACCACTACATCCCCAAACTACGATCTTCAGTTCTTGATACTGTTTCCTAGGAAAACAAGGAGATAGCTTCACTAAATACTGGTTTTACATGTGTCTGTGAATATGCTGTTTGGCTTGGAGATAACCATATGAGCAGTGTAATGTATAGTTAACTCTGTAGGTATTTGCATATCCTTTTGTAGTAAAGAGCAGTCTGAGAAACATTGCTTATTTGATTAGAAAATGTGTTTAGAGTTTTAAAACTATGAAGACTTTTACATTATTTAGATAGGAATTCATACTTTTCACTGTACTGAAGCAGAATTTTTTAATATTGCTAATAATTTGTTAAACTTCTTATGATACTAATACATCTATTTAAGCATGTTTTTGGTCTTCAACATAGATAATAAATATTCTCAAAATACAGAGAAAAATTAACCAAAATTGGTTTAAACTGTGTGATGTAGATTTACCCTGAACTGTGATGAACTTAATCCATTTGTCAACACTAATTTTTAAAGATTTAGCTGTCATATTGAATAGATTTTAGGTTTTACTCTGAATAGTTCTCCTGTTGTAGCTTTAGGTCAGCATAAAAAATCAGTAACTTTGTATATTTAAAATAACATAGATAATGAAACTGATAAATAATGAAACACTGTGGACTAGCTTTGGCCTTCATCTCGAAGTCCTGCTGCTCTGAATCAGTGTAGCTGTAGTGTATCTCAGGCATATTTTGGCTACACTGCTAAGTGCCAGTTTCCCCTGCAGCACGTAGATCCTTACACTTCCCAGCAATCCCTTGTGCCTGGGGCAGCAGGCTGCAGTCACATCCGTCAGGCTCGTGTATATAGTAGTAGTGATCTGGAAAGGACAACTAGCTTCAGAATATATGACATTACCTTTCTACCACATCTAATAATTTTCATTAGACGCACTCTTTTTGATTCTGGGGTAAGTGGATGAAAATATGTGTTAGGTTTGTTACATTGGAGTGAACAAAATAGTCAATTATTTGCATGGGTAAACATGAAAAAGATATTTTGACTGTTGAACACAATAAATCTTAGAAAACTGAGGCAAATTGTGAGAAGAAAATGTAGGGAAACCTGAAAGAAAGTCATATTAATCAGGTTCATAGAATCATATTCTAAAGTGAAGTTTCAACTTACTGTAGATCACAAAGTAAACAATGATTGTGCATGCTCTTACTGCTTTATATTGCACTATTTATCAAAGCCACTGCATTCATTAGATGTTTAAAGCAAAAGTGTGTCAAATTTTCTAGGTGTGAAAAAATTAAAAAAGAGGGTTGTGTAAGCCTAACTATCACTGTAACGACAGAACTGAAAGAGCCCAAAGGTTATACAATTACTCAGTTTCCCACCCTCAACATAGACTTCTAGCAATGTATCTGTTGATCTTATTTTGTTTTAATGGATTACCGAATGAATTAAAATGTTTTTCATCTTACTGCCCACTTGCACTGAGTGGGTTATTGCTGATGAAAAATAGCCTAAAACTTGAAAGCAAAGGCAATTAGGTCAAAAAGTTGTCTAAGTTGCACTCTGAAACCTATTTAATGGGCATAATTTTCTTTAGCAACTGAAGATGTACTTTGCATTGTTTATTTTCCTTTTTATGTTTATCTTTGGTGGTCTGAAAAGGTGTAAATGCAATCTTTTAAGTGGCAATTTCTCTCTGACTTGTGCATTCACTCTCACACACGTATATTTCACAGGAACATATATATGTTGATTTTTTTATCTTGGTTCTCCAGGCATTTTTCACCCATAAGGGTGGGAATAGAATTCACCCAGTCATCTGATACCTCTAACTCCTTGGCTCATCAAACCATAACTTCTTTCTTTACCAGCTTTTAGTTTCAGAATATTCTGATCTCCAGCACAGAAATAAAGCATTTGAGTTTTAATAGCTCTTTGTTACTCTTAATGTTTTTATGTGGAAAACTTGAAATTATAAATTGTTTTAGTAGCTTTAATTATATTTTATTATTTAAATAGCTAAAAGTATAAAACAATTGAACTAATCAAATCTCCACTACTGATTCTCTTGTCTAGCTGGCAAGTTACTTTCTGTGTTTTCTCCCTTAAATTGCAGGGGTTTTGATACAGCAGCAGTCTCACATATTTGTAGACAGTATTAAGTACAGTTACTCCTCTAGGAGTTACTGGAATATAAATTGTAATTTAGAAAACTCATACTGTTGATTCACCATGTTGGGTTTTTTGTCAGTATTTTTACTATATGTAGTAGATCCATCATGGTTTGTTTTGTTTTTACTGTTCAAAGCCAAATTTACTTGTTTATTTCTAATACTGATTTCATTGTCTTGAAGCTGGTATAGGGTAGTGGGAAGGAAGACAGGAGTATCTGAAGGAAATCTAGTCTCTAACCCCACTTCTGTGCCAGAGTTAAACAGGGATCTGTGTCCTTTCTTCCGTCTTTTAAAGTGCTCTGCAGGTCAGCTTAAGTACAGGCAGCGTCTACTCTTTGTTCATTCTATCAAAAGCTTTTTAGTATGTTTTCTCCAGGATGAGAAATATATATGTTTTGCAAATTAAGCCCATAGGTCTTGTCACGTCTCTCTTGGGCTCTGTAGTCTCTCCTTTAAAAGTGGTAGCTTATCTCAGTGGCAGAAATGCTCTCTGCAGTTCATACAGCTGTGGTTTCCAGAAAGATGTATATATGTGAGGAATGCATATATGTAAGACCTTGTGTGATACCTGACATTTTGGTTTAGTCGCTGGATTTTTAGGGAAGAGAAATCTCCAGCAATGAAACTAAAGCCTCAACTGCAAAGTTATAATTTTATATCTGGGATTTGTGCAGAATTCCTTTGCAGCATCTCAAATTTGAAAAACCATCATCACTAGAATTATGGGACCACTCACTGCCTGTGGTTACTAGTATGTAATTTTCAGAGTTATTAAAAAACTGCAGAGGGTATAATCTGCCTCTTGCTTTGTCCTAGAGAAAGAACAGAAAAGGACATTGTATACATTGTGATGCAAGAAAATGATAAAAGAAATTCAGGAAACAATGCTTTAATTGGTCTGTGTGAATCACTGCTGTGGAGATTATTATAGAGTCAAATGCAGTTGTGGATCTCAAATGCTACCAGATATTTTTAGAAACCAGTATTAACATTTTACTGCCAGGAGAGGTATAGCTAGATAAGCTTCCAAATGCCAGCTGAGAGTGCATGTGAGGAGTTCCCTCACCCACATACACATAACAGTTCACAGAGTACTCTTGTCAGAAATATCTGGGACTTTTGGGCCTCTCCTGAAGGAAAATAGTGGCCATACCCTGTTTTAACAGCTATTGAGGCTATGAAATGACACTTTCAGGATGAGAAAGATTAATAAATACATTCTTAGTGTCATTGCCTTCTTACACACATTTTTACAATGTCTCCTATTCACAGTTGGTTTTGCCATTCATAGAGGTATCTTAAGGTGTTCATCAATTTTGCACATTTTAATTATTTCCTTGAAATGTGTAAATCATTTCCCAGTTAACGTGGGAAACTACTATAATCAAATTTCATTGTGTCAGATTTTCTTTTGCCTTGGTTCGTGAATCAAAAACCTTTTGTTACTATAGTTTTTCCAATTTCTGTATTTTTGATATTTGGGATACTTTTTGCTCTGTAGAAGAATTGTGTGCAATATACTTTATTAAAAAAAAAAAGAAACAAATACTGATGTAGATGAATTTTCACCAGTGACTACTTGCTAATTTCAAAAAGTACATTGATAGCATTTTCGACATATTACTTTTTATTGTTATTTTTTATTTCTTTATACTTGCCATTTTTAATTTATGTCTACACAGAAGTTAATATTTCAAATTTTTATTAGGACACTAGAATGCATACTGTTTCTTATTAGCTGTATATTGCTTTTAGCTCTGAAATCAGAGGTAATTGTATTGCAGTAAAATGAAGATCTGTGACCATCATCTTCTGAAGAAGAATTTTCCATTCTTGCTTATGATTTGTCAAAAATACTTGGTTTCACCAGACAGATTCTGAGAACTTTATCACATTTCACATTATCTACATAATTGTTCAGATGACTAGACATTCAGATTTATTTTCTTTGCACTATCTGACCCCAAGACTAAGGCTAATGTGTAAGGCAATAATCATGATGAATAAAACAAAAAAAGCCCACCAACTTGAAAAAAGTTACAAGAGTCTTGAAAAGAAATCTTCAAATTATCAATTAAAAAAGTGCAAAATCAAAGTGAAGACACCAACAAAATCTAGTGTAGTTTACTGAGATGTAATATTTGTTAAGCATTTTGGGAAAATGAAGATACTTGTTCTTCAGATGCTTTTGTTGTTATTGTTGTTATAAAAAGAATTCACTGATATATTCAGAGGTTGCTTTTCTGAAACTCTTTTATTAGAGAGTCTGTCAAAATGCTTTTTATGTTTATCATTGACTTTCCCCACTGCAGGCTATAGTTCTAAGTAGGAACTCATAGTTCCATAAAATAAGGTCCTGTATTTTGCATCAAATATTTTGACTTAACCTCGGTGAATTCTTTTCTGTTTGTATCTCAAATATGTTTTGGAAATGTTTTCTGACTTTTGGTTCGTCATCAAATCCCTCTCGCTTGTACGTTCCCACATCGCGCTTCCGACTGTGGTGCAATGTTAGGTCTCACAGCCTGTCTTAGAGCTCCCCCTGCTGTAGGATGCTCCTGAGGTTTGCTCTGCTTGGTTATTTAGGCTTGCCATAAAGTTTTTCTTTGAAATTTCACACCTATTTTACAGATATATAACCTGAACCAGATCAAGGAATGTGGTCCTAACCACGTAGAAAATAACTGATAAGAATAATTGTCTAAACGATGTTTCACTTACAGTCAAAGCAAATTTAAAGTGAGAATAAAGAGTTCATGAAGTTCTTTTACCAGGTTGAGTTCATAAGGATTTCTAACTCTTTCTTTTTTAAAATGACACGGTGTTGTTATGTGCTTATAATTTAAAACCAAGTATGGTTAAAATCTAAGGTATCAACACAATTTCTCCTTGGCCTGAGTCATTTCATAACTTGGAAACCTGTTAATCTTGTCATGATGTTGTACTTTAAACAGTTAAAGGAAAGCTTCTCTTTGAGAAATAAATTTTGAGACATGCAACTACTCTTGGTACCTAACCTAAGGATCTGGTAACAGAGAAAGAAAAAGGTATTTTATTTCTGAAGATTAATACTTATAACAATTCAAATTACTTTCTGTTTCAAAAATCATGCGTATTTATATGCTTAATCGTTTCCTTCTCTTTCCATGATTGTATTTTTTCTGTAAATATTGGTATTTGAGTTGATGTTCTGTACACCTTCATAACTTACTTGTAAGAGGCAATCAAGAAACAAAAACATATAATTTCCTGCTCCTCATTCAGGAGTATTTCCAGGAAGAATATTAATGGTTAGGCTGGTGGACATTTTCTAGTATTGTCATAATAATAGATATTCCTAAAGGTCCTAATGAGCTCTCTTCCCATCAGGGTTTGCCAGAATTGCTAGATTTGCTATTTTGTAAAAGCATCTTTAAAATCTTTTTAACTCACCAGACTGAGAAATCTGGAACTGTATCAAGGGGAAAAAAAAAACCTAAGTTGACAAGTTTTATCTTTGAAGGGAAGAAGTATTTGTTTTGATTGTATCCTTGGTAATGCATGAAGTTGACAGTCTGAGATGATGATCCTGACTGTGTTTCAGAAAGAATTTTGTAACTTTAAGTCCTGGAGAGTTCCTAAAGGTTAACTGATGTAGTAGAGCAAAGATTGTGCAAAAATCTGCTCTGATAAAAAAAGGAAAGAGAAGTAACCATTGAAATAAAAATCATTCAACTTTAAATACTGAAATATTAGTTTAGTTTTTATCAAGTATTGTCAGAGAATTCTCTGTATTTTCCTAGATTTTCAGGACTATGTAATGTCAGGAACAGGGAGACACCAGTGCCCTGAACTCAAGGAATGTACTAAGATAAGGGAAAGGTGCGGGCTACCTTTGATCCTAAAATGTATTAACAGAGAAACATATAAACATTTTATACAAAGAAATTTTACTTTTAAGATGCCCTGAGAATCCTCAACAATCTTTATTACAAAGCTTATATTCAACCTTGCTTGCCCATTGTCAATTTTGAGTATGGACAACTGTCTGCAATTTTTTTTTACTTTCAGTACATTGGAAACTTAGAATTCAGTCAAAAGAAATGAAAATATCTTGATTGAGCAAGACAAATATTTATTTGAAACAACTGTATATGAATTGTGACAGAGAATGCGAGTATGAAGTATATAAATTATAAACGAATCAGTGTAGAAACCTCATAAAGTGAAAAGATGCAAAAAGGACTGGAAATCCAAGAGAACAGACAGTTTTTTAATATTGTTAGGCAAATCATCTTAGCAATCCACTTTATACATTACGAGATGAAAGCTGCCAGCCTTTTAAGGAGGCAAAAGAATTTGCCTCCTTAATTTTTGTTCTTTAGTTGGAGAAGCAGGCAGAACAGAAATCCATTTAAAAAAAAAAAAAAAATTGTGAAAAGTAGTGTGTGCTGATTATGAGGAATGAAAACTATTGTCAAGGCAATAGACTATATAGAAAACACAATTCATAATGCTATATATTAAATATATATATTAAATATTATCTAAATAGAGATAATTTGGCTTACTGTCATAGTTCGCAGTATACTTAGATTTATTCTTATTCTTCTCAGCTTCTCAAATCACCTGCTGGCAAGACTGGAATATGTAAGAAAGAAAGGAAAAAAAAAAGATAGCTTGGTTATTTGGATATGATTATATAATTTCCTGCTGTGGTTTATCATGAAAGGATGTTAACATTGTTAACTTTAAGGAGAAAAAAATAAATATTCCTTTAATTGAATGGGATGAGTAGCAAGTAAATAAAATTACTGCTTGGATATATGTATTTGGTTATTAGCAGGTTATTTTCATCATCTATGATTGTGAAAAATATTGCCAGAAAGAAGAAAAATGGTGTTTATGGAATTATAAGCTAATGGGTTTGGACCTATATGAAAATATTACTTCTAGTCATAACTGTATTCATGTATAGGATAAATTAAATACGTAACTGATAAAAAGATAGAAATATTTAATAGAAATATTCTGGTGTTGTGCTTATTAATTTTACTTACATATGTTGATATCATTACTTGAAATGAGCTAAAATATGGGCACAACAATACTTTGCAAATGTAGTGCTTTTTAAAATATTAGTGTGTTTGGTTTTTTATATGGAAATACTTATTGAAATAATAGTTTTTTTGACCCTTTGTTAAGGATTTTAAAAATTACCTTATAATTTGCTTATTTCTCTTTCTAACTTGATTTTGTTGCAAAATAAAAGAGATTAAAATCCCTTTTTAATTATATATATGTAGGGCACTAAATGATGGAAGGACATACAAAACTTTATATTTCAGTGTAAATACACTTTAAATACACTTTAGTGTATTTAATTTACCTAGGGTATTTTGGAATGAAATATTATGAACCCAAAATATAATCAACATGCAGAATATTCAATTTATATAAACAGATTTCAAAGCATATGCAGGGATTATCCCACTTGATTCATTATCAGGTTTGCTAGTCCATCAAATTAAATATACCATATCATGTGGAAAGGGACTCATTTTCTAAAGTGCTATCACAGTATGTCAGGAGATCCAGTAGAGAAAATTTGGTTAAAGCTCATCTCCGTTAAAGTCTGCTTGAGAAGTTGATTTTGTTCCAGACTTCTAGAACAAAATCCTGAATAAACTTGCAATTCCAAACTTCTTCCAAACTTGCAATTATCGGAATAAATAATATTTTTGTTAAAGCATTAATTATAGGCACCATGACTCTCTTGCAACGGATACCATAAAAATTGGACTTCATCATAAATGCTCTTGAGTTGATGATATTTAATGAATAATTTCCATCTTCATGAAATGTATTTTATAGTTCAGACTCAGGACATGTGTATGAGTATGAATTAAGATTGCTATTCACTTCATATATGACCTCAGAAATAATATTAAAAAAACCCAAGAAAGTCAGTTCCCACCCATTGCCACCACACTTTAGCCCTAAATCTCTCCATCACCTTTTCACTCCACAATCTGAACTGGGATTCCGCCACTAGCCAACGTTTTCCATGGTGCATTCACTGTCTCTGCCCGGTGCTCAAAACGGCAAAGATGGGAAGAAAATTAGTTTCTTGCTCTAGTGCACTGCTAACTCTTTAACAAGGTCCTTATGATCTCTTGGAACTTCTTATGTACTTTTCTTAAAAAATCAGTCAACTGAAGAGTATCTCTTTAGAAGCACCCGTATATAAATTGTGAGTTTGTGAGACTAGTGTAAAATTTGTTGCTGAAAAGCATGTGGCTATGTCCTATATTGGAGATTTCATTCTATAAATGTACTTGTACACTCCCCATTAAAATTTGGAGATTAAAAAAAAGCCTTAATTTTAATTGGAACTGTTTAAATCATGGTTTACAGAGCAGACACAAGAAAGAGGTTTCAATTTCATGCTCTGTGCCATAGTCAAAATTAATTTCAGGTCTAATCACAATAAAAATAAGCATTCTGTCAATGTTTATGGCTAGCAGAGAACATTGAAAATACATTTTTGGATTAAAGTAATAATTTTCTCTTCTCCATTATTTCAATAACTAGAAGCACCTGTTATGGTTTTAACATCATACTGGACCTCAGAATCTTTCTTTTTCAAAATTCACATCAGACATTGCTGTAAAATGTGTTGACTTCAAAATGGCATGTTTTAACTCAACCACGTTCTCTTAAGGAACAGCAAGCCTTGTAGCTTCCTTTTGGCTTTACCATGTTTCCTGCAAAGATAGCGAAAAATTTGTTATTTAGTGTGAGATAATACGATCATTTTCATTAGAATCTTTGTAAAGTCATCAGAACTGTCTTTTTTTCAAACATAGAAATGTGTATATTTTGCAATATTATATGCTTCACTCAGAGTTCAAAGTCAGACAACGGGCTTAGATAAGCCTGTGAATATAAGTCTTACTTCCTTCAGTGATACAAGATCACGATCCAAGTTGGAACTGTGTACAGTGATATATTTCAGTATATGAAATATCTAGCTAGCTAGCTATTGTGAAGGTTCCACTGATAACTGTGAACACAATTGTTGGAAAGTGTAACATTTTCTTTTAATTTTCAATTCAGTTAATTGCACAGAGAACTTCACTTGCACAAGGCATCACCGATCTTGTGTAAGAGAAAGCAGCAAAGCGCAGGTTTTCTGAACCTGCCTGGTCTTTATACATTCATACACTATATGTGCCTTTTCTTAGCTGTCCAGTTTGCTTATTATAGATTTGGGAAGTCCCTCAAAAATGAAAGTTATTTGCATTAAATGCTTATTTTAAAGGATCCACATTCTTTCAGTGTAGTTTAGGACCCTCTATGCTACAACATGTTCTTATGTGGAATACTGTTCTTTTTGAAGATGTTATATCACCTGCAGGTACAAAATACCTGAGCACAACATGTGGCACACCAATAAGTTATGTCTGTTTTCTACTAAATTGTTAATAGTATATGCTCTGTTTGTGTTTGTTTTTAAACAGAAAAATAAAAGCTTTTGCAGAAGAGCTTTGGGAAAGCTTTCTTTATAGTAAAAGACTGTTCTCTTCCATCTCCCTGATCAGCAGTGAGGAGCAACAGAATACTGTTCTGCATTGCACATTCAGCCATTGAGGCAAATAGATTGTGAGGTTTCACATGAAGGAAGCACTGTGGGCGACAGGGTGCCTGGAGAGGAAGTGAGCCTGGGCAGAGCAGGCATAGCTCCTTGGTGCACCCACAGCCCTGGGAGCACATCTGTCTCATATTTCCTAATGGCATTGAAAAGTTTGAAAACATTTACTGTCTGGTTGCAATTCATGCTCTATCTGCTGAATCCAGAAATAAATGCAGTTATTATTGAAGTCAGGAATATTTAAGCTATGATGTCTCTAGGGGCAGGGTAATGATATCCATTTCTGCGTCCGTTTCTGCATTTGGTTTTTATTCTGTGGCTTTGTATTAATGACTAAATGGCACCCGATCTCTTTTCTTCTGTTTTTGTTTTGTACAATATTTGAGAACTAGTTTTGTTTCCCAAGTAAATGCTGTGTGATAATGATGTGCAGGTGTATTCCTCTGGCTTTGGGAAATAGGGTTAAATATCTACAGGTAAGGTTGCTTCACCTCTCGTTTAAGTACTCAGACAATTAGAAGTGGGCTTATGGGAACTGTGAGAAACAAAGTCTCGAGTTAAGATAGGTTTTCGAATATGAGTTTATTATATGATAAAAGTAAGCAGCATGCTGGGTGCACAGGTGGAGAACTTGCTCCTAAACTTGTCACACACTACAGTGTGTGTGTCTGATATTTATACACATTCAGTACATCACATGCATATACATTTTACATTGCTATTTTTAGGTATTCAACATATGTTTTCTTTCACAATTAAGTCTAATTGGTTATTTTTACAACAAACTATAAGTCTATGCGTTTCCTGGCAAAAGGCGCACGAGCATCCTGTGGGCCTGGTCCAATTCAACTGTAATTCATATCCAAGAGAGGTGGGTAGGCACAAGCATCCTGCTGATCCGACCCAGTTCAACTATAATTCATATCTAGGAGAGATAGGGAAGTATGGTCTGTTTTATGTCCATTTGTCGTCTTCTTTTTTGGGGTTACAATAACGCATTTGTTCCTTTTATTGATACAGATTATAGCTGTTGTCTATTACAGAACCAAGGAGCATATAGGAAACCCAGCATGATAAGGAGTTTCAGGGGGGTTTTCTTGGACTCACCGCCCCTCGCCGGGATCACAGGGGTTCTGGGTCTCTTTGGCTCAGTCCAGACCCAAGAACACTTTCTGATGCTGTGCTCTGCTGCTTGTACCTTCTTCTCTTTTGCCCTCTGGAATTCTTCTGACTTT
>VXAY01000088.1:12221-46835 GCA_013399855.1 Oxyruncus cristatus
TTCCACAGGTGGTAGGGGTTTTAGTTTTAAAGTCTTTTCCCCTGCTGGAGGGAGAGAGGGAGGGCTCCCCTTGCCTCTGCACTCTCTCTCCTTTTCACTGACCTTGGAAGTTTCATCGTTATCTCGTTTGCCGCTGCTCCTCTCAGGGCTGGAATTTCTTCTGTAACGTCTCAGCTGAGCAGCTTTCTTCTGAAATCTCTTTTCCACTCTGCTACATGCTTCAGCCAGAGGCTTCAGTGCCATGCCTGCCCCCGGCCCAAGGCCAGGGGAGGAGGGGGCCTGGCCCCCATTCGGGGGAGGCCCTGCCACCTCACTCACATCATGGCTCCAAATTTCTTTCTACCCCACACACAGCTACAACCCTTCTTTTCCGGTTTGTGTTAAATATGTAATTCGCAGAGACATCACAGAGGAGTCCTCTATTGGCTACCTAGCCGGAATTTCACTTGGAATCAACCATCTTCTACCCTAATGCTGAGGAGGATGGGCTAAACCATGACACCGACTTTGCTTTGATCCAGGTTTACTGCTCAGATTGGAATTTAAGTTTTTTGTTGTTGTTGTTACAAGTCATTGGCTACTAAATCTTGGCTGTATTGTTAAGGAAAAATTTGTACCTGTGGCTACATCCAATTGTAATCAATCGAGTTGTTCCACTGGGCTGCAGGCAGTTATGGTGAAGACCTTTTTTCTTCAGAGCATCTTCCTCTCTCTGTGTTTGAACAGGATCAACAATCTGCATTCTACAGCTCTTAGCAGGAGTGTAATGCTTATAAATACCTTGTTATCTATTGTTATTCCTCTGATTTGTTGTATTTTTGGCAAAGCTTTAATGAAAAGTCACAATTTATGATTTTCAGTTTTGCTAAGAGTTCTTCCAAATTTGTGATATTATTGGAATATCATGCTACTTGAAGGTGTTATTTTTATGTTATAAATCATGGAAACCTTTTTCTATTTGCCCTTGATGCTGAGGCATGGGAATAAGGAGAGGGGGAGGGAAGAGGAGAGAATGCAAGAGAAGTGTGTTGTTTCCTTGGCAACAGGCACTGTGTTTCTCAGGGCACAGGTGGCATCTGTCTTAAAGAATGTTAAACGAAACATGCTGGAAAATATGAAACAAGGCCTAGCATTTCCTTGGTGAGAGAAGAATTTTCTCAACCAGCCCCAAATATCTCCAAACACCTCCAAAAAAATCTCAACAATTTTGATAGTGAATTTGAATAAAAATTAATAAGAAATAAGCATTTATGTTTATTATTAAAAAATAAAGATATTAGAAATGAGTAGACTCTAGTAATCACTGGAGCTGATATAACAAATTTATGATGGCCAGCTTTAAGTCAGAAATAATTTAGAGAAAGTAGGACTCTCACAGTTGTCAGGAGCTGGCTACACAAGTTAGAACTTTTGAGGCAACCTGTCGTCGCTGGTACTGGGAATGCTGAAAGCAATTTGGAAGTTGGCTTCTGTGGGCATTCTTCTGGTGAGGAGGATGACTGTGCTTTTAATTTTCTGCAATGTAAAGGTAGCCTGAGAGTCAGTGTAGAAAGAAGAATGTAAAATATACTTACGCAATTTTGAGTCTATGTTCTGTTCTGAATTTTTACAATTAGTGATTCACAAAACTCTGCTAAGGCTCTGTCCTAACTTTACTATTTTTCTGTTAGACATACGAATGAAATAAACAGGAATGAAATTCATGTTTAACTTCTCATAAATTAAGATGCACAACATCCTTTTCTCTGGAACTGTGCGTTTAGGCAAAATTGTTTTCAATTAGCTGTCTGGATACAATATTTTTGCAACAAAACTTGAATTGTGCATATGTGTTTTCGGTTATGTCTGGAATAGCAGTGGCTATGTCAGAAAAATACATGGCAAAGGTGGTAGATGTAGGTAGTGTGTGTGTGCTGCAAAAATAGCCAACACCAGTGAAAAGAAAATAAACAATGGCCTTGCAGACTCTATATCAATATGAGTGTACCATACTGTTCGTTCTAAGTCTGCCTTACTTCAAACCATAAGCAGCATTTAAGGGCAGTGTTCACAGGAAAAAGCGGTGTCTCTCCAAGGAGAGAAAAGGTTTAGTAAGGTTAGTTTAATGTTTCTTAAAGGTTGCAGAATTATTTAATAGAAATACTATATAATACTGTATTATAATACTAGAAATAAGGCCATGTTGACTACCATTCTTTTATTTTGCATAAGATGGAATTAAGAAGTAATTTGTTCCTATATTTAAATGAGAAAATTGTTACCTAGTTCGATGCATGAAGGAAATGCTTTTTTACCTTTCTTTGACGTGTCTTGTCACTAGTACCCTTTCTTACATCCTTATGGTGCAATTTGGAAATGCAGTTTGGAAATTCATATAACTTTACATCATTGAACTATGCCTCAAATTCTGTGTTCTAAAAAAAAAAAAAAAGGCAACTTATGTCGCTATGTACTTATCAGTATATATGTGTAAATTTTCAAGTATAAAGTTATAGGTATATAATCGATAGTGAATAAATTAATAAATAAATATTGGGTTTTACTGGGTTTTCATAGAAATATTTTGCGCTGGGCCTTTTAGTGGAGTCTAAATCCCTTATACTTCTCAAAGACATTCAGATTTAACTTTTCTTAAACATTAGTAGCTTACATTAAATCTATTCTGCTAACAATACAGAGCCTAGCTCTTTAGGTTGTTAAAACATGTATGAATCTGTTACTCTCTTCTTTACTTGTGAACGTGAAATCAATATTGTGTTTGTCGCACTGAAAAAACAGCTACGGAAATTAGGAGAGTTTGCACTGGAGGATTTGCACTACCTCAGACAAATATGAAAAAGGATGATTAGGAAATAAAAAGGGATCCAATCAATATGTTTCAAGGGTCTAGGTTGATTGTTAATTTGTTTGTAAAAGCTTCACCTTTTACAATTTTTAACAAGAAAGGTAATATATGGCTTTTCAAGGATAGCCATTTAAAGCAATGAGAGACAGGGCTCTCAAACAGTTTTCTTTGGACTGGCAACACAATATATAAAGTATTAAATAGAACTTCTGTTGAAGACAGGTGATTGCTAGCTCCTGAATTTTTCTTAAGTAATTTAGGACAGAGAAAATGTGCGATCTGTTACATTTTAAATATGCGTTTTAACTCTAATTAACATATATGGAGTTTGAAGCTAAATTTGCAGATGGGTTAAAATATTTATCAAAATGAGTTAAGGATGTTTCAGATTGTAAATCTTGAATTTAAATGCAATTGTCTTCTAGATGCTTTAGTATCAAGAGACAGGACAAATTGCAGATGCCTTCTTTTTGGCACCCTAATTATTGGTACTTCATAGACAAAAGGTCTGTATAACTTTCAGTAATACATTTTATTTTGATAGGCAGTATTCCCATTCTTACATAATGAAGTGCCAGCTATTAGAAGCTTATCTCAGGCTCCTGTGTACAAATTAAAGGGAGTGAAGAAATTTACCCCAAATTATGCAGACTTGTTGGGTAGAAATAAGAACTGAACTCAGATTTCCTGGCTTACAGTCATGGACTTCACAGTTCAGAGGAGAAAATAGGGATCCACTCACTTTAAAAAAAAAAAAATTCAGGTGAAGTATTAGGAGTTAGAAAATGTCACTATAAAGGTAGTTTCATCAATTCACCCTGTCTTACTGTGGGTGCTGTTTTGAAGTCTTTAATTACATGAACACTATGTTTGACATGACTCTCTCTATGCTGAAAATAGCGAAGAAATGTTATTTATTTTTATTTAAATGTGATCTAGGGCAAGTTTCATCCATCTCAATGATGTAATACAATGTAATATTCTGTTACCACCAGGAATGACACATTATTACGTTGTGTAATTACCTCGCAAGATTTCTGCAGGGCATAAAAATATTTAAGTATACCTTTAAAGAGGCACATTAATAGCTATTGTTAACTTTAAACTAATCATGCTAATAATAGACATTTTCTTGTTCAAGGACATTTTTTGCTTCTTATGCCATTTTAAGAAAATTACTTAGTCATTCATATTAGTTTAAAGTGTTTGTGTATTGCAGAGCTAAGAAGAAAGTATAACTAAAATGAGTTTACTGTAGACCAGGTCATCTCTAGGAAGTGTAATTTTGATATGTTTTGCTACTCAGAAGTTAGTTTACAGATTTTTGTATTGTACTAACTGATCATCTTGTAGATGCAGAACAGTGCATATTGCTCAGTGAATTTAGTATTTCTAGACATAAATTTGCATCTGTTTATACTTAATGTGTGTTGTATGCTGATACAAAATTCACCAATTATTATCTCAACCTACAGATCAGAAATTGTAATAGAACTCTTATCTTTTAAATCTAAGCAATATGCTTACGAGGTGTTTATTATGGAAAAATGTAATATTCTTAAAAAATAAACTTAAAAATTTGTAATCGCATGTTGCTAGTAATTAACACTATTCTGAGATATCCAAAGTGATAGTGATGAATGTCAGCTGAATTAATTAGACACAGATACAACAGAATGTTTTCTTGCCAGTCAGTATTGCTGCATTACTGATTTCTACTCTGAGTAACTTTGCATCATATAAAGCTGTATGAATTTTGGATTCTATGCAGCTGTACTTAAGATGCAAAATAATTCAAAGCAAATGAAAACAAAAAATGTAAACCCTAGAACTGAGGATCTTTTCTGCTTACGTTTTTACATAGTTGCCCAGGAAAAAATATAGTAAGCGATTGAGTAAAGATATTAAGAATAATGTATTGTGTTTCATTCATATTCACATATTAAAAAATGTGTATATTTCTGGAGTCTCCAACAACTTGAAATCAGCGAGGTACAAATGAAAATTAGGATCATAGTATGATAGAATGGTTTGGGTTAGAAGGGACCTTAAAGATCATCTAGTTCCAACCCTGCGATGGGTAGGGATGTCACTCACTAGATGTGCTTGTTCAGGGCTCCATCCAACCTGGCCTTGACACTTCCAGGGGCAGGGCATCCACAGCCTCTCTGGACAACCTGTTCCAGTCGCTTGCTAACCTCTGAGTAAAGAATTTCTCCCTAACATCTAATCTAAACCTACCCTCTTTCAGTTTAAAGCCATTGCCTCTTGTCCTGTTACTATCTGCCTGTATAAAAAGTTTCTTTCCCTTATTTTTATAAGCCTTCGTAAGGTACTGGAGGGGCTGACTGGCCACAAATCGGAATATTGACTGCAGAGCTAGTGTGTTAGCCATGTGCTATGACCTAAACTTTTGAAATATTTATCTGGGTAACTCTTGCTAAACAGTGACCTGATTTGCTTCATATTGTAAGAAAACTTTAAGCTATCAGTTCTTAGATTTGGTCTAGTGTGCGAAATAGCATGGATCATAGATGAGTTGGTTCAACTTCTGGGAAATGTCTGTTCTGTAAGTGTCAATTATTTCTTACCAAATGTTGCCAGAGTTGCATTTACCTGCTAGCCCCTTAACACATTTCTGGGAAGTGCTGTCTCATCCATTATAAGCAGTACAACAGCAATTTCCCATTTAAAACTTCCTTGTCCTGCCTGTGTAAATATTATTGAGAAAATTATACAGAAATTATCAATAAATAAGTAATAAATAGAAAATGTGGAATCTGTGAATGAGGATGAGACTAGCATTATCTTATCATGCTAGTATCTACCTTTCTACATATAGAAGATTTCTGTGTACTGTCCCTTGAACAAACATAAGACAGTTTTTGTTATCTTGATTATCTTTCAATGAAGTCATTGACCATTTTTCATAACATGTGTGAATAACATATTATTTTCATTGTCATAGCAACTTTTGAAATCCTTAAAATGTAGTGTATCACATGTTCTTTGCTTTGGAATGCAGTCTTATTGAACTGCAAAATATATCAGAGATTTCGTGTTGGTCGCATCTTATTGCTAGAATAGTCATATAGTTATGCACGAAGTAATACAAAATCTTCAAAAAAAAGCTATCTGATTAGGCTATCGGCTACTTGTATTTCTTTTGCAGAGGTGTGTTTTTCCTTGAAATGTTTGGAAACTACTGGAATTATAACTATCAAACTCACTCTTCAAATGCGAGCAAGGTTGTAAAGAAGGGAATTGCAGTGGTGAAGAGAGCAGAGCAGAGCAGTAGGCAGAAGACAATTCAATACTACAACTTCTCTGACATCCTTTAATTCATCTCTTTAAAACATATTTTCTACTCTAGCCATCATGATTTCAGATTCAGATTATGTGATTTAGAATCTGCATAACACTCAAGATTTTAGATCTGCGTAACACTCAAGTGGGAGCACATCATGGTATGCCCATAGTTAAAGCTCATAAACATGGGTATGGAAATTAAGTGTTCAGCAGGTCAAAATTCATCACTACTTTATCTTACCTGATAATACAAGAAACAGGCAAGCAGAATAATCAGGTGCAAATGGAAGTGCAACTCTCAGTGACTCCACATAGTCACACAGGATCCTTGCAGGACATGCTGCAAGTGCAGTACCAACAAGGCAACCTGCTGCTGCCGGAAAAGGCAGCACCTCCTGCCCTGGCTCTCCAGAGGGCTGTTACTGAGGGTGCTGTTCTGACAAGAGGGCTGCCAAGGTGTTGTTGATAGGGAATCTCCTCTAATCCCTCACCTTTCTTGGCAATGCATCTGCAGGATCTTAATTGGTTTCTTTTTCGGGCTCGAGTAGAGATCACTTTAAAAATAGTTACAGGCATGTCTATTTTTCCATGCCTTTATTACCGTCGCCTTCCAATGTTGGTATTAGCAGGAGCTTGGCCAGATGAGGAAGCCTGAGAGCACTTCTGCTTAAGTCCAAATCCATTAAGTTAGTGAAACTCCCTGCCATCAGCCGTTGAAGTGAGTCTTTGTGTTTCAATGGCACTCACACATTCCATTTCACCAGCTTCTCCCTGCAAACAGTAATCTTTCCTGAGAGAACAGGGGTACCTTATATAATAAAACCAAAAGTCATAGCCACTTACAAAACATGTACCTTTTGGTCCTAAATATTTAAGTAGCATTCCTAAGTGGACACGAAGGCAGTGTTTTTATGCAAAACTAAGGACTAAGAGGTATATGAAAGACAGAATATGTGTGGGAGGAGTAAAGATGGAAGAAAATAGTATTAGGTGGTAGCAATATTGTTGTAGACAGCAATTAACATTTCCTTCTTGTGATGACAACTCCTAAAGTATTAAGCCGTACATATCTCTTCTGTTGTCTGTTACTCTACCTGTTAAGTGTTATGCTAGCGTGAACTGTGAGCAGAAGGCTTGCAAAGATGACTTTCTCTGCCTGATGTGTGCCATAAGCATTTGAAAATCATTATTTTCATAGTGGGCATCTTTGCTCTCTTTCACTAAGAAGAACAAAAAAAAAAAAAGAGAAGGAGAAGCAGTGCCACATAGCATTCAGTTATCAAATATTCATTATCCAAGCATTTTTATTCTTCAGTCTAGTGAGCAGCAAATAATTATACTTCTTCATCTGGTTTCTACAAAAAGGCCAAGAGGATGTGTATTCATTTAGGGGGAGGAACTAAAATTGCTCCAGATTTCTTCTTGTCTTTATAATTCTTCCTCCAGCTGTGGCTTTAATTAGTTCTGTAACAGCACCACTGAGAATCTATCCATCAATGCCAACATTTGAACATTATAAATGTGTATAGTCTTGCATGTAAAAAAAATAGATTTATAAAGATGGAACTTGTTTCTAAAGTTTATCATTTTGGGCTTCACAAAGATGTCCACTGTCATATTTAAACTATCTGAGAATTTCTTAACAGAAGCTCATCCTTTCTATTCGCCATTTGTGGTCTGTAAAACACACAAATACAGACCTGCTGAATGCTTCCAGGATATCTATCCCTCCAGTACGGTATTAGGACACATGTCTGACTGCAAAATAAGTATAGGTACACAGACTTTATGAAATAATATTTTTAGTATCTTATAATCCTAATTCAATGTAGCCATGTGTTATTGTTATTAATATATTTAATATTATTATAGTCTGGCTTTGTTCCTATATGTATGTTTGCATACATTTTAAAATTGTCCTGAGTATTTAAAAAGTCTTAAATGCATTAGATTAGAAAATATCAAAAGCAAGTATCAATTCACACACCTAAGAGATACAATTGATAACTGATAACTCTGATAACTCTGATACACTGATAACTACGTCTGCTTCTTATGAAGGCTTTAATTCCTTTTCATGAGTTTCAAAACTGTTTTATAACATCGTAGTTAATGAAACAGGAAATGTTTAGCAATACTTATGTGTTCTGAGCAGGCATTTGTAGCCTAATTGTAGAGAATTGTAAAGAATTGCAGAGCATCTGGGCTGCACAAAAAATTAGGGCATTAAGGAAGCTGTTAATTTTAAACAGAAAAAACAGAATTCATCCTCCTGTGTGAAGGGCATAGAGTGATGCATACAGCTGTTGAATGTTGTTACATCAAGGAAAGAGAAAGGTATAAAGAATGTCTTGGCCTTTGCATTTGTATTCTCTAATGCTATATTATTATTAATTCTAACTACAGAGTTCAAATCCCTGAATCATAAAGTAATTTAGCTTGGCAAGGTTATCTGGAAGCTACTTCATCCAATCTTCTACTGATGGCATTTTGATCAAATTTCCCAGGGCTCTCATCAGTAAAACTTTGAGCATCTACAAGAGTGGAGATTCCACGGAAGTTTTGGGCAGCTGGTTTCTGTTCTTAATCATCATTGTGAAGATTATTTTTTCTT
Organism: Oxyruncus cristatus; assembly: GCA_013399855.1. Lineage (NCBI taxonomy): Eukaryota > Metazoa > Chordata > Aves > Passeriformes > Cotingidae > Oxyruncus > Oxyruncus cristatus. Next base: position 20,990 of record VXAY01000088.1, read on the forward strand.
TATGTCCATTCAAAATACTACTTTGTGGAAATTGTGACTGTTTTTTTCTTCTCTATTTTCCTTGAACAGCTGGGGAGAGTTCAATTTTACCTCCCTATATCCTCACTATAAGTAGCTGAGTAGGGTAATGATATCTCTGTGCCCTTATCTACACTATTCAGACCCAGTTCACTCACCATTCCTCACTACATGTCTCAGCAAGACATTCCTCCATTCAACTCTCATCGTATGCCTACTGTCAATGGAAAAGTTCTGTGATTGCTCCATTAGTGGTCTGAAGTGCCTGAGGTAAAAGCAAGTCTGGCAGACAATCAAATAAGCCCCACTGAGAAAGTGAACACATTAACCTGAGCTAATAAGCTCCAATGAGAAAGCAAATACATTAACTTGGGCTTGACTCTGTCCAATACAATTACATAACACAGCTTTCCAGCTTCCTCCTGCACCCAGGTCAGCTAGCAGAAGCTTTGACATTGCACGGCATCCAGCAGGGCATGAATTATTGCTGCTGTAGTTTAACAAGCAAACCTACAACTCTGTCAGAAGCTGGGTTCCTTTGAAGGTCTGGCTATTTGAAAATCACAAATGTCCCAGCTTTATACATTATTGTTACAGCCTAAAACCAGTTACAGCCTAACCCAGTTACCCGAAACCCTTTTCTGGTTGTATAACATACAGAACCTTCCTTTTCTAAGAATGGTTTTGCAGCTGTTTTATCAGTGAAGCAAGTATGGGGGGAAAGGGAGTAGATTGTGCTATTTTAGTATAGTATACAGGAATGCTCATCTTGTTTTGATCCTCTAGGGCTGAAGAAGTATATAAAGTTATTTGCACTGCTGGGCAGAATTAGATATACTCTACACCACCACAGCATACATTTATATTCTGTCTTAAAGTGTTGGAACAGAAAAAAATCTTTTAAATGAAGATTTTTTGCTAGCGGTTGATTTTTTTAATCCTTAATATTAAAATATTCTTCATGGAATTTGTCACAGGTATTTTCTTATAATCTTCTTATTTCTTCTATTCCCTAAGGGCCAAAGAATAGCTATAATAAAAGTAAAAGAGGTGTCTTACAAACCTGTTTTGACAAAGAGTGAAAATGTAAGTCAACCTACAGATGTAAAACATGGAAGTGCCAGTTGACAACTTCTCCTGACTATAAATATTACTAGCCTTCATGTACTGAGGACTTTAGGTAGTAAGATTCATTCCTTCAGCCAGTTAAGGACTTCTTCAGCCTGTTTCTGCTGAATGCTGTACCTACCTCTGTAAAATATTTCCACTCCTTTTTTTCCCCCTAAGAATTAGTATAGTAGAACTCAGTTTTGTATATATTTTTCTATATATTAGTATATAGAACTCAGTTTTGTAACAGCTCTAATTTAAGTCTAATAAAAGACTTATTATCATACTTTTTTACTAGGGTTGTATTATTATTTCCATTTCTAAATAATTAATCAAAAATATTAAGAATAGAAAAAATGTGGTGTTTTAATACAAGTTCAGCATTTGTAGGAATGTATCATACACACACAATTGCTAATCAAGACGATTTATAGGATCTCTGACAAATACCTTTTCCACTCCGGTGTTCTCCCCATTTTGCACCTGTCATTGTTTAACATCTGGATTGCTGTGTGCTTAGAGTCTCATTAGTTGTGTCTAGGTGACAATACCAAGAGGAGGCAGATAATGAAGTCCAAAGAATCCAGAGGTTAGGCTTGTTAACAACACCAGGGCGTAATTTTGGTATTTGCTTGGGGAGCGATCATAAAAAACAGGCCAGAAAAATGATGAATAAACATGTATAGAGAGAAGTGGTTTACAGTAACAACAACTTCTAATGTGTGTCAATTCCATTTGTATGATCTTGTGTTCCTCATGACGCTCTTCAGTGTCACTTCCGGACGGAGCATTCAGACATTTGTGAATCATAGTTTCACAGTATTTCTGCTGAAAGTGTAATAGATTGGAAATTCAGTAGCACTGAATAATAGGGATTTATTTTTCGATTGTGGAGGGGTTTTTAGGCCAGGAGTCTCTTTGCATAGGTAGTTGAGGGGACAGAATGCGTGTTTTCAGATTACTGAAGATGATGATTTTTAAAACAATATTTCTATAGTGTTTAGTAAAAATTAGCTAAATTTGGACAAATTACTGGAGAGAAACACTATATTGAGCACTGGGAAAGTTCTTGGTGGTGTAGCCACATTTTAAGTGCAGGGCCTTCTTGTATCCTTTTACATAGTTCTTCCTATAAATCAGGTACTTTTTATAATACTTTTCTGTTATTCCAATTTGTGGCAAAGATTGTTTTGATGGAATTAAACAGCAAAGAAACTTTAGAGGTCATGAAATGCCTTCAATATTTTATTTTATTATATCTAAAATTTTATATATCTATATGTACAATGATTACAAAACTTCTTTTTCTATGAAGACGTGAGAATTCAAAACTTGCATGTTTTGATATCAGTAAATACACTGATATTCAAGAATACTAAAGTAAAATTAATTTTAAACTCAACTGCATGAAAACGTATGTTGGAAGCTAGTAGTTGTAGCGGATAATTGAAATAAAGATTTGTGTGATATTGTCCACAGAAAAAGAAAAATATTTTGTACAGAAGCTGTCAAATATAAGTGCTGTATTAAATAGTAAGTATTATGAGAAAGAATATTCATAACAAAATTCAGAAATAATTTTGAATATCAAAGAAACAGTACCTTATTTATATATTTTTGTACTAATTTCACATTAATGATGCAGTAGTGTAGAAAAAAACATTGATACCTGAGTAGAAACAATAATTTTTCCTAGTGCTTCTGTAAATACTTTTATATGCTACTGATATAAGTAAAATGGTAAGCTTCCATATTCTAATAATTTCTTTCTTAACGTTCTGTTTTCTAGGTAAGTATTCCCTGCCTTTTTCTTCCTAACATTCTTCTCTGCTTTCTTGAAGTTCAATGAAAGAGGTAAAAACCAAGACAATAAAAATGAAGGACCATTTGGTAAGAATTCACTTTGATTTATGTGCTGATTCACTTTGGTTTACATGCTCATTTACCTTTTTTTTTTTTTTAATTGAAAGAATGCACCTGTTACAAAGGATTAGTCTATGTAGAATTGAGGAGAGGATAGAATCTGTTTAGAGTAACTGTTCCTGAAATGCTCATTGCACTTGCAGGCTGCCCAGGTGACCTGCGGGCAGCACTGCGTCCTCTCCAGGGTCTAGGGTCATGTTATTAGTGTAAAGGCTTTTCTATTTCCTATAAAGCAAAACAGAGAGTTTTCAAGGCAGAAGTCTCTATGTTTAAAAGTTATTTGGATCATATCAAAGATGGAAGAAGCTGCCCTTTTGGAAAAGGTGTTACATAAGTTATTTGAAGTGGTAGTGATGTTCTTAATAAAGTACAATTTGATCTTGCTTCCTTGAAAGGAAACAAGGCAAGTAAAAGAAATAGAAAAAGTGAAAAAGAGGAGAAAAGGCCTTTAGATGTGGTTCTTTGTAGTTTGTCTCACAACCATTTGATGAAGCAATAGAACAGATGGCCTTTTGAACTCCAAAATCTGGCTGTCCTGTGCTGCATTGAAGTTATTTACGACATTACAGATAGTTTCCATTGTAGTTACAGCAACAGAAATGCAGGATGCACTGTTAGCCAGCTAGGACTGATTGCTTTTAGTCGGAAGGCCAAGAACAGGAAAAAGGGAAAGACCAGAGGAGTAGATTGAAGAAAAGATAATTACAAGGAAAATGACAGAAGTGAATGTTTTTGCAGCAGAAACATGAATCTCCCACTTCATTGCTTTTCAGGACCTAACCAAAGATATTTAAAGTGGTGATGTCCTCTGGCCTCTCCAAGTGTGAGCTTTGAAAGCTTAGTGGTGCTATGGCGGATTCCAGTGGTCCTGGACGTGACCACTGAAGGCTGCCTTATTAGCAGGGCTGGATCTCACCCGTCTACCCGTCCTTTGTAGTATCAGTGTCAAACTGGTGAATGCCCAGGGACCCATACTGGCTTAGGAATCTATACATGTTTCATTGCAAAACTCAAGATCTTGTGCTTGGTAGACGTTAAAGCTTTTTTGACATATGTCTGAAAAAATAATTATTAACTTTAATCTTCCGTTAAGTTTGGTTGACCTGTGTTTGTATTCACACACATGCAGAGTCACAAGCACACATACATGTATCTGAAACAATGCAAAAAGTTAAATAAATTAATTTTAAGATAGACAGTTTGGAAAATAGAAATTAAAATACCTCCATAAAATACATTTTACCTGAAGAAAGATTGAAAGGCTAGAAAGGAGAAGACGAGACAGTACTTACTGCAATTGTAGGAATCATGAGTAAGGTCTTCCATCTTGACTGAAAGTAAAATGAATAGGGGCAATGTTTTAGTATTTCCCTCATTTTAAAGAATGACTAATTCAACTTTCTACAAACTAAAGATTTTCAGACATAGAAGAACATTGCCTTAAAAGGTTACAGATTAATGAAACTACGAAATTGTCATGTCTATTTTAAATGCAAACTTCTTTCTATTACACATACTTAAATTATTTAATCCAGCTATTAAAATCAAATCTTATTCTAATAAAAAAATAAATAGATTTAAAGGAACAACATTATCAACAAATAAAAATGAAAGAACATGTGCTGTTTCTTTGCACATTTTACATGTTCTTTTGATTTCTTTCTTGGTGAATATACATAGTCTCTACTGAGATCTTTAAAACTTCTGCATTTGTTTTGAGAATATTAGGGAGAACAATAGGGGCTAGCATTATGATAAAGACATCTTTTTAAAGCTTTTCATAATAGATGTAATTGTTTAGATGTTTAGGAGATAAGATGCTTCAAGCAAAAAAACCAGTTTGGTGTGGACCAAATCAACCTATAAAGGCCCAATATGGATATTGGATATTGAATTTAAAAAGTATCCTATTTTTTTGATTTTGTGACGTTCTTATAGCACCTTTTTGATTGCATCTCTCACCAACAATACCGGCAAATGAAAATGTTTGACATAATACCTCGTTAAGGTAGACATCACTATTGCAGACATTACATTTGGGGATGTCAGTTGGCACTATTAATGGAAAAACATCTGTAAAAACATCATTAGGGAATCATTTTTCTCATTCTAGAAGTTCAAATACTTAGCATAGGAAAACTTTACTTCTTTCTTTTCTCTTAAAGTTAATAGGTTGAATCAGTTTACTAGGGCTGACGATCACCCTAATCAACACAAGAGCAAAAGAGAGGCTGATGCAGCTCAGGTATATGTATGCATGCATACCTTTACCTTTATCTTTAGCCAGACTCAGCTCTGACAGGTTGCAGTATTGTATACAAAGTACTCTGAAAATTACTCAGAGCAAGAAGAACTCACTTGGTTAGGATCTACATCAAGCTGTAAACCATAATTACACTACATCACCCTATTTTTACAGCAAAAGTTCATCCTTTTCCCTAGGCAATATAGAATTTATGACTCCTTTTCCTTCAGGAGAGGATGTCTTTCTACTCTTTTTCTCATCAGGCACACTTAGTTGAAGATACATCCTCCTGCTTTTTCTCTCAGGGGTGATTTGTGTGGAGAGTGAGCGAGTCATGTTGACAATATTACTACGAGTTTTGTTTTATCTAGTTTTGTGTCTGAAGGAAGCTTTTAAGACAGCCTGGTTATATCATGCTGGAAAGAGATAATGAATACTATTATATGTATACTGTAAATTTTCAAAACTCACGGAATGTGGAGGTTAACTTATACCAAATAGAGATGTCTACTCCTTGCATTTTTTCTGTGGGAATCAGAAAGTCTTGATGATGTCAGCGTTAAAGAGGACAGCACAGTTCTTTGCTTTATTCATGGAGTTGTTAATAAAACAACTAATGAAAGTTGAAAACTGCCCAGAAGTTATAACCTTTATAAACTGATAGTTTCTAATGGAAAATATCTTTCTTGAAAATTAGTTGTCCATGGAAACCTGTAATGGCATACTTAGTCTTTCACCTGTATATTAAAAATTCTGCGTTAGCCTTCATGAATAGAGTGCAAATACACAATACATGTTTTACTTTGGCAAAATAAGATATAAATGCATGGAAGGTGATATCACATAGAAAGAAAGTAGGCATATACCTAAGAAATGGACTCAAAAATTACTTGATTATTAACATGTACAGAATATACAAATTTAATCTTAAATAGACAAATTTGTAGTCAGTATGCCACAGAAGTAAGGCATATTAGCAGCACCTAACAGCTCTAAAATGTCTTTATTTTGCCTATTCAATAGATGACATTGGCATTAATAACCTGATATTCTAAATATAATAATATCAACTGATGTTTAAGATGTTCATTTGGAGAGATGAATAAAAAGAATTGTTCTACTGTTTTAACTACTGCAGTATGTTATTAATGTATTTTAATGAGTAACATTATATACAGTGGCACTGTCTATTGTTGCAGACTGAATTTAATAAGAACTCTTGATTTTTTAATTGCTTCTATTTTTCAGGTATTTTATGCCCTTAAATAATTTTTCTGTCAGAACAATGTGATTTCCTTGCAATGAGAAATTAAATCTTTGGAGCCTTTCTGGTTTTTTTTGTTAGGATGCATGTCAAATAAATGGTAGGCTTCTGGGCTGGTGTTGCAAATGGGGTACTGAGCTGAACTGACCCAGTGTAGCTATTCTAATGGCTTATTGTTATGTGAAGCAGAGACTAGAAGGTCTTTATTAAAGGTTCCACGTGCTATTCAATGAGATAAAGGGAAGCAAAATGTGTAGGAGTCAGTTTAAAAAAAAAGGGCCTTCAAAGGCAGCAGTATGAAGTCCCACATTTCAACAGCAAAAGCGTGTATTGGCAGAGTTAAAGGAGCATATGTTAAAACCAGATTCGTCTTTTTAAGGCAAATTTAAATATTTCAAAGTGAAGCTAAGCATATGCCTTTATTGAGTATTTGTCTCACTCCTTTGCACTGGGGGTCTTTTCCAGTGTGTGTTTGATCTGTGCTAAATAAAACCATTTTTGTAATCCCCATATGTAGCAGATAGACTCACAATATGTCTGTGCAATCTGTGCTGTGGTATAAGTAAGAACTTGTTCTTATTCACGGCTTTATTATATGACTCATATTATAGATTTTTGTTTATATGTTTGTTTTGGCTGGCACTTTGCAGGACACATAGCATCCTTTCTCAGATCACTATCAATCAGAGTACATTCAGCACTTAATAAAAACACATAAGTTTTGGACAATTCTGGTAATATTCTTTTTTATAAGTAAAGTACCAGTATTGAATTTCTTAGGAAATTCATCATCTTGAAAATGGGAAGGGCAATCAAATATTCATCAGTCAAGGAGATGTGTTGAAATAACACTTATATTCCTACATTTCTTTTGCCTTTAAACTAAGAGTTAAATATTTGCCCATACTCAGCAGTCTGTGAATGCTCAACAGCAAGATTGAAAATAGACAAACAAATAAATCTTCAAAACAGTTAAGGGGAGGGGAGCTTTGTTAAATCTCAGATTAGTAAAAAGAAGGTTCTTAACTATTTCTGTAATCTGAATAGACCATATCTTCTTCAGAAAAATTTACCACATATTACCAAACCATTTTCTTGTCATCTGTCAACTTTTTGTCACTCAGGATATTTCTTGGAAGATATTTGGCACAAGGAAAAAGATTTAGTTAGTAGATAGGAACAGACAGTGTATAGATCAAGAAAAGTCTTTTCATATGCTTGGGCTATTAACATGAGGAACACAATGTTCTCTGGTCTAGTGAAGCCCATGACATTGACTGAGGTCATCTAGTCAAAATTGTGCAATCTAATAGTAGTGATGATTCAAAATCTTATGGAATTTGTCTCATACAGCAAGAGAAGATTTTGCTAATTATTCTCTAATATCTAGTTATTTCCCGGTGGCAAACAATCTTGTAAAAACTTTGCAGACACTGCCAAAATTTGATATAGACAGTAGTCATAAAAATATACCATATGCCAAAAGGAATGTAATTCCTCAAAAGATACAATGTTAGTATTCTGTAGTTCACTGAGACTTGGGCATTTGAATAAGGGGTAATAAAAATGTAGCTGTTTGTAAAGCTGAACATTAAAAAAAACTGTATTGAAAAACTTTTTGTAAGACCAGTAAATGGGAAAATGTTTGACTAATACTTGAATGTTCAATTATATCATGGGCAAAAACTATGATTAAGTTTCATTTTTGCCAAAAGCTTTGAGATGCTTAAATTAGCTGTGTGGCAACTCAAAATATCAAAATCCCTCCAACTAAGGAAATCTCAGGTGGATTAGTTTTATACCAACTTAAATACCTTATATTGAAAGATATTTATTTCACACAAATGTTGAATTTAAAGTATTTTGGTATATTGTAAAATACTCGAAACCACATCTTCATGAAAAAATTTAGATTGCTCTTATATTATTAAAATTAGGTGGGTTTAATTTTTCTGCCAAAATTCTGTAAAAGTCAATCCAATCTCAAAAAGTTTTTGATATATCCTGATGTTAAACTGTTCCATTTAAATTTCCATAGTTGATAGAAATTTGATTATGGTCTAATTACCAGCACACATTATTTCAGAAACATTACGACCAAGTAACTTCACTTATTCTGTCTGCATACTTTACAAGGGTGTTTAAGGTGAAGACATGTTTACTGTATAGATTTCAAAGACTTACTCTTCACTAAGGAAAAAAAAGGAGCTCTCAGGTAAAAGACAAGTTCCATTGAACATATCTGATAGCAGTGAGACTTCAAAATTATAATAGCTCCATATTTTAAATCTGCCCAAATAAGATAAAAGTACTAGTGTCCAATGGGCTGTTCAGTAGAAAGTGCTTTGCAGTTGATACGATATTCCATGCCACATATGACCACAGACCACGAGATGGGAAGACATCATTTGCCATAAATTTACAAGTAAATTAGATTGCCTCTAAACATGAATGGATGACTGAGAGGAAGATTGAAGCCTCCCAGCTTGTCCAGCCCAGGGCTGGGATACAGGCATCAGCAACGAAATGGAGAATTTACTGACACAGCACTGCTCCTGAAGTGCTGTTATGTCCACTTTATTTCCTTCTTCAGTGAAGAATCTTCAACACATAAATTAAATCAATTTTTGTATCTACAACAAATATTCCTAGTTCTGTGTATGTACCCATTAGGAAATGGAAAGAAACTATTCCACTTCAGTAAAAAGAAAGGAAGAAACTGTTCCATAAGTAGGAAGACTGATTTACACCTCTCTGATTTACCCCAAACAGACCCCCAACAAACCAATTACATCTAAGAAAAAACCCTTGGATTTTACTTTGATTAGATTATTCTTAAATGATTGATAAATTTCCCTGCTTTCCTTACCTTTTTATTGATTTGTTTTTCTTTCTTAACTAAAGTTAAAAAGCTAAAAAGCAGGGGATTCAGGTTGCTGGCTTTTCAGTTTTTTATACCTTCATAACATCTGTATCTGCATGTTATAGAGTGGCTTCCTGAGGCTTAGATTAGACTAATTTGTTCATTTTAGCTTTCTTTGTACAAAGCTAAAGTAGTTCCTAAAGGATTTTTAACTACTGGTATCTTTTACCCTAAGGAGAATTAGATATAGCCCTATACTAATACTGTCACATTTAGAAGACTAATGCAGATTTTCAGCTATTCTCACGTCAGCAATTTTCATCTTTCCAAGATTATGTACCCCTTTTTCCTTAGAGTGGCTGTTAATGCAGTTTAAAATTTACCTGGATTGAACTCAGTCTTGTAGTAGCTGTACATGCAAAATTGTATTTTGGTTATAGAGACAAAACAGTTTCAGGACACAAATAGAATTAAGAAAACCTACAAAATTTATATGTTACATTTATCTGCTTGTATTAGACGCAAGGAAAGGATATAGTATAGCTGACTCTTCACCTTTTGCCTGTTTTTTTAAATTAGCTAACTAAGTCCTGTGAGGACTTTTACTTGTGCCAAAAGTCCAGGACAGACTGCTATTGTTTCCAGCAAGGTGCTGGAGGTGGCGGCCTGCAGAGCAGCCCTGTTGTGCTTGCAGCCAGAGCACCAGTCTGATACATCTGAACTTTTGAACCCCTGCTTACAGTTCATTTTAGCAGTGCCAAGGGGAGTCATTCTGCTTCCTGTTCTGGTGGATGTCTATGCTACCTGTGTGTCATTGTGGGCAATTTCTTGCCACTCGCCCCTTTTTTCCTGCCCTAGTACTCTGCAGACTCAGAAAGGTAGATGTTGCCACCCTCTCTGGAGCCAAGCATAGAGTATTCCCCTTTTGGGAACACCCCATCCATTGTTTTCATAAGGAACCTTATCTTACTTTTTGTCTTGTTTCCTGTTAGGTTTCCACCTTTGCAGCCTCCTCCGATTTAATGTCAGTAATTCAAGAGGATTAATATCAGCCAGATAGATTTAGCTGTATATATTTTTTATATATGATATACACAAAATCCCCCCAGTTTTCCAGTTCTCCACAGTAGGGCTTTTTCTGTGCTGAACATAAATCTCCTTTGTATCCCTCAAATCCTCATGCTATAGTGTAAAATCCACCTCATAATCTGGTTGTGTGTGAAAGTAGCACTGCAGTACTACTTTTCTGTTTTTTGTCGTTGGGACCTCTAAGATCTTGCACAGAGGCTGAGATAGTGGAGGCCAAGTAGGTGGTTTTTTATAAATAAAGGCAATTCCATAGATAATTTTGAGTAGTTGAATGTGTAAATGTCTTATATGATATGGGAAAACCGTTTAATGTATTCCTGTAGTTCACAGACAGATGAGGTTCTTAAATGGGGTTATATGCATTTTTTTACTTTGTGTTAGTGCAGAATGCTCTACTATACAATAAGAAACATACCACAGAATATAAAACTTTATGAAATGTGTTGTAAATTGTATGATCATCATTTTGGTTTCATATACATTAAATTCTGAAATAATTTGTAGAATAAATGAATTCACATTGTGAATTTTAAAGAGTATTTGACTTTTTTAAATTTACCAGTGGATAGATCCTCCTCCCACACTGGTCTTTTAATATGGGCAAAACCACCTCTTGTGGCCCACCTGCTGCTTCAAAGTGAATTGAGTCTGTGGCTTTTTTAGACATTGGTCTTAACTGATTAAGCTGTCTGTCTCCACCAAAGAAAAAAAAGGAAAAAGATTAGAGAAAAGATTAGTGTCCATGGATGAGGGAAACTGTTCCTGAATGACTTTCTGCCTTATCTGCTTAGTCAGTAATTGGTTGGAGTATGACTGGGTGGAAATAAGCTGCCAACTTCCTGCACCCACGAGGGTGACAGCCACAGCTGTGATGAGGAGCATTTGCTTTCCAGACATAGGACTGTTTGGCTCCTTTGGAGCAGCCTACTTCAGCGATGTTAATTATGTAACATTTTTTTTTTCCAGTTTTCCCAGGAAGGCATCCATTGGGCTCTTAGTCTTGAGCATCTTCTGTTGGGATGAGTTTACCATGTAGGTGTGAGCACATGACTCTGGGGAAAGTGACTAGATTCCAGAATGCTCACATTCACGGATTGCCTTATGCTACTAACAAGCCAATTGATATTAAACAACAAAGGAGACACTATGAGACTATTATTCTTCAGCAAAGTGTTTACTACAGTTTGCTGTCTTTAAGCCTTCGTTGCTTGTGTATGGAGAGAGGGAGAAGGGGCATGATATAAAAACCATTTCACTATGTGTGTGTTCGATATTGAATCATGGAAGAGAAGGGTAGTGATAAAGGGAGAGGATACAATACCAGGTAAGGGCAGTAAATATAGCTGCACAAAGTTATATTTGTAGTGTAGGTATGTGCAACTACAAACAATTAGAAAGTTTTCCAGGGATAAAAGGTCACTTAATTATTAAAATTATTGTCTCTAAATTTCAAGTAAAAAATATCCTCTGCATTTGATTAGTCACAAATGAATTCTTAATCCAATATTTCATATATTATGCGCTACATTGAAAGTTTTCTATTGTTTTATCTAGAATTTATTTGTTCCATATTTGAGCAAAATAGCTGAAACAGCCTTTTGCATGTTGTTCAGTGTGACAGAATGTCCATTTGGTTTTATCAAACTGTGACATGAAGAGAACTTGCTTTATTAATGAATTTGAAAGACTTACTGACACTTCTCATGTGAACCAATCACTCTCCTTGATTTTGTCCTAGTGGAAAAAGCCAAAAGATATAGAGTTCCATGTCAGATCAGAGAACTGCTAATATCTGCTTAGTGTTTTATCAGAGGCTTTTTTTGAGTAAAAGGTGGGATTCTAACAAAAAAAGTTGCCTTTAGAAAAAATGATCTTTTATTCCAACTGCCTTACCAAAAGTAGTTTCAGGTTAAATAAATATCTAAAGTCCTTCGTGTGCTTATATAGATCATAGTACTTTTTATTGAAATAAAAAGATTATATGTAGATTTTAAATAGAAAAAAACAAATTTTGACATGGAGAAAGAAAAAGCTACTCTGAAAACTTCAATGAAAACTTTTCTCCATTTTAAAAAAAATGCTTTTCCGTATTATTTCTGATTATGTTAATTTTATAAAAATTCTGTTAAAAGTAACCAAACTATAAGACAATTCTGAGGTTTTTTAATATGATGCTTAGAAAGTACCATGATTTTTTCTACAAAATCTACTTTCCTCTTAAATATGCTGTTAATTATTTAGAGTTTGTAAAATCAATGTAACACATAACTTTTCCCAAGATTATATTTCCCTTTCCTAAGATAGTTTCAGGGTACATTAAAGCCTGAAGTTTGGGGGTTGGTATTATAAGGGTATACTCTGGTCTGTAAATGGTTTTTCACCATGTAGACTTCAGTCTTCATTGAGTACACATCAGTATAACTTCATCAGAGCTGGTACATATAGTAGGGAGGAAAAAAAACACCAACAGTGAATTTGAAATGATCTTGTACAAAGGCGTGACTTGATTGGCCACCACTGATTCATTTTGTGTGTTTAAGTCAGAGAAATTTCCTTCCTTAGACTGTATTAATAATGGGAAATGTATTCTAGTATCAGCTGTCTCAGAAGAACGTAGAGGCTGATGCTAGCATCTGCTGAATATGGTGGGGTATATCTCTTGATCTCCATCTCCAAGGCCTTTCTAAGGCATCACACTAATCTTTAAGGCCACTGTACTAGTACCTTTCAGAAAGAAGACTCTCTTTGTTTAATAACTATTCTAGTCAGGATTTTAACCTCTTTTATAGTTGATGTAACAATTTAGTAGCTGGATTTTTTTAGAGGTTGGTACATTGTGTGACTATCCATTCTTCTCCTTCCTTTTTTGCAAGCTCAAACCCAAATCAGTTTAAAAACAACTAGAAAAAGTATTAGAATTTGAAGATCTTCCACATGCCAAGCAGTTTCATAGCTCTTTACCTCTTATTTCACCTTCTTTAGAAAACTCATGTAAACAACAGCGCAAGATTGTATTCCCTACAGCTGGGACTACTTGCTACCTTTTGCAGTGAGAAGGGGTGCTGTGCACAAGTTAATTTCAAATATACACAGGACTTCATCATCATGGCTAAGCTTTGCGAACGAAGATTTGGGAAGGGCTCTACCCACGTTTGTTGCAAGTGCGTTGGTGGCTAAAACGGTCAATACGAGATAGGCAAGTCCAGTTGCAAAAGGCACAGCAGAAAGACTCCTTAGATGGTATTTTCTGCAAGGCACGATTCTTTCTGCGTTGTCTTTTCTCCTCAAGGGTGATCCTGCGTGCTTTCTCAAAAGCATCAGCAGCGTTGTAGATGGTGTGTCTCCAGGCCTCCCGATTGGAGGCCAGAGTAGACCAGTTATGGTGGTCAATATGGCCAAGGCTGAGATGTTGTTTCAGGGAGTCCTTGTATCTTTTCTTCGGGGCTCCTCTCTTGTGGCAGCCGGTGGCAAGTTCACCATAAAGCAGGATCTTAGGGAGGCGGTGGTCCTTCATCCTGGAGACGTGCCCTGCCCAACGCAGCTGTGTTCTCAGTAACATGGCCTCAATGCTTGTGACTGCTGCTTGTTCCAGAACGGAAGTATTGGTCACATAATCTGACCAGTGGATGTTAAGGATCGTACGGAGGCAGCGTTGATGGAAGCGTTCTAGGAGACGCAGGTGGTGGCGGTAGATGACCCATGATTCAGAGCCGTATAAGAGAGTAGACAGCACTATGGCTCTGTAAACACTGATCTTTGTGCTTTTCTTCAGGTGTTTATTTCGCCAGACTCTTTTATGCAGCTTTCCAAAAGCACTGTATGCCTTTGCTAACCTGTTGTCTATCTCCCCGTCAATCTTACCATCCGAGGAGATGAGGCTGCCTAGGTAATTAAACTGCTGGACTGATTTGAGTTCTGTTTGGCCAGTGGTGATGTGGGGATGATGGGGGACTTCCTGAGGTGCAGGTTGATGGAGAATTTCTGTCTTCTTTAGACTGACTTCCAGCCCAAAGAGCTCAGCAGCGTCTGCAAAGCAGGATGTTAAACGCTGCAGGGCTTCTTCTGTATGGGCAACAAGGGCGGCGTCATCATCATAAAGCAGCTCCCGGACAAGATGGTTTAAGGTCTTGGTGTGGGCCTTCAGTCGCCTTAGGTTGAACAGGCTTCCATCAGTACGATATCGGATGTAGATACCGTCCTGATCATCGAGGTCTGCCGTGGCCCTTTGGAGCATCATGCTGAAAAAGACTGTGAATAGGGTAAGAGCGAGAACGCAGCCTTGTTTCACGCCATTCTTTATTAGAAAGGACTCAGAGAGTGTGTTTCCATATCTGACTTGGCCGTGCTGATCCTCGTGGAGTGAGATGATCATTTTAAGGAACTTGGGGGGACAACCTAAACATTCCAAAATCTGCCACAGACCTTTTCTGCTCACAGTATCAAAAGCCTTGGTGAGGTCGACAAAGGTTACATAAAGACCTTTGACACAGAACTTATATGGGTTGTATTTTTCAGTGCATTAGTTTGAGGCAGGACTTTCAAAACTAGTACGTGAAGAATTTCTAAACAGAATATAATTACTAGTTTTCTAGTGCCAAGTATTATTTAGGAGCTCTTTAAAGAGTAAGACTCAAAATATTTAAAGGTATTAAGGTGAATGGGAGTATTTATATAGTGGAAATGAATGGAATGATTGTAACTTCAAAGCCAAAACCTTAATTATACTACGCAATATTAAAGATGACTGGGTCACTAAGAATGCTCGTATCTCCTAACACACCGAATTAGTCTTTCTGAGTGAGGATTTGGAACAAGATTTTCATGGCTAATAGAAAAAAGTGCTGAGTGTGGATAGAGACACTTTTAGTGGAATTGTTTGCCGTTGGGTAGCATTTGTCTTTGCTTTCAGTAGGTGTATGAGACACAAAATTTTCTCTCAAAGATCACACTCTTTGTGTTGCTTGTATCTCAGCTGACTTGGTTTTTGTAGTCAGTGCAGAACAGCATCAAGTCATGGGGAAGTAATTGCATCTTTCATAACCAGGTACTCACAGGAGGTGACAGGTAGATGTATCTAGGCTGTGGTGTTAGAACTATGAATTATTCTGATACCTGCAGGTCTCTTTTTAGAGAAAAAAACCAATCACTTATATGTGCACATATGAACCTTCAATACACACACACACAAATATATAGATTTTGAAATGTTGCCATGCTTGTTTTCACAGCTCTATCCAAAACTGAAACAAGCATTTCTATATTTCAGTAGTGCTAGTTGAATATTTCCCAGGGTGTCTTGGAAGTAAAAACTCTTTACAGAACTGTGTAACATCAAATTGGTTGAAGATTTTCAAACTGATAATTCCAATATATCTTCAGAAAGAAATGTGTCAAATTTTTGCATCAGAGGAGATTTTTGGGTCTAGATTTTCCTAACCCATTCCCTTTCCTACCTCATCCTTCATTGTCCTGGATGGTGTTTAGCTGGTTTGGGTGCTTGCTTCTTATCTCCTGACCTTTCAATATAAAGAGGATGACTAACCATGTTACACTTTACAGCACTGGCACTACCTTGTAATTTCTATCCCTTTTAACCTCTCCCTAATATGTGATCATTTGTGGACAAAGTGCCTGAAATAATTTTTTGATTTCCTGTGCTCTTCTTATAGTTTCATGTTCTTTCCTACTGTGAATGTCAGGTGATCTCAACAGTAATGACATCCCACTCTTACATGCTTGCAAAATAAACTACTATATAGAGGCCAATAAAGTACTTTGTATTTAAGTATTTTCTGTGCTTCTTTTTTGAAATCAGTACTGGCATAGATTTAGAATGAAAATTTTTTAGGACATTTATTTTTTAACCAATTTCCAATAGTAGGATTTTTTTTTTTTTTTTTTTAAACATAAAACAATCCATTTTATTCCTTCTGACTTTTCTTCACTAAGAGCAATGTTCAGGTATTTCCTAAATGATTTGTCTTAGCAAATCACAACAAAACACACCAATGAATGTTGGTGGATTTATGCACATGGGGATGTGCCAGAAAATGTTCTGAAACTTGAAGTCTGTCATTCTACCAGTAAGAATGTAAAATGCTATTTCATTTGAAGCAATTCTGTTATAAAAGCAGCTGGTGTCACTAACATACAGTTTAGACTGTTGACACTCATGCTTCTTAATAGCTTTAACTGGATGTCTAAGAAATCAGCTGAATAATTGGGTACCTTCTATATTTTCATACAGTGAGATAAATCAAGAGAAATGATGAGGACAAACAAGGCTCCATCCTTAAAGGCTCCTTTCCTTGGGGGAAGAGCTGGCTGATGTACAGCAGTCATCTTGATGATGCTGAGGCACAGGCCTGTGCTACCACATTTCAGATTGTTGGTAACAACCCTTTAGCCTTTTGCAGAGAGAAGAAAAATGTCTTAGCTTCAGTCTGCAATAGTGAGATTTGAGAGCTTGGACAAATGTGCAGTCACAAAAAGTAAAATCAGATAATTCAAACTCTCAGTCGTGCTCTCAGCCAGCTGTTCTGCTCCTAAAATGGTGGATCTCTTTGGGAATCAATTTCTGAACCCTGTTTCATGAAGCCATGCCTGGATTTGGCCCTGTGTATTAATTTACTGTCCAATTCAATGAGGCAGAAGTACCTTCTGCTCTTTCTGTTCTTTAGCTGATACATTGTGTTTCAAAAATTGAAACTGAAACACTTGGCCCGGGAATTGTGATGGCCTGAAAGTGTACACAACAATAGTTTGGTTTTGAAGAACAATGGACACTTTTTAAGCTTAGTTGCATATTTGAACCTTATTTTTCATGCCAAGAAGGTTAGTTAATGATTTATCACAGAATCAATTTATGTGCACCTACCAGAGAATAAAGTCAAACAGAACCCTGACAGCCAGTGTGGACTAAGACAAATTATGTCCAACCAATGTGATGATGTTCTTTAGTGGGGTAACTGTACTAGTATTAAGGAAAACTACAGAAAAGCTTATCCCAAGAGAGCCTTGCAAGTAAACTAGTTAATGTGTACAAACTGAGTATCTCTCTGATTTAATTGCATTTTCAGAAAACAGCAAAGATTTAATGTCAAGTAGGGTGAATTTTAAGTGAACTTGTGTGAAGATCTTGATTTAAGTGGTGAAGTAGGAAGTACTTGGATGACAAACTGATGAGGAGTCAAAAGGCTTAGTGGGGTAGCTGACAAGCACAAAGTGTTTAGAAAGGAGGAACAGACTGTGTAAATAGGTGAGCAGCTGTGCAGGCAGCTATTAGGAGAGAACTTGTAGGTTGTGGTGAATGACAAACAAGATGGTGGTGATACTCTTTCTCAAGAGTACCAACAGAAACAACCTGGGGAAGGAGTTTAGTGTGCTGAATATCTAACAAAACAGCAAGTTTAAGTAAAACAGATAAATGTGAGTTAAGACATGTGGGGAAAAAAAATGGAACTACCAAATTCCATTCAGAGACAAAATCTGTTTTAATAGCTCCCTGAAAACATTATGTCAGCACTGTTTAGCAGCCAAAGGATAAAACTATGTAGGGAATTATGATGAGTAGTTTAAGAAATGGAAAGGGAAACTTTATGCCATTATTCATAGCTGTTATGGCTATGTTTTGAGTATTACCTGCCCTGATTTCTCTTGGTTTCAGAAACCAAGTAGTTGAAAAAGCTGCAGAAAAAGATAGCAAACATGATCAAAAGCATGAAAATCTGAACGAAGACTAGGATTTTCTGCTTAGAAAGAAAGGACAACTTGAAAGTATGAGAAAGATTGTGAAGAATATGACTGGACAATGACTGCTCAGTATCTCCTTCAGAACAATGACAAAGCACTGGTCAGAAGGAGTGGGGAGCAGTTCTGTAACAGACCAAGGAAGGCACCTCTTCATGAAATGTGTAGTTAAGCTATGGAAATCCTTGTCAAAAGGTGTTGTGAACATTGAGTTTGCATGGGTCAAAAAAAAAATTAGACATATCCATGGAATAAATTCCCAAACTAACTAAGGAAGTCTTCAGTCATTAAAAGATTTACTCAAACTATATGAAATAGATATACATATATATAAATTTATTTGCAACAACCAGCAGTAAGACAAGAGGGCATGGCCTTAAGCTGTGCCAGGGGAGGTTTAGGTTAGATATGAGAAAGAAATTCTTTACAGAGAGAGTAATCAGGCACTGGAATGGGCTGTCCAGGGAAGTGGTGGATTCTCCATCCTGGGAGGTTTTCAAGATGAGGCTGGACATGGCACTTAGTGCCATAGTTTAGTAACCGCAGTGGTGTTGGATCAAGGGTTGGACTTGATCTCAGAGGTCCTTTCCAACCCGTCTGATTCTATGATTCTGTGATTCTATGATATCAGTACAAATTATTTGGAAGCCAAATTGTTCAAAGTTAAATACTCTGACAAATTCTGTTTAGTCACTTTTATTTCTTTAGTAAGAAAAAATATTTTAGAATATTAAGTCTTGGTTAGTAAACAATAACGCACTAGAAATTTAACCTTTCTACTTATAATCCACAGGAAAAAAAAAAAAGCAAAACAATAATGCAGGAGGCAGCAATGGAAATATACTTATTTCCTAATACACTTGTGGCCAGGTCTCCTAACAGCAACCTCATCTAGTCCAGCTCCTGGCCCTGCATGTGTTTGAGGGAGAAGAGGATGAACAAGCTATCACAGTGAGCAGTGGGCTCACTGAGCTTTGTTTACTGTCAGGGGCTATAGGAATGTGAAAGGGAAGGTGAAATGTGGGATCAATGGGCAACACTAACCAATTATCACTCAATATGAAACTTGCTATCTGAAAGGATAGCAGTTGTGCAAGCCATGTGGATTCTGGATGTGGTCTGGAAAGATTATGTTGAAACAGAAAGCAAAATATGAAGAAACAAAATGCATTCTGATGTTTTGTACATTTGGCAAAGCCAGCAGTTGTCTTTTTCAACAGTTTTTCTATTTTTGTGGGTGTTACAAACCTGCCCACTTAAGTCACATAGCTGGACATTATTGTGTAGTAAAAAATTTCTCCTTTTTGCTTTTACTAACACAGTGCATAAGAAAAATATTTTTAAATGCATTACTGCTAACATACAATTCAAGTAGATTTTAATGTGATAAAAAAATTCAGAGCTTCCTGAACTTAGGGTAATTTTAGACAATTAAAATGGGGCCACCTGAATCTCCTAACATACTGTGATAAGTTGACCGTGGCTGGTGCCCACCAAGTGGCTCTACCATTCTTTTCCTCAGCAGGACAGTGGGAGAAGAAAATAAGATGGAAAGCCCTTTAGGTCAAAATGAAAGCAGTAATAAAGCAAAAGCAAAAGTCATATGTGGAAGCAAAGGAAAAAATATACTTTATTTTCTCCTTCCCATCAGTAGGTGTATCCAGCCACTTCTCAGAAAGCAGGGCTCCAGTAAGAATAGCGGTTGCTTCAGAAGACAAATATAAATAGCAAATGCTCCCTTTTCCTCCTCATTAGCTTTTATTGCAGAGCAGATATTATATGGTGTGGAATAACCCTTTGATCAGCTGTTCCAGCTGTGTCCCCTCTTCCAAGATATTGTCCATCTCCAGCCTACTGATGCAGGGAGGAAATGTACGAGGGACAGCACTGATGCTATGTGAGCACTGCTCAGCAGTAGCCAAAACATGGTTGTGTTACCAACACCTTTCTAGCTGCCAGTGCAAAGCACAGCAGTGTGAGGACTGCTATGGGGAAAACTAATTCCATCTCAGCCAGATCGAATACATCACAGAATTTCACCTCAGTTTTGTCTAAAAGATAACTAATATTTTTTTCCAGCTAACATTTGTGTTGGCATAGTAGTTGGAGTAGTGCAAATGCATTGTTACTTTAATGTAGCTGAAATATTTTCAAAGAAATTCCAAGGAAAGTTAATTTATAAATATTTCTACTAATTAAATGAGATCAGAATGATTCAGAAATTTGCCCGTTGTCATACACATTTTAATTTTCAGACTAGAGATTTACCAAAAGCTGATACAAGCTTTCTGAAAGTGGTTAAGAGCTGAATAGTAGGTTTGAGTTTGTCCCTTTATTTCCCTTATATTTTACAAAAACTCAGATAAGATTTTTTAACATGTTCCAATACTCAGTTTTATAGCTGCAGCTTCCTTCACAGGGAAAAGGTCTTTGTATGATACGGTTCTAGTTTTGCTTCTCCTTTCTGCTTTTAATAATCCTAGTCTGTTTTATAACTCATCTGGCAAATATCCATCATAATATTGTTCTCAAATCACATATTTATACTTTATATTCACTATTAAGAAGTAAAAATATTAGGAAACTGTCCACTGAGATTCTTAATTGACAAGAGTCTGGATAAATTATAAGATGCATGGTTTGTGTAAACATGTAGCACAGTTGTGTATTTTCTTTAAACTCTCATTACATTTCAATAAAAACAAAATCAAATAGTTACTAAAAAAGCCTATTGAATGTCATTAACAAATATCTTCTAAAAAATTAAATAAGAACTGGGAACAAAAACAATGAATGTTGGCAAATAGATTAGCAGAACTTCATCATTATTACTTTTTAAATTTAATAATGGAAATTTTAATACATTAAATTTATATATAAATACATTTATAAATACATGAAATTTAATACATTTTAATAGGTTTAAGACTGAGACAAATCAACAAATGCCAGGAAATTTGAAGTAGATGCTTACATTGTTGGGGCAAGTTCATGACCTGATACGGGTGCATATCACCCATTAAGATTACAGGAGTTGCATACATGCAAAACAGAATATTGGACAATACATGCATTTGTTTTTCAGGTACTTCTTTGAGTCTGCATGTGCCTGATTCCAGAGCCATAGGTGCTTGGTGTCTTACATAGAAAGATTAAGACAATGCGAAGACTCCTTCAGTTATTTACTTACACTCCTATGCTCTAGAAAAAAGGTTGGTTTTGCTTAGATGTCCAAGTATGGAGTTTTCATCTTTCAGTAATGGTTACTATGGACTTGTAGTATTGTTAAATTCTTAGAATCATAAAATTACAGAATCAGACAGGTTGGAAAAGACCTCTGAGATCATCAAGTCCAACCCCTGATGCAATACTGCCATGGTTACTAGACCATGGCACTAAGTGCTTGTATTTATTCCTATATTTTTGAGGAAAAATATTGATGTACCTGTCATGTCATTTCAGTCTCACTTGCTCATTCTGTCGTGGCCTTCTCTGTTCATAGAGAACAGCATAAAGTTCACTCTTCTGGACTTTGTGTCTCTGTTTGTTTCTTGCGTTCTTTTTTTCATCCTCCATCATTTTCAATATGAACAAGTAAGGCTATCTAGAACAGTTTCTGGAGTTACCAGAAACAATTTAGAACACTGGAAGAGAAGTAAAAATTGTTTTTATAGTATGTAAAAGAATATCCCCAAATTTCCATTTTATGAAATAGAGGTTTGCTGCCTTTCCTCTGTGCATGTGTGGCGCTCGTTACTAAAAGGGTCCATTTTGAGATTGGTGCTGTGAGGGTGTTCCAGCCCCCAAGATCCTTTTACTAAAAGGGGAAAGGTTGGAGGTTCAAGAATTGCCATCAAGATAGAAGTTTCATTTTTAAGAATGAAAAAAAATTAATTATCCATGGCCCAAAATGGCACATCCATAGTAAGAGTTGCTTGTTTAAATGAGCATGTGAAGTATGGGTTGCTGCCAATATATGTGTAAGTTAAAAGCTTTTTATCTGACTTTACCAGTGCAAAAAAAATGGATTCACTACTTGGTTATATGTTCACTTGCTTTTTCTTCATTCCTTCTTTTAAATTCAAAATAATCTAAAAATAGTATAAAATACAGCACTAAATAATGCATAACTTTTAAATATTCAGCACTTTAATTCAGACTCAACTTGCTCAATAACTACCTTTTGGGAATTAAAAACTGAGATAAAATTAACACTATATGTATTCCAAAAGAAGCATCCAGGATGCATTTTGATTCATCAGACACAAGGGAAGTGACTAATGTGACAATTGTTGGGCTAACCTCATGAACTTCAGTAAGGAGAAATGCACAGTTTTGGGTTAGAATAACCCAGGCAGGGAGTAAATGGCTGAGTAGCAATTCTACTGAAAAGCATCTGGAGCTTTTGATGGACATCTGGTTGAATATGAGCTAATGGTACACTTTCATCATGAGCAAAACAAGCCGCATACTGAGCTACATTAGGAGGCCTGTGGCCAGTAGATCAATGGAAACAGTTATTTACCTCAGAACCTGAGAGTTCCTGAAATACTTTCTGTCGTTCTGGGATTCCAATTAAAGAGGGATTTGGAGAAGCCATCAGGGATCTAGTAGGGGAGTTTGCAAGGTGGAGTGAGGAGAGGTTCAAGGAGTTGAGCTGGTCTACTCAAGTGGAAAGAGAGGAACAAAGGAAAGATCTAATAGTCTGAAGATAGTAACAGACTAATAAAAACTACTGAATGATAGTTGCAAATAACAACATATCAAGCTCTTCTTCGTAGTGCACAGTGATCTAAATAGGGACAATGAACACAAATTATAGGTTTGGAGCTTTGAGTCTGATTTTGATATACTTCTTTTTCCACTGGATGGGTAGTACAGTGCTTCAGTGTGTTACCTGGTGATGCTGTCAGATCTTCAGTCTTGGAGCTTTATCAAACTCAAGTAGACAGAGTGATGGCTGCATTATTCAGTGCCGACAATAGCCCATTTTCCAGCAGGAGATCAGGAGATGTGACTTTCAGAGACCCTTCTAACTAATGTGTGATTCTGTGGTTCATCGCTGCAATACTTGAGTACTGTAAAGTAGAAGTTATTTTTCTTCACAATGAGAACTGATTGATGAGGGACGAATATTACTTTCTTTTTGTAAATGGGTACTGATTATAGCAGAAGTATGGTCAAAGTTCAGCTGTTCATTTTATGTACATGGTTGGATGCCTGAAAGACTTGTGGTAAACATCTTCATTTGTTCACGAAAAGCTTCCCTTAACTTCATCTGTGTTTATAAACTCAGAACATAAGCAAAGCAAGTGCAGATAGCCAGAACATGAGGAAAATATAATTCCTATGACTTTATTTTGTTCTGCATTCAATTTCTTTAATAATGTCATTCTTTCTTTTTCTCTAATTTCCCATCTTATTTACTACGTGGCTTTGGAACATATCTCTCTTATTGTCTTATCTGTCCATACTGACTTCCTCTCTTCAGCTCCATCTTAGTGGGAAAAGGTGAATGATGTCTTTTCCTTAAAGTTTGTAGCACAATGCACATATACAAGAAGGACAAATTGTAATTTTCATAGTCAATCTTTAGCCTGATTTTTCTTCAAGAATATGTATTTAAAATATTGGTGATCATGTACATATCTGTTCTAATTCTCAGTGTGTTCCTTTAACATAGGAAGGGATACAGTCCTCTTTGCACCTCAGCTGCTTTAAATAAATTCAGATGAATATTTTTGAACAATTATATCTGAAAATATTTAACAAATGTTAACTGGCACACTAGTTAGAGAAACAGTCAGGACTGGATTAATGAAATGGTTAGTGCAAAGAAAGAGTTGTCTGTATTTCCTCCCGGTATCTGATAAGAGACCCTAAAGGATAACGAAGAGCCTTGTCGAATCCAGTTCTCTTGCAGATTTTTGAACCCAAGTTTGTTGAGACAGTGCCAAGACCTGTGAGTTATTGTAGATAAGGAGAAAGGGATTCTCCGTCTCATGCAATACATTTTCCAACAGAGTCACCAGAACAGTACAGCATTACCGCTTGCTTCATTCTATCACGATAGGCAGTTTTGCAAAGAATAAAACAGCTACATAAAACTAAATGGCCAGTGCAATATGTGAATATTATATTGTTGCTGTTATTAAGTGAAAAGTGGTCTACTACAAAAAAACCTACATAATCCCAAGACATGGAAACAAAACCATACAAAACATTTTGAATTAAAAGGTCAGAAATTAGACTTTAAGCATCAAGTTGTAATGTTTTGTTCCCCTCACAGAAGTTAGTTGCTAACATTCCTGAAATGCGGTATGAAACTTGACTCTTAAGTATTTATCAGAGTGTAGTCCTGGAAAACAAAGTAATTTTTTTCTTGTCCTGGTTTTATGACTTTTTAATTAAATGTTTTACATTGTGGGTCTTAATGAACTTGTAATTAAATTATTAAATGTAAATTATTCATGAGTTGAGACAATTATGTTAAAAAGTAATTTGTATTATTGAATCTACCTACACAAGGAGCTTTTGCTGACAGGGACTGTAACATTTTTGTTAAAATAGAAGGCTTGATATCAGTCATAGCTACCAGACTATAGCAGATGAACCACAGGTATGCTTTGAATTTGAAATTCCAGGGTACTCTTATTACTCTCCTAAGAGCTCCTGAAAACAGTTTCAATAATTTATAAATTAACTTTTAAATAAGGTGTTCTACTTCTGATTACCATATTAGAAGCATTATCTACTTCAAAAATCACTGTAGCCCTCAAATCAAGATGAACCTCCCTGTGAAGAATGTGTTGCTTTTTGAAGGATGCTGTAAGAGAAACTAGTAAGATTTTGCAGCATTACTACTTAATTGGTAGTGTTTAATCTTCTTTTTAACTTCAAAGTTGGTTGAAAAGTATTATTCTTGTTAAACAATGTCTATACAAACATTGCTGTGCAATAATTTTGGAACTAGATGGAAGTTCAACTCTTAAAACTAGGGGGAAAAACTCATCAGAGGGTATCAGATTAACTTCATCCAGTGGTGTCTTTAGTTGCCAAGTCATGATAAACTCCAGTGAGCCAGTTAGCCTTCCTATTCTTGTGGTGACATTGCCTGTCTGATGTCAGATGGTCAGGATACTTCATGACACCTCCAAAATACAACCAGTACTGGAAATTTATTAGGTTTGAGATTTTTACCAGAGTAAGGCACCCAATAGGCAGATACAGCAAATCTCAGTTTTGGAAAGGCAGCTCTACAGACAGCAAGATTGTTATTTTATAAAAATCACACATTGTTCACTTGTGTCCAATATAACAGATACAATTCAGCCGATTCATAAAGCAAATCCATCAGAATAGTCTATGGTGGAAAATACTGAAATAGCTGGGCTTCTAATGAGGAGAAATATTAACAAAATAACAAAATGAGAAGAACATTAACAATCACCAAAACCTTTTGTTATAAAGTAGATAAAATCATTAAATGATACTAAATGACCTGTATTGAGTTAAAATCTCATCAAAAAGGGTAAAATGTCTTGCAGCTTTCTTACCAGCATAATATCATCATCATGGCTAGGTT
>VXAY01000089.1:0-2500 GCA_013399855.1 Oxyruncus cristatus
TTTATTTATTTATTTATTACTTTTACCTTTGCTGACCTCCTAATAGTAAAAGTCAGGGCTGTATGACAGGGTGTTGGTTAAGAGTAAATTTCAGTTGTAGATTAAACTTGTACAGAGTCTTCTTGTTTTGGTAGCTGGTCAGGGAACTTTTCAAAACCTAAACTGAATAAAAGAGGAATACTTATTTCCCTTTTTTGATTTTTTTTTTTTTTTCCTGGAAGCAGAGTGGAAACCTCCAAGTATGCTCTAAGGGGAGAGGTTTTCATGGAATTTTAGCTTATGAAGTCAGGGTTTGGGGTTTATGCCCAAATGTATATATAGTGCAAACTTAAAAAGGTGAATTAAAAAGTTAAACCGATGTATCTTTGTCCCAAGTGTAGGTAGAGGCTGTGCTACCAAAAATGCTTTCATTTTTAATTATTATCAGGATCACAATAGAATTAAGTAAATCATGTGAATAAGTCAGGAGAAAGTATGCCTAGTTTAAGCTAAACCTGCCATAAAAGCCTTTTTCCAGCATAGTACAAACAGCAAAATTATTGATTAACTTGTATTACTCCGCAAGAAGAACAAATTATTGCTGATTAAAGCCATGCAGGTGATAAAGGAACTTAACCAACAAAAGCTGGCAGCTTTAGGTTAGGAAACAGCTGTGTCCCTAATTATGCAGTCTGATTTATACTCTATTAAATCAGTATATAAGTAACCCATTTCTCTGAAAGCATTTAAACCTCTTATATTCCACCAAACACGGCAATTTTATTTGAAATAAATGTATCCAGCTCTTTTGGGAACATATGGTATATTTCTCTCTTATTAATAATTCAGTTCAAATGAGCAAAAATTAGTTGGTGCAGTTACAGCTGATTTTGTCCTGAAAAGATCTGCATTAATTTTAGACGTTTTGTAAATTGGGCTATTAAATAAAAGCATTATATGTGAATTACCCTTTAAATTTTAAGCAAGTTGGTAGTTTAATGGTATTTTCTAGTCAGATTCATTTTCGATCTCTAAAAAATTATAGTCATTATAGTAAGACAAATTTTTGAAACCTGCTACTTCCATCCAATTACATATTGTACTAATAGGTAAACTGGGAAACTTTTACGCCTCATTCTTTCTATTTTGTCTTCTCTGTCGGGTGACAATTTCTCTCTTCGCTTTCTCCTGTGTAAATCGGGAGGTGACCTCACACTTCCCCTCAGACGAGGTCCCCCTCAAAAATAACTCTGCGATTTCTGCTTCTCAGCATTACAGCCTCTGCCGGTTGCTGTTCCCACACATCATCCCTGGTTCGTGGGCGTGTGCTTCTGGGCTGGCAGTGGTTTGCATCAGGGAATTAGGAGGAAAGCGAGCACATATTTTGCATGAGGGAGATTTCAGAATGCTGCTGTGTTAGTCTAAGATGATCATCAGCTCTTTGTGATGTACTCTCCTCTCAAAGCAAGTGCATAACTTCTGTGAGCGTTAATGGGAGTTATGTTCATGAATCAAAAGGATATGCCCCTGTAGCTTCCACTTCTGCTTCCATTGCAATGACCAAATTGGTTTCAAGATGTGTGGATAAAGTGGGATAAGATGTGATGTAATGATGTTCCCAGCTAACTCCTTACTAAGCAGAAAGTCTTCAACATTTCAAAGGACATCAAGAACCATAAACACAGGTAGGGGTTACAACTAATCCAGAAGTGTGAAACATGAGTAGATCTCTTGGCAGCTATTTTTCCTGGAGTCTTTTGATCCCTTCAGAGGGTTTGTGGTCTGTGTCATGCTGCCACAAATGAGTTCATTGCTAAACATTTTTATAATCATATTTTGCATGCAAGTCTGGGGCAAAGAAGCTTAACTCCTTGATTTTATTAACAAATTTGTACCTTTGAGCCAAAGGCATTTTCCAATCCACTGTAGAGCATCAAAGAAGCAGTGTTTTCTTTCCTGTTGCCCTGGATTTATTTTTGTAGTTTGGGTTTGTGTACGTACCATGTGCACCCCAATTAGCAGCTCCACGTGCATATTAAGGAGAACAGCCTCTTGGAGTTACACATAGAGGGTACCTCAGAATATTACAGCATCAATCATTCTAATTCTAATAACTGCTTTGCTCACATATCTTCATTCATGTCTGCACCTTTTTTGTTATATTATCTACCATTTTAGAAAGCTATCTGGCTTACTTACAGAGTTAAATTCAAATAGTCTAAAGGTTAATGTGAAACACTGGCAAGACATTATGAGCACAGCAGTATATTTTAAAGGCACTCAGCTGTTGGAATTGCTGAGAGCCAATGCTCAGTGATAAGACCCCACCTCTGCACACACCAGGTTTGCCAAACAAACCCCCCTCCTGCCTGATGATGGTGTTCCGAGTGCCCAGTCTCACTGGCATGAGGGCTCCTCAAAACTCTGCATGATCAACAAGGAGAAGGAAGAGACACACTGTGAAGTGGGAGAGGGCATCACTGCCAGCACTGGCACCAGTGGTCACGTGTTTCTGCTGTTT
>VXAY01000089.1:7500-70787 GCA_013399855.1 Oxyruncus cristatus
GCTTATTCTCATTGCTAATTACTAAATCTTAATTAGCTTTATTCATTTCATCTAATTGTTCACTTCATTGACTTGTTGCATTTTATCTTTATTAACCTCTGTTCTCAACAGATGAATCTATCTTTAAACTTCTTAAAATACGAAATCATAATGTGCATGCCCTACCATAAAATATGTGCTGTAATAGTATTTTAGAATATGTTTTTTCTTGCTGAATGCCACCCGACCACTCTTTGACTACTCAAGTATAGCTGCAATTTGTATTTTAAGATCACTATCACGCAATACAAATTCTGCTCTGTTTTTCTTACATATGACTTTTATGACTCTTTTTGTCATGTTCTGGAACAAACATAGACAAAGGAAGTCCCAAGATAGGCCCCTATTTAGGGCATCTGAATTAACCCTTTAATCAGTTAACCTGGCTATTTAATCAGCCTGATCCAGGCTATGAAAGGTGATAAATTGACTGCAGATGACAGACTGCACTGTCTATTTGATCTTGGTTAGGCAGAGCCAGTATCAGACTTCATGATATTAAATGGATGAATATCCTGCATTTCTCATTTTTCAGCTCATGTCAGCTATCACCAGGTCACTATTGATGTCCAAACTATTCAAAGAGAACTGTTAAGGAGCCCATCTGCAAAAACCTCCTGATGCCCTGCCTTCAAGAGGACTCAGAGCTGTGCCTGAGGCACCCATGCGAGTCTTCTGTGCGATGTGGAAATGTTTCTCAGACCACAATCCACAAAACCCACCTGCAGAACAGGAGGGGACATTGGCCAGCAAACAAGACACACACAGACTCATTCTTTGTCCACCCTATAAACTCATATTCCTTCCCCTATTCAGGGTCCACATCCATCCTTCTGTCCTGAACTTAAGCACCTGAGTAAGAGGCTTTCCACAAGCCATGAGAGAAAAGGGCACCCTGTCCACAATGCCCTGATTCAGGCATGTCCTAAACCAGCTTGGACTCCCGCTCCACTCCCAAGATATTGCCTTCAATGCCAACATTTGCGTTTAAGTCCTCCTAAACAGGATAAAAATCTCTCAATTATTCAGGGAGATAAAGATTGGTGTCTCCTCAGAAACGGCTTCTCACGTGGGTGGAAGTGAACATGTCACTGACATTTCGGAGCCAGGACTGTGAACATTTGTGGGGTTGACATGATCTCACACCTCTTCCCTCCGAGTCTGGAGTCTCCCAAGGCTATCTCAGGCCTGTCCTGATGCACTGTAAAGTGAACCCCAACAAGTTGAACCCCACAGTGGAGAGAGAAGACCATCCAAATGATGGATCAAACATTTTCCTTGTAAATGAAGATACAGTCCCTCGGACAGGTAATTTTCTGACAAAATTAACTGAACCATCTTTCTGTTATATTTAGCCTCTAATCCCCTGTAAATGCATTTTTGACCAATCTTCCTTTTGTTTTGTCGTGCTCTACAGATTGTGCCCAGAATTTAGCAATTCCACAGTAATTGAAAACTGAACAAAATTTCCCATCTAGATTTATTTGAGTTTTGTTCTGCAATGCTGTTCTATTATTCTATTCATTTAACTTCTGGAAGGTAGCAAAATAACAATAAATATGGAATTGTTGCATTTAATTGAACATATAACAAAAAGTTGCTGTTTCTCAAGGTATTTTGTACCCTTTGCTTCCAGCACATTTAATTATGTATGAACTCTTCAAAAAGAAAAAAAAAAAAAAAACACCTCTCAAATAATGTGAGTCGTCTACTAGGAGAGAAGATTTAAAGATGATAAATGTTATTTAGAGTCACCATGATATGATTCATATTGTGATGCGATTGGGAACAATATTAAAACCCACCAAGGCTATTATACCTAAATTTTTGTTTCAATTCATGCAATATTGCTGCTGCTTAATATGATTTCTATTTACTTCTTTCCATTGTTAGTGTTTTATTGAGGTTGTGTCGGCTTTATCAAGCTAATCTCTGCTGCAAATGGAGGTCAGCGGAGCCAAAGCACTGGCAAAAAGCCTGTCTCCATTATATTCTACTTGGTATGAATTTACTGGAAAATCCTCTCTCTAATATAAACTCTTTCTTCACCATTCTTCGATTATAATATTTCTACCTGCACCAACCCTGACAGCTTGATATTTAAAAGCTATATAAACTCTCATAATCTAATTTTATATCCTTCTTTTATAAAGAGGTACTGTACCTCATTCAGAGTAACAGTGAATGTGTTCATCAAAAGGTTTAAAATCAAGCAATCATGGCCATCAATATAAGCTTGGTTTTCAGGTGATTTAAATTACAACTTGAAAACATGCACTGCTACTCTTAATGGCAACGAAGGCGAGTCATTAATTTGTGTTCTTCTGGTGTCAAGGGCGAGGTAAGTAATCCTGTCATGCCCTTGCTGGAACACAATTTGGCAAAACAGGATATTGTAGAAGCTTTATAAATCTTATATCTCTATTTCTCCTTGTACTGGTCTAGGGAATAATGAAAAAGAGTGACACATAAATTTACCTACCAAATGGGGTATGCTCTGTCTCTGGAATACCCACACATAACTTCCATTAACATTAGTATAAAATATACATGCACAGCAGGAGGAAGGATAGCCTCCCAGATATCCAGAGGTCTACAATAGGAGCAGAACTATACTCCCTTTAGTAGCTACCAATCCATCCCAGATCACAGGGGTTCATTTTTTTTTTTTTTTCAGTTTGAGTTAAGCATTGAACCTGAAACATTTGCATAAAAATAACTGCAGCTAGACTGAAAGGAATAAACTGGACATCAGAGACAGTCTGAAATCTTTTTTTTTTTTTTCCTTTAAGATGGTAAGTTTGCTTAGTTCTAGTCACAGTTTAAAAACAAAGCAACCCAATAAAAAGACAAACAAACCCCCCCAAAGATATTTTTTTAGGACTCTTTGCAGTAAGTTTCTAAATAGGTTATTGGAGAGGTGATTGAAATCTGACAAAAAAACCACAGCGTTTTATAATAATGTCCTGCAGCAAAAGTATGGCACCAATAACTAAACAATACTTTATCACCTTTGCCACTCTCAACAGCTCCCATTAATACCGAGATCATAGTGTTAGGCCTCCTATTCCCCAGCTGACCATGTTAGTGACAGCCAGGGCTTAGGCAATGACATTGAAAAATATTTGCGGTGACACGGCCACAAATCACTACGAGACAAGTTTAAAACTCAATATTCACTAAACTTGCATCTGCTCTTTTCTTGTTAGAACATCTACAACACATTTATTACAGGCTGAATTGCTCAAAGAGTCCAAACATTGATGGAAAGTGATAAAAAGTATTGGTTGATAAAACCAGATAGGTAAAGGGGCCTTTGTCAAGTCATTTATTCATATGAGGTTATCGTCTGAGATGGAATCAGCTGGGACACCTGATGAAGAGATGGCCTAAGACTGTTGTTTATTTACTTAAAATGCACCCAGTCCCAGAGCACAAGTACCTCTAAAGTCAAATTTTCTTAATGGTCTTTCATACATGTATTGATTTTGATTTTCATCTCTCCCAGGGAGCCCAAGGAGACACTTGGCTACTTAGCAATTGTCACAGGACATTGTCTCTTCCACATGGTTCAGGTCCTCTCCAGATGAGCTGTGTCAGGAGTTTCCTGTTTCCTGGGCATGGTGGTTGACAGAAGCCCAGGATACATATCCATTCCCATATTTCAGCTTCAAATATCACAACTCTTCCTCAGACCATGCAGGACACTTCTTTCCTGGTTTATTTTTTTCGCAGAGGTCTAATACTAAAATCATTTAGGCAGGGCATAGAAGCTCCTGAAGACAGAGATGACCATCTGCACATCTACTCCCAACCCTTCAGGAGAAGGGCCCAAGTAGACCTTCTATAAAGACAAAGTCACTCCATTAACATACTTTGATCACGTTCATGGTGTTGCCCGTTTCTGTTCTGTCCCTGGATTCACACGACAAGGGATGGCCATGCCAGGTCATTCCCAGAGCTTCTACACCAGACCTGTCCCCTTGCCTTTTTTAAACCTCCACTTAGGCTGATCCTAACAGGTCAAATGTCTTGTAGAACACACTCCAATGCAGCAAGGAGCCTCCTAAGTTGTTAAGGGGAAGGAGTTATTTCTAAGGCACTTTAAATTCTGTATTAAAATTCCATAATTAGCTTTCTTTTGACCCACACCCTGCTAGATTACTCTCCTGACCGGGAATATTTTCCAAAATGGCAACTTTTTGGAGTGCATTGAAGAGACTGCTCAAGAAGGGGAATGATTAATTCTTCATAGCAAGTTTTGCAGCATATTGAATGACGCGTTCTTACATTATATATTGATATATAACACACTGGTCCTTTGCCATGCTCACCAGTAGTTCATTTCCAACAGGGCATAGTTTATAGATAATGCAAAAGGTAAGGGACAGAGCCATAAAACTCTGGCTTTTTCAGTTGTACCAAAATCTTTTGGAACTTCATTTTTGTTTGAATGATGACTGTCTTGGATGTTGATATTAAGCAGAAGCAGCAATAAATGAGTACAATGCCAGTCCTGTCCCTGCTTCCCTGAGGCAAGAGGCACAGCCCAATAGACTTAAATTTAGAGGAACCACAGAAAGCCAGACACTTGTCTGAGGATTAATCAAACTTCTTTGTTCAGAACTTGTTTAGCGTGCCTTACTTTTGTTCTAATTTCTAGTGTGTAACAGGTGTATTAGTGGATTTTGCATTTACCAATTCTTATAACTATATATAGTTATATTTAGTTTATTATAAACTCATAACTAAAGCTCAAAAATCCATGTGCTGCTGTTTCCTTACTTTATACCCAAACTTGTACAGCTGCTTCAAAAACACACTTCTGCTTAATACATAGATTTTTTTACATTATCTTTCTCATTTTGTTCTCACCTGTTTGTGTCTTTTCCTCCTTATCATCTGTCCAATAGGGTGATCCAGACTTCTAATTGGCAATTCCACCAATTCCATAAATGTACTCCGGTCTTTCAAAGCCTTTGTGAAATTCTGCAGGAAATACCTGGGAAGTTCAACCTTCCATTGGTTTTACAGTGAAACAGCCCAAATATTTTCAGTTGCCTATTTTGAGGAACCAGTCTTCAGGTTTTCTCAGCTAGGTAATAAAGTATTTTGTTCCTTTGTCTTTCACTTAAAATCAAGACAAAAGATACATTTTTAGAGATGACATGAAACGAAATTGAAATGAGTGAGTTCTTTCGAGAAAGGAGACCTTTAGTGTTAGAAATGCTTTGTTACAACTGAATAAACTAAATATGCTTAATATGAAAGGTAATGATGCGACTGATTGAACAGTTTGACATTACTGCACATGAAATATCATTAACAGGTTCACGGTGGTTTTATATCAATACCAAATCTCAGAATAAAATAAATGGAAATACGAAACTGCAACGATTTGTCACTGGAGCATTTCAGTGTCATTTAAGAAAACATTTTCAGTGAAAGACTAGTCAGCACGAGCCGGTGCAGCAAAAGAAATTGCAGCCCTGTGTAAATTTGAGAACAAGACCAGTTAAACAATATAGGGTAGCTGCAACTCATCTACACCTGTGAGAGAACACGTCCCTGCCAGCTCAGGTACCTTTGGTTTCACTGGACACCACTAATTCATGCCTGTAGTGACTACAGCTCCCAGATTTCAGGGTGATAGTTCTTAACATAACTCAAGCAAGGGGTGCCCGTGTTGAGGTTGTCTCTTTACATCTTGGTGCTGGCTCCTGATGCTTGGCTCTTGATTTGATGGTATCAGATTCTTCCTATTACTTGTGGGGTGAACATAAGAGCCAAGTGTTACACCTCAAACTCTTTCAAAGATACCAGATGCATGGCCTGTGTCAGCATAGAATCAGAAGATCATTTAGGTTGGAAAATACCTCCGAGTCCAACCATTAACCCAGCACCGCCAAGGCCACCACTAACCCGTGTCCCCAAGTGACACATCTACACAGCTTTTAAATCTCTCCAGGGATGGGGGCTCCACCACTGCGCTTAAATCCCTCCAGGGATGGGAACTGAACCACTGCCCTGGGCAGCTGTGCCAGGGCTGGACCACCCTTGTCATAAAGAAATCTCCTGTTTCCATGTCGAACCATCTCCTGGTGCAAGATGAAGCCATTTCCTCTTATCCTGTCACTTGTTACCTGGGAGAAGAGACCAACCCCCACCTCTGTGTCAGAC
The DNA here is from genome assembly GCA_013399855.1 of Oxyruncus cristatus. Lineage (NCBI taxonomy): Eukaryota > Metazoa > Chordata > Aves > Passeriformes > Cotingidae > Oxyruncus > Oxyruncus cristatus. The sequence goes on from VXAY01000089.1 coordinate 13,720, forward strand.
AGTGAGGACTCACATGTCCTATATCAAATTTCCAGGTTCCTGTTACACCTCACCCTTCACAAGTATTTGGTGGAGCCAAATAGGCAGAACGTGCTTTCAAATATTATTCGCCACCCAATTCAACTGCTCTATTTTCTGTTTAAAATTAGCTGGCCAGGTACAGACACTGCCTTCCACAGCTTCACTATCACAATTCCCTTGCCATCTTCAAATTTCTGCTGTTACCAAATGAGTGCTGAAACACAATGTTTTCCGGATTGAGGAAACCACTGAAAAAATCTGAGGCTGGGAAGAAGACGGAGAATATGTAGATAACCCTCCCAACTTCTCATGTTTTAATTTGGGAAGTTAATTTGATTTGATCTCATTATAACTGAAGATTTTTTTCATTTACCCATGCATTTTTGAAGTGGCCACTGTTGGGAGCATTGGAGGACTGGATTTCATTTGCTTTTTTTCAGATTCAAGGTAAAAAATAAAATACAATCATTCATAAATAAACTGCAGTAAATGAACCATTGAGAAATGCAAACCTGGTTTTACAAGCACTGGGAAAAAGGATACCCTGGTTATCTGTATTTTTATAAAATTTCGATGTATAGCAGTGACTGCTTTCCCTATTTGCATTTTTTTAATATTTGCAAGGATGAAGAGGAGCAAGAATTAAAACCAACATCTTGAAATACCGATGGTCCACACATTCCTAAATTGTTTTGCAACTATCCAAGAGGAAGGGCAGATTTTTTTTCACGTTTTAAAGTAACATCACAAATTTACATGCAAATAAAAGTAGGCAGAGAAAGGGGATGGATAAAATATTGATGTTCATAACACTGTATTTAATACAAATACACAGTATCGAGTATATTTGACAGCCAAAGCTTCTCTTTTGTAGGAAGTTGCAGAACATTGATTCTGATGTTAGTACCAAGTCATAATATATGTATGAAAATATCAGGATTCGGAGGCAAAAAAACATCACCAAGTTTTATAATTTCAACCTCTCGCCCCAGATGACAGATTTTTTAAAGATCTTTCATTCTCAGGGTTTCCAAATCAAAGGTATGGATTTCAAAATGGCATATTCTTTAGTTGAAGTTATAACGTGGCAAAGATTTAAACTAAAAATTTAAATTGATTTCCTGGCCCTTATTTGGTTTTTTTATTGTTTGTCTTACTGAAAACTTGAGCAAAAGAGTTTGGTTTTATTTCTTCCAGAGAAAAATGTCTATTTTTCTCAGCTATTTTCATGCATAAGTTATTTTTAGGTAATTTTAAGATGTCTCTTTTTGCTAAATCGTGAGAAGTTGCAGGTTTTGTTTGATTAAGAATCAAAAGCCCTAATGTCATTCCACTGGGGAAAAAAAAAATGTAACAAGTTGTCACACGTGCACGGGATTAATGTGAAAAAGTGGTTGACTCCGAGTGTATTTTTTACTATTGTTACTTCTTTTCTTCAGTTTCTTTGGCAATCCTTGAAACTTTATAAGCTGCATTTACGTTAAGCTGTTCCTGATATGCTCCAATAAGTGTGCTTTAGACACATTGTTAACATAAGGCCAAATCTGTAATACAGCATGGACAATTAAGTGCACAATTTTTGTATAAATGCAAAATCCCTCACTGTGAATTATTTAATTAATGCTCTACAGTTCATTTAATAGTGCTCTTTCAAAGGCCATTTCACTCACAGAAAACTAATTTCATTCTCGGGGTTGATTTAATTAGATTGTATGATATATGGTATTGCTAATTCAGTGGCTCTCTTTGCAGTGTCTAGCCCGTTGCTCCTATTGTCGGCAATCTGTCAGCCCCATTTTTAACAGTATTGAAAAATTCAAGCTTTATTATTGCTCGCTCACTCTTTCTCTCCCATCAGGAGGAAAGTAATGAGCTTTTCTTCTTATGAGAGCAAGCAGAGAGTGTGGTGCCCTCAGCGCTTGAGGCACCGAGCAGTATTAACAGCCTGATTCATGAGTTAAGTTTCTAACTGCCCGTGGCTATTAGCACTCAGTCCTTTGGCTGTCATTTAGTTAAAAAGACTCTTCGGTTAATTCACTCTTTTAATGAGACTGTGCTATTCAACTAATGTATTTTACTGTATGAAAGGTCACACCAGGAAGCAAAACAGATTGGAGGGAATGTAGCGGGAAGCCTGGCTGTCAAGAAACAGTTCAAGCCTCCCAGGCATTTCGCCGTCGCGGCGCCCGTAATAGGCTATGGAACTGATGGGCCAGTGCTCACCTCAACAGTTGAGCACCATAAATCACGGCTAAATAGAAAGCAGATTAATCAGAGCCACAGACAAAAAGAGCACGTGTTTCATTACCCATATAATCACTAACATGATTGCCAGACAAGCCAGGGGAACCGTACGCCGGGCTGACAAAACGCGGCGCGGTGGCAAGCCAGGGACTCGGCTCCACGGAGCTGTGGCCACTAAATCTTTCCATTAAGGAGCCGCTCCAGGAGACCTTCTTGTCAGAGAGACACTTGCTCGGAGGGTGGCAGGAGGAGAACAGGCAAAAAGCGGGAATATAAAGGGTTATGTTCGAGAGAGCAGGGCCAGAGGCAGCCGGGGGGGCAGAGAGGCTTTTCCTCCCCACAGCTCGGTTTGCACCTCATTCCCTGTGTCACCGTGGCTGGGAGAAGCATGAGGGGGATGCTCCTCTTCCTCCCATCTTTATATAAACCCCCAGCAAGGCAGACCCAGTCTCTCCCCACGTTTCCTGGTTCAGCACATCATCCCTTCAGCCGTGTGGCACACGCCAAGTCTTAACAGACGAAAGGACATCTCATTTTAATTTATTCCGTTCTTCTCCAACGTCATTTCCTCACTGCACACCCCCTCCTCGCTCACACTCCTTACGTCATGGGGATTTATGTGTAACACACGTGTCCACATCCCACAGCTTCTCCCAGCTGGGCTCCAGCAGAAAGGCATGGTTGGAAATCTGGTTTACTTCAGCGTCTCTGCCTGGGACACCCAACTGAAAATGTTTTTCTGAATATTGCTCATTAATTTACAAAAGGAAAAAACGAGAAGAACCTCTGTTTTTTCATGGCTTTGCAACTATCTACCAGGGCGTTAAGCATCTGAATTATTGTGAGGGTATGTGTGTGTTTTGCTCATTTTTAATTAGTGCCATTGGGGGGAAAACTCCAGCACTTTAGGGGCAAAAATATATTATTTTTTTAGAAACTGTAATTCCCTCAAACTACGGTAAACAAATCATTCTGATTTAAATTTCCCAGGCAACTTCCGAACCGGGAAACCGTATGTTTAATTACTAAACATCTGTTGCAAAGAACACCCCTTGCTTTTGCGGCACTAATACCACTGTATGAATTTTAAAATCTGTCAGCAAGGGATCACGAAAGCTTTGGGAGCAAAGAGCTGCTCACTTTAACCCCTGAACCAGATAATCTAACAGTAATCCATTCAAAACTAATCAAACATTTACAGAAACGCACCAGCACTGAGGAAAACAATTCATCATCTTCATATGCTCATTACACTTCCAACATCTCAATCTACCTATGTAAATGAGACCAGGGATCTGACATCAGGTCCATGTACAGAAATTATAAACAAATATTCATCCATTATGCTGCTGAAATTTAACAGCTGGAGCACTAACAGTAGCTGAACTCCAAGCCCTGAGTATCAATTATTTATGAACCTAAAACTGACAAGACTGTCTAGGTGAATTAGCTGCATATGTCAAGCTTTGTTATAAATCCCAGCCTACTGTAAAACTCATTTTCATAGAATGTATGTACAAGGCTGACAATATATCAACAGTACGGCATTAATAATTTAGAAGAATGGTACCATAAGGGAGCACCTAGAAACTCTGCTCTGCAATATAGTTGATATTACAAATAAAAAAGTCAAATAAAATGAATTTCCCATAAACAGAGAATCAAATAAAGCATTTTTCTATGATTTTATATTCAATTTTCAAAAAACTTACCAGTTGATACTTGCATTTTTAGGAACCGTAAGCATCACCTGAAGTTGTTCAATTTTTTTTGCCATTGCTAAAAATGCCTTTGAATTTCTAGGCCTGTTGATGTACACTGCATTGCATTTATTTTATTCTTTCAGACTGAGAACTAAAAGTGAGGTGAGGGTAAGAGACAGAAGGAAAGCAATGCTTGCAGCAAGAACTCCTGCACACTGTGGGTCCAGCCCTGATAAAGTATAAGACTACCTGCAAATAAATACAGTTAATTATAGGCTAAAATCTACCCTTTTATATATGCCTGTGACACGAAGTAAGTAAAGGCTGATCTGCTGTGTTTGATTACCTGGTCTGAGAGGGTTTGGTTAGTTATCTTAACCACTGATCTCATTAGAGATACCATAAATTTTATTTGATGTACCTTTGTGTAAGCTATCAACAGAAGAGCTGTTGGACACCCTATGTATGACCTCCTACACAGAATCAGAGAATCAGAGCAAAGTAGAAAGATTTGGGCCGGAAATGTCCTTAAAGCTCATCCAGTCTCCCCCCCTGCCATGGGCAGGGACACCTTCCACTAGCCCAGGTTGCTCCAAGCCCCATCCAACCTGGCCTTGGACACTTCCAGGGATGGGGCAGCCACAGCTTCTCTGGGCAACCTGTGCCAGGGCCTCACCTCCCTCACAGGGAAGAATTTCTTCCCAGTATCCCATCTAAACCTCTCTCAGTTTAAAACCATTACCTCTTGTCCTATCATGGCACAAGGAAAACTAAAGGACAAGGTCTACAGTGAAACGTCAACACAGAGATCTGAAAAAAAATAGCACATCAAAACTTTGCCCAGTGTCTACGAAATTCAAAACAGGTCTGAATTTTGCTGTTGTCTCCCATCTTCACCAAAGAACAACTATCTACTGCTTTGATGGAGCAATTACTCAAAATCTGAATTTTGATCAGAAGCTCCTGGTTTATTCCTGTGTATAATTTAACCTATGCCCTTGAAGGGATTGCTGGTTGCAGCAGCATTTTGCTATCCAGAAAGGTTGTCCACAAAAAAATGGATACACAGACATATGAGAATCTGTGCCTATCAAATAAACAAGATTTTATCTTGTATACAGAAGTAGCCTAGGTTTTGATCAACTGTGAACATCAGCTGTCCTTTTCTCCACAACACAACTTTCAGATTATTAAGAAAACTGGAAGAGAGAGGGAATGGAGGGGGGAAGAGAGGGAGACTTAGTCCCAGTCTTGAGTACAGGTAGACATCAAAACTGAGGGATGACTAAAGGCAATCTCTGATGCTAAGCTCATGATGATGACATTGACTTCACAAAGATTGTTCCACCACATAAACTCAGCATCAGTTTTAGATAATCCTTACCTGGGATTCACACTGACAACATACCAAGGATCCATGAGGATGAGTTTTAAGCAGAAAAAAAAATCCCTAGACTCTCAAAACTGAGGATTAAAATGTTTCTGGAAGTGTTTTATCCATACGAAAGGCAAAAACGTGTGTATTTTGAAAGAATCAAAGGTGGTTAACGGGAGTTTGACAAGGAAGTTAACAGAGCATTTTTAAGTCAGGAGAAAGAACTCAGAGAAGGAAATGTGTCCTTGATGATGGACACTTATACATCTAAGCAGAAAAAACCCAGTTGATTTTATGAGTGAGGGGGAGAAAAAAGCTGTAATGCCATCTCCTCATCTGTGGGATACTGCCACTTCTGACTCAGGAAACACTCGTAAGGGGCTGAGAAAAATTAATAAATACTGTATTACATGAAGAAAAAGCATAGAGATAAACATGTACCTGTTAATACCTGATGCCTGATGCATGAGAGATTTATGAAGGAAGAGTGCTCACAGGAAGCTGCTGGTGGTGGGATGGGGGAGGACCCATGGGTCACCCAGTGCATCCTTCTGTAGTACAGAAAGAGGGTTTGTGTAGTGACCCCTATATAATTCTTTAGACCATTAAGGCTTTCTGTTTCTCAGTGCTGTAATGTTATCTGCATGGTTTGCTTGTCTTAGCTTTTTTAAATTAGACTTTATTATTATTGTTGTTGTTATTGTTGTTGTTATTACCACCTGAGGGTCAAATTCCCTCTCAAGCAGAAAGACCAAGGCAAGGCCCTTGCATCACTCAAGTCATGTCAAAGTGCTTAAGACAGGACTTCATTTGGATTTAAATGACACAAAAATCTTCTGTTCTCTCTAGATATGAATGAAGTCTGCCTTGAATGCCCCTCCATGCCATGGTGCTGCCTTAGGCACATGAAAAAGAATTTTCTGTTGAAATCCCTGAGAGTTTTCCCCACAGACTTCAAACGCAGAATGAAGATTGTACTGTCTGCTCAAAACAATGAGCAGAGCACTACAGGCACTCCACAGAAGATTTGTCCAGGTTTAATTTTGGGACTTAATTAACTGATTTTGTGTCTGATGACATCTCTCCATCTACACGTGGCTCTTCTTGCGAGCTGATACTTTTATTAATACTTCAAGCTTTGCTCACCTATGTAACGTGAATTTTTCCCTTCAGCTCTTTCAGTTCATATTCTAAATCCTGCTTGAATGCCTTCCCTCTTCCAAAAGCCATTGTTTTCCTGGGTTGTGTTGTAGTGGAGCTACAGGCTGGCACTCCTGTTCCTGCTGCTGCACATCACACCCTGGCATGGGTAGAGCTACCTGTGCTTCCCCAGCACCTTGGCAGTGCTCATGGTCCTGGGCACAGTGCCCAGCAGGATCCCTTTGGGATCTCCCTGTTTTCCACTGGTAACTGGGAGCTGTGCCTTTTCCTCTCTAGCTGGAAAAAAAAAAAAAAAAAAAATTAATTCAGGTTTTCTTTTCTAATTTCATCAAGGAGCTGGGATAGTAAGTGTCATGATTTTGGTTTGAAATTACCTAACAACTATTCTTGTTAGTTATTATGAAATGTTACAGCAATTATTTGAATCTACTGACCTGGTTAAGAAAACATTCAGCAAAACCCATACTTGTCTCTTCAACGTGCTCTGTAGCTGTGTCCCAACATCACCCCACGCAAAGCCATTCCACACCAGTGAGCCAGAGGGATGAACAAACCCACCAGGCACTTTGAGCACCAATCTACAAAGCCTTGTGAAATAAAGTTACTGTTTTCTCACGCAGTACAATCTCTATTGACTAAAAAAGTGGTGTAGTTGCCCATATTTGAAAATTGGCCTAGCTGAGTTAGAGTAGAAACATGCATGAGCAACCAGACTCCAAATACAACTCCTTTGGGCTTTTGCAAGTGTGGGTTAAGCTTAAAAGATAGAGGTCAGCAACAAACAAAGAGTGATTTGAGTATTTGTGGGAGTTTGAGCTGACATTCCATGTGAGACCCGTTTTACGAGGGCTACGTGGTGCATTTCCAAGGCACCAGCTCAACAGCTGTATGTTTTCCTTTAATTTCTGAAAGGGCTTTCAGCACAATAGCTCTACGGTTTCTTGAAATTTTTAGTTAGAACTGAGCCTAGAGCTGAGAGTCTCATAACCGTAACTCAGAAACTGGATTTGGACCTGAAAAATAATTCAAGATGAAAAAAATTATTTTTTTTTTTTGAATTGGCTATACTTGGTGAAAACTCTTGACTTATTCTTCTGTGCCACTGCAATAAGCTATGATTCTGGGGACCTGCTTCTGTGACTAAAAAGGTAAGTCTCTTGTTGGGAAGAAAATTGCCTCTTTGACATAAATCTTCGGAGTAGGAGTTTACAGAAAAGTGATAAATATATATTTTTTTAAAAAATCAAATATTCCAAACTAAACAAGCATTAATTTATGAACAATTCTATTAAATTAATTTATGAACAACAATCTAGTGATTGCTGGGTGGAGCAGTCACCTGGTGGGCCCAGAAGAGCAGCGTTAGTCCTTGGCTGGGGATAACAGGAGACCTGAGGGATGTGTAAACTGTGGTCAGGGAAGCACTGAGACCACCTGGGTCACTGGCTCACACCTCTGACTATTTCAGCCACTTTGCATCATGTCTTTAACTCACAAATGCTGAGTTTCACCAGATGAATTAAGCTGTTAATTGAAGTTGTTTCACCGATGATTAAGTTGCTTTCTTTTTCCCTTCATTGCTTCCCTCTGATCTGTCTTTGCACAGGGTCTGTATCCATACATTTGTATAAACTGTTACTAGTAATTTTACTTCGATAGTTTCTAACTGTAAAATCTCATTTGTAGCAATTTTGGGTGATGAATATTTTCATTTTTCAGTGGTAAGTGGTTTATTCCTGCATGGGTCATGCTGGCTGCTAAGTGTAGCTGGTTGTTACCTTGTCACAGACATTCTCTGTCGAGTCTGTGGCCTCGTTGCTTTGTGCACTGGTGGTAGCAACAAAGAGATTTAAAAGGAGCACAAAGATGGACAAAGAGTTGCGTTGCATCAACCTTAAAGATTGCATAGTAATGACAGGCATTTTGGTTCTTTACTAGACTCATAGCTCCAAATTTTTTGCCAGCAGAAAGGTCCCATGTTGGCACCTCTTTGCGCCATGAATAGAGCTGAGAACACATAAGATAAGTCTAAAAGCCCAGAGTCTTATCTCTTCCTCTTCAAACTGCTGTCCATGTTTAAGGAATCCTGCATAACTACCGCGGATTAAAATGATCTAATTACAAGACTCAGGATCCTCCAAATATCAGATGCAGACTGTAGTGCAATATAACATGATTTAATGGGACACCCACTCACAGCCAGGGAAATTACAACACCCACAAAGCATAAAAGAAGCCACTGGCAGGATGTTCTAGACCTCAAATTGCAATGTTACCTAATGTGAGTACCGGTCCACCAACAGTAGGATTCTCCATTTTCATCTCCTGAGGCTTAGAAGCACTAAAAGGTGACAACCAGATAACTTCTCTCCAAATTTTACCAGGTGTGACTGCCAACCCAAAAGCACTTTAACTTCTGACCTACTAAACCAAACTCACTGCAGTGAGTCTCACCTTACCCAACTGCCGCGTTCAAAACGCCTCAGGGTGCCTTTTGCTTCCAATAAAGCACATTAGACCTGCTTAGCTAGGAAATAGAGCCACTAATCTCGGCAACGCTGCTGGTTGTGCACGGCCCGCGCACCCCTCACACATGGTCAATTAAATTTACAAACCATTTCAAACTTACACACAGCCAGCAACAAAAACGAGCTTGGCAATATCTGCATGGCTGAACTCGATGCCTGATAAATCTCTCCTTTCTGCTTTCTTTCCAGCCCCTTCAGAGGGTGCAACACATGTGTCAGAAGACTGGAGTTCACTTACAACGTTTTATGTGCTTGAAAATTGGAATGCCCTTGTAGTTGTAGTTGCTGGTTTGGTTTTTTGTTTGTTTTGAATGATGTCATCACAGATGAAGTTTAAAATAAGCAAGGCTTCTGCATTTCCCTCATTACTGGTGAGTGGCTGCTTTTCTTAGGATTTAAAACAAGCAGAGAAATACCAGACTGGTGCAAGTAAACCAAACCAGTCAAACAAAAACTGCAAAACCCAATCAAACATAAATAAAAACAACAAAACCAAAGTAAACCAAACCAAAAAGCAAGAAAAAACAAACAACTGAAACCCAAACCAAAAACAAAACTCACAGAGAGTGAGAAGCAGGTTTGTTGCTGACACTGCTAAATAGAGCTTTAAAGCTATCTAGGGTCTACTGATTTCTGTAAGTCTTTTTCCCTACCTCACCATTTAATAAAGAATGGACAGAAGAAAGAGAAAAGTTAGCTGTGTGTTGAGAACTGCTCTTTCATTTTGGTGTAGTTTTCAGATCTGACATGAACTGTTGCTCCAAATGTGTACGAATACTTGAGTTGGTCTTGCTCTTGTGCTGTTATAACTTTTGGGTATCATATGGAAACTTTTTCTGCAGGCTTTTTTAATTCAGTGAAAACTTACCTTGGGAAGCAAATGAGGGAGAAGATGGACCGGTAAGTATTCAAAAGTTTTTGGAGAATGGTATGACAAGTTTTGGCTTTGGAGAGAAGCTGTGGCTGCCCCATCCCTGCAAGTGTCCAAGGCCAGGTTGGACAGGGCTTGGAGCAACCTGGGCTAGTGGAAGGTGTCCCTGCCCATGGGTGACATGGATGATATTTAAGGTCCCTCCCAACCCAAACCATTCCATGATTCTATGATTTTACTTCTAAACCTCTTATTTAACTTAGAATGAAAAAAACCCCTGTGACTATTGAGAGTGACTCTTCCCCACTGTGGCCAGGTTGAGCAAATACCCCCCAAGTAATGACGTGTGGCTCCACAATCCTACGGATTTGAGCAGAGCATTTAGTGACAGGGGAACAGACCGAGTCATTGCAGTTGAATTTAATGGCGGCATTTCCAAACGTAAAGGATGAGGAATTCAGAAATATTCTTCTGGAAGAGGATTTTGTGTGTTTTTCTGCCTAAACATATGCAACAGCAGTATATTGTCTTATGATGTAATGCAAGGGAGGAAGCAAGAAAACATTCTAATGGTCTGTAATCCCTGTTAACATGCATAAAGGAAAGAAAGATGAATTATAAAGCAGATACTGTCTGCACAAAGAACTGAAGAGATTCCTTGCTGGTATTTTTCCAGTTATTGAACCACCAGGTGTGACTGTATAACACGAAATATGGAAGCCCAACAAATGTCATACTAAGTACTTTTCAAAGATGTAATTGATCATCAGATTCCAATAACAGTTTAGGTACTTAGTTGATATTGAGATTAATATACAGCTTGCTGCAGCAAGAACCTCTTCAGTTCTGACCTTGGCTGGTAGTAAAATCCAATCGATATTTAGACCAAGCAAGACTTCCAGAGAGAATACACTGAAGACATTAGTTTTCTAAAAAAATACTGTCATCAGCTAGGAAATCTAACCCTCTGTGAGGACTATGGTGGAACAGAATTGCGTAGTGACCTAAAAGGAGGTGAATATTCACCTGAGTACAAACAGGGCTTGCTCCAGCTCTGGTTTTGCTCTTCTGGCTTCGTGATTTCCTACTGCTGCTTCCCTCCCATGGAGGAAGCAGTTAGCTCCTGCACAAAGGCAGGAGTTTGCTTGGGAGACCTGGTTAGAGGAAACCAAATCAGCAATATGATATAACAGATATGTCCAGTCAAGACTAACCAGTGCATCTTAAGTTTCAAGTTGCCAGGTGCACCCCGCAGGCAAACATTTCATTGGCCAGGAATTATTCTGGGAATACTGTGAGAGAAAAATAGCACAGGGTTCTACACTTCTTACCCAAATTTCTCAATAACAAATCTGCTGAAAATGTAATGTAAATGTAATAATCCAATACCTCTTGCTTAAGTGGAACAGAGTTTTCATTATACAGGTTGTACCTTTTATTCTTCTATATATTTCAGCTATATCTATTTAAGAGTATAAAACATATTGCTAAAATACATAGGGTTTTAATTAATGTTTTCAATGTCTTTGGGATTCTTAGCTAGAGCTAATCATCCCGAGCACATGCTAGACTGGGGGAAGTTTTAATCTCCCCCAAAAAATCTGATCTGATTCTGTGCAGATTTTTTTGAGGGCATGCAAAGCTATGTCTGCAAAATACCTGTGATATCTTTTTCCAAGCACATGTAAGTGATGGAGGTTATATGGAAAAAACCAACTGTCTTAAAAGCTTTCTCCAACAAGATTTCTTTCCACCAATAGGATAAAGAAAGCTTTTTTAAAAGAATTGCTTTTTATTTCATATATGTATATGGCACATTTGAGTGTGGGGTTTCCATGAACATAAAGATTTATTAAATCTTGTCCAATGTCATGACAGAAAAATCGACCTTTAAGAAGCTTTTTGGAAGTTTGAAAACCATTTATAAAATCAGAATTTTTATCAGACTCAGTCTTTTCCTCATCCTTGCCTTGCCTGTAACACAGTTTCTAAAACCAATTGCAATATTTCTTTTTTTTTTTTTTTTCATCTGTAAATCTCTGATATGTCTGGGATTTGGTGCTGGGACATGTGCAGCTTCATCGTGTAGACACCGCAAAAGGTGGCAGGGTAACATCACCCCCCCATCCCAAACAGAGCAGAACCTTACCGTGGCAAAGGAATCCTCAGAAGAAGCTCTTCAATTGTGATATTGGCTGTTATTATGTGATGTTCTGCCAAAAGCTGGACTGACAACACTGGCAGCATCCTGATTTCTCAAGGCTACTTTGAGCAAAGGGAAGAAGGGTGAGCCGTGGAGGTTTGAGAGACAGATATGAAATTATGAACACCGTACCTTGAGAATGGCTGATCTGCTCTCCCTGCCCTCCTTGGCTCAGGTTTGTAGCACAAACACAATGCTTCTATTTCCTCTCTTCTGTGGGCTGATGATGGGTAAGGTTTATTTTCAGAAAGGTGCTTTCTGACATGTGGCAAGGACTTCGAGGAACTGCTCCTGCGAAAAATGGTGTGTTCTGCATTCCTCTGGGGAAGATACTGAAAGGGGATTTCTTCCAGTCTTCTCCTCCACTGCCCTCACAAACCTCCACGTGGCACCTCTCTATTGGCCAAGATGGTATCAAGAAGAAGAAGGAAAATGTGAAGGGAGTTCAAGGAAAACTGTTTTCTTTTTTCTTTTGGAAAAGGAACCTCATGAGCCCCAAAATAACTTTTAATAAGGAGTCCATTTTTTTATAGCCTTTTATTGGATTGACTGCACCACTTACATGTCTTAATAAAATGTATGTTTTCCTGTGCTGCTGGGCAGTGAAAGGCCTGACTCATATTCCACACACACCAGAGTAAAAGCAAGTAAAAATAAGTGCAGCAAACACAGCTGCTAAATCACCACCTTTTCCTATCCCATTCCCTTCAGTGGAGAGCGACAATTATTGGTAAGTACAAGATTAGTTCAAGAAGAGCAGTGCAGGGATAGAGGCTGGAGCTGCTCTGCGCTCTGGAGGACACAGGCACTGTGCTCAGAACACATCTGCAAGGCTCACCCTCCTAAATCAAACCCTGCTCCACTCCAGTACCTTAATTGTTCCAGGTGTTGTAGTCAGTAAACATTTGCTCAGGATTTTATGTGTGTGCTATAATTTGAAGATTTGTTTTCTATTCAAAATACTTGAATTTGCTTCTGTCTTAACTCTGATAAACCTGGGTGGGATCATGGGTTGTAATCCTGGTGGGATTATATTTTTCTATCTGATTTGGTTTTGTAAGATTCTCACACCAGGGGTAGCTCCCTGCTAGCAAATAAAACCAAAAAGGAACACATAGGGTGAAGTGAAACCGAATAGACACCACTGCAATCCTGTGGTAAATGAAAAAAGGAAGATAAGTGTTGGATGGCAAATGGTAAGAATACTTTCAAATTTTAAAATTCCTTATGTGGAACTTTACTGAGCAGAGCTTTTTTACATTAAAGTACAGATCTGAAATAAAATGGAGTCTAAAAGCAAGGACAGCACCAGTAATTCCTCTGCAGAACCAGCACAGAAGCTTCATCTCTATTCTGTGTTCATTTGGACTTTTTAGTTTTATTGTCATTGACTGCACAACAAATAGAACAATATCCAATACACTTAGATGGTCAACATGTCTGCTGTGGTTTGTCTGAAATGTTCCACCTTTTTAATCCGTTTTAATCTCTCCCCTCCAAAAAAAAAGAGTCAAGGAAAAGGACTGCAGCTCGTTCACAGAAGGCTCTTTTTTCACACTCAAAGGTTTAAAGAAATAACAAATAAAAGACTAACAGGTCCCATTCAAAACTGGACTGAATTTGGGAATTTTGCAGACATGCCTGAGGGAAGCAAAGGAGAGGAGGAGGCTGAAGCCAGAGGGGGTGATGCCCTCGTGGCAGAGTGGCTCCAGCAGCACATGGGCAGAAACGTGGCAGTTGCATTTATCACAGAATCGTGGAATCATTAAGGTTGGAAGGGCCCTCTTAGACCATCGAGTCCAATCATCAACACAGCGCTACCAAAGCCACCACTAACCCATGTGCCCAAGTGCCACATCTACACATCTTTTTAAATCTCTCCAGGAATGTGACACCCCACTGCCCTGGGCAGCTGTGCTAGAGTTGGACAACGCTTTCAGTGAAGAAATTTTCCCTAATATCCAATCTAAGCTTCCCTTGGTGCAACCTGAGGCCATTTCCCTTCATCCTGTGTTACCCAGGAGAAGAGCCCCCCCCGACCTGGCTCCAGCCTCGTTTCAGGGAGCTGAAGAGGGTGATCAGGTCCCCTCCATCACACTCACTGTCTTGTTTGGCAGGTACCAGCCCCAAGGCACAGGAACAACTGAGGAAGGACAGATGTCCCTGGACTTTCGGGGTTAGAAACTTGGCAGAACTCATCCTCTCCATCCATGCGACACCGGACTGGTGGCGGCTTTCAGTCTGTTCCTGCTCCAGAAGGGAAAGACTCACCCATGCAGCTTCTGATTCCCTCACAGCTCTCCACACGTGGATGTTTGGGAGGTTGTAGCTCCATCTTTCCATCCCTCTCTAGCGCAGCAGCCCGTGGGTGACGCTGCCGGCTCAGGAGGCCCCAGGGATGCTCCCTGCCCCCGGGATGCCCACTGTGGCTGAGAGACCTGCCGGCCCCTCCAAAGCAGTTTTGCATTAGGCTACTGCTGCCTTGCCTTATGGTGAGTAAAAGTCATAAAACCACCATCAGCTCAATGACTGTAATGACTACTCCGAAGCTTTTTATAGGCGATAAGCTACTGCAAAGGTCTGCTGGTAATTCGTGGATGGGGTACATTACCGTTATCCTTGAGGAATTTGTGCTTCCTTTTTATATGCCTTTTTTCTCTTGAGGGGACTCTGAAATTAACAGGAGGCGTTAAGTCCGAAGCTTTGCCAGAGCCTCTCGCTGAGCACAGACTGCATTTGTATCTCTGCAGACACGATCTGGTGCTCCCGGGGAGAGCTGCAGCCTGCTGCTTCAGGGCTGGATGGCTCCCTCCACCCCTCTGCGGTTCAGAGGATGGCAAAAGGGCAGTAAAGTGAATTGAAATTTCCTGGAAATGGTATAAAAGGAAGGGATGAGATTCTAAATAACATAAAGCAGCAGAGAGCTTTAATGGTCAGGTATCATCACAAACCCCTCTGAACCAAGCAGGGGAGGAAATGTGGGAGGTTACTTGGTTTGTGAACTGCCCCCATCAGCGAAATGCTCCTGGTGACATCTGGGAGGGAGACCAGGTGGAGGAGTGATTTCTCTATATAAAGCAAGCTGTAGTCCCAGATTTGGGACAGTTCTTCCCATGAGACTCAGCCCAAATGAAAATTGCCAGAGATTGAGTAATTTACCCAGTAATGCTAAAGCTCAAGTAAGTGTCCTTTCCCGGGCTGTGGCTGACACCGCTGCCACGCCACTGCTTTTCCAGCAAATGCCTCCCACTGCAGACAGCATTGCTACCAACAAAACAATCTTCCAGAGATCATAAAATGTTAAGAAGTTCATTTGTTTAAAGCATTATGAAATAGTTCCCTTGCAGATCTCATTCTTTAATTTCCTGCACCGGGGCTGAGGTGTGGGACACCAATACTGACAGATCAGATTAACACCTCTGATGCTCAGGTTTTCCACTGTGCTGCTGCAAAACACCTCATCACCATTGCAATATGAGCTCTGGCTTCTGGACCTGTTGCTCTCAGGGGACACAAACAAACTAACAAAAAGCAAAAATAACACAAGCAATTCCTTCCAGCGGGGGAACTAAGTCACCTGGGTTGTTAATTTGCCTTTGGGGTGGGGTGGGGGAAATTATAGAAGGAGATGAATTTTTCTCCTTTATTATTTCAATGTACCCATTTACTCTCTTCAACACAAGATTTCATATGAATCTGGTAAGTGCAGCAGAAAAGCTCAGTGTGAATACAGTGGCTAAAATTAATCACAAGTTGGAGACTGCCTTGCTGTGATTTGACAACCAAGGTCTAAGGCCCAGCAAAAGCAATTTGTGTCATTACCAAGCAAAGAACTTCTGGCACATTATTTGATATGTTAAGCACAGAATGGTGCTATTTAAAATGGGGGTTTATTTAGGGTAAAAAAAGGAAGAGACATGGGGAGAAACAGAGAGAAGATTGGCATGTCAGATATTACCTGTATCATGACAGTATCTTCCAGCTCTCAGACCTGAGGACCGTGATTTCATTGATGTGGTTTCCCTGGCAAAAAAAGGGTGAGGGATCTGACCATAACCTGGCTGAGTCAGTAAACTACAGAGCTACAAGACATGGACTGGCTGGAGCGGGTCCAGAGGAGGCCACAAAGATGCTCGGAGGGCTGGGGCACCTCTGCTCTGGAGATGGGCTGGGAGAGCTGGGGGTGCTCACCTGGAGAAGAGAAGGCTCCAGGGTGAACTGAGAGCCCCTTGCAGGGCCTAAAGGGGCTCCAGGAGAGCTGGAGAGGGACTGGGGACAAGGGAGGGAGGCACAGAACAAGGCAGAATGGCTTCCCACTGCCAGAGGGCAGGGTTAGGTGGGATATTAGGAAAAAATTTTTCCCTGTGAGGGTGGGGAGGCCCTGGCACAGGTTGCCCAGAGAAGCTGTGGCTGCCCCATCCCTGAAAGTGTCCAAGACCAGGTTGAATGGGGCTTGGAGCAACCTGGGACAGTGGAAGGTGTCCCTGCCCATGGCAGGGTGGTGGAGTAGATGAGCCTTAAATGTCCCTTCCAACCCAAACTATTCTAGGATGCCGAGATTCTATGCCTTGAAGATGCTTTTTGGTAAATGCAATATCATTTCATGAGTAGAGAACCCTTCTCAACACACATATGGTGGTGGAACAGCAAGTCCCTGTCTTGCTGAAACCTTGTGTTGCCTGAGAATTATGACTGTGTCTTGCTTTGTGTTCACACCAAACTTAAAAACGTGACTTCAGCCCCCTTGTTGTGTAAATGTTGAAATTTTTGAATGTGAAAATATTCTTGGCTTGCTTCGAAGAGCTCAGTTAAAAGTGTTGGGGATTGAATCCAACCACTCTGTGGGATGAGCAGGGGGAACTGAGTGGGACAGGGGAAGAAAAAGGGACCTCGTCCAAAGTCGAGGGGAGGAAATGCTCAAGAAAAGCTTGTGAAATGGCAATTGGAACCAAGACTTTTTGTAAAGGGTTTCAGTTAATCTTGTGTGAAAAGCTCCAAGTTTCATTGTAAATTACTTATAAACCAGCCCAGAACTGATGCAATTTTACGAGTGCAACACTAATGGCCCAGGAACACCCATGAGTCCAGAGCTGGGGATGCACCTATGGAAAACCAGCAGGAGGAGGAAAGGCTGAGAGCCTTGAACAAAGCACCAAATGTCTCTCCTTCCTTCATCCCAATCTTTTCAAAATTTTAGGGCAGAAGATTGTCCATGGGCAAAGTCAAAAAATGCTCTCACTCTCTGCTAGAATAGCAGCTTCTGTTTCTGTAAAAACAGCAGCAAATAAAACTGGAGAATATACAGTAAGTATCTCTACATATCAATGTGTTGATACTGTCCTATTAGTTAGGGTTTTTTTCACTAAAACCACTAGTGTTCTCTCCTGCAATATTATTTTCTCCACAACCCCTACACGAAGGAACCACATATACAGAGATACTTGGTGGGTGTAGTTTCTTTGCTTTACTTCATTTTTATCACTCCTACAGCTTTATTCTCAGATAATCAAGTTAATTGATGGGTCCAAATCAAGTTTTGCGCCAAAACTAAGTCCACTGCACTGAAACATGGTCCAGAGAAAAGCCCTTCCAGTTGGACTGTCCCTCCTCAGCATCAATACCATGACTTTTTTTCTTCCATTATGACCTATTCGGGAGTCCATGTACAGGTAAAGACTTAGATCCAACACACACTGAAAATGTTGGGAGCTGATTTCCCCTTTTTTCTCTCAGAAAGAGAGAAAGCCAGTCATGAATACCAGCTACTCCACGTTGTTTCTACGGGACAGCAATTAGTCTCTGTAATGGAAAAGAAAAATACTATTAATTCAACCAATATATTACATATTAATTACCGAAATTATTGAAATAAACTTTTTAAGTAATATCAAGGAAGTAATTAAAAAAGTAGCTTTGCACATAACACTTTTAGGTCTGGAATGAGAAATGTGTGTGACTACTAGGGGCCAAAACATGGCACATTTAATTTAAACCCTGGCAGCAAGGGGCAGGTTCCATTGCAGCTATAATAAATTACATACAAGTGCTACAGAACAATAACAAAAACTGTGAGCCATCCATTTCAGTACCATTTACAAGAAATCAATATCAATACTTAATGCAATACTGGTGAAAAATGAGCAAAGATACAGAAAGCATAATAAACCAGTAATGAAAGACCTTGCAGTGTTTCACTTTGGAAGAAAAAACTAACTGTCTATATTTTCATGTAAAGGGATATTTCACTGAGGCAATGTGCTGGAGGTATGAGTGTTTTGCAGATCTAAGTTTAAAATAACCTCTTTATTAAATTTAAAAAAAGTTCTTTAAACTGCGGATTACTAGCTTAGTAAACCTCATACATATGGAAGGAGGCATTTCATCTTCCTATGGTCCTGGATATTTTTCATGGGATTGCCTCAGATTCAACAACACTCCATTACTTACCTCTCTGAAGGCCCAGGCAAGGCCACTTGCTTCTAGCAAGTGTAGATCTTCCATTTTGGAGGGTTTAAACATTCTACCACCAGTGAACTAAACAGGATATTTCATCAGGAAGCCCCATTTCCTCCACTGGTTTCAGTCTCCTCTGAGAAAAATGTGTTATAATCCCTTTCAGAGAGGATCTATTGCGAGGTGGAATGTGGGACAAAATAATCCTGAAAATAACAAGTGTGAAGTCCCTGTCGAGTGAGGCTCCCAAACATAAGTGAATTGCCATTTGTCACTGCAGATACCATCCCCATCCACACAATCACCCTCATCCCTTTGCTCTCCAGCAAGATAAAAGGCCTCTCAGGAAAGTTTCAGCTCTCCTGGATTTTCCTGCAGCTCCCCAGGATTTTCCTGCAGCTCCCCATATGCCTCAGAGGAGACTAAGAATTAAAAAGATGAGAAGAATCGTAACACTAGAAGAATTATAAAACTAGATTTAAATATTGCATGCTCTAAAAATGGCAAATAGTAGGAAATGCATTTTTCACAGTGTTTATAGGTGGGTGTGTAGATCACGGACACATAGATGGATAGACAGACAGAGAAACAAAACCTCCTACTGCCATCACTTAATTAGCATGGCATATTTCCTTGGTATTCCCATTGGAGTTACTCCACTGTCTGCGACAGTAAACTACCAAGAAGCAAAGGACATCTAAAAATTTTTTTTTGGTAAGCAAAAGCTCTGCTTTTGATGATCAAAATGGAACTAGGAAAATACTTCCTAATAATTCCTAAAAAGTCTCATAAGCCTTTCAAAACAGGATTTCAAAAAGATATCCTGCAATGCAGCACTCAGTCTGCACTCAAATATGTTTAAATATGTTTAAATATGACTCTAGGTGAGCATCACCAGAAAAAGCTGAATCCCACCGAAGTTAATGAATCTTATATTGTATATTATATATTGAAAATAATATTGCTGGTGCTGTTGCACCACTGCCCCGTCTAGTTCAGACCTCCACTAATTATGTGTGGTGAAAAACACCTTTCTAACAAAACAAAAAGAAAATTAATAATATCCAGACAATTAAACCTCAACAATAACAAATTTAGTCCAACTGATATATTTGCACAAATTTCACTGAAATATATCAAGAATTTTTTGCAGGCAAACATTTTCAAAACTTGAAGCTTGATCTTACAGCTTCTCCCTCATGAGCACAACCACGAAAAAGCTTGAAATGAGGCTGGGTTCATCCCTCCTTCACACTAAAACAAGCCTGCATGAGCTACTGAGTTATCTTATGCAAAGAACACCCTTTTCACATGGGATTTTCACCAGCATTGAAAACACAGAAATTCAATGGACCAAGCAGAAATATCTAACAGCCTTCAGACAGGCTGAAGCCTTTCACAGAAAAACGGGAAGATGAGGAACTTGATGTGTTTGGTGAAATAATAAACAGGTTTAATTGCAGACGTGAGGTTTTTGAGATCAGGTGAAATGTAGAATGTAGAACTGAGGAGGATCTGGAGTCAGCTCAGTCAGAGGAAGGTGCCTTGGAGTGCCAGCCAAGACCATCAGTAACCAAGGTAGAGACACTCCATAGTCCTATTGCAAGTATTGCAGAAGGGATTCAAAGTGAGATAAGGGCAGCTCTTCCAGATGCCACCCAATATCAGTCCAAAGGATGCTGAGGAAAAGGTGACAGAGCTGAGGGTGCTTAGACCACCTTTATCAGTTGTCCTTCAATTCAGACAACTGGCAGAGCCATTCCTGGCTGTTCTGAAAGGCACAAAAATAATCTCACACGTGAAGATGTAGCAGTAAGAGCTCATTCCCAACAACCACACGTAGTTGTCATGTACTGCACTGTGCAGAGCATTTAGTTTTCTTACCTGGATAGGATTTTTTTTATTCCCCCCCTTCCATCAGTGTAATTTCAAAGTACAACTTAGTATGTTTCTGGTTTGTTTGGTTTTTTTTCGTCAGAAAATGTGACTTTCTTTTCCAACAACAGAGAATAGCTCAAGGAAGAATTAATCAAGTGTTAGTACATGAAAAGGGCAAGTAAACCTGCCCTTTTGGACTCAGACCATCTTCTGGGTTTTGTTCATATAGTTCCTCAGTTTAAAACTGGTGTGATGGAGAACAAGGTCAGTCAGGAGGGGGCTTTTGCACTTGTTCATCCCTCACAGGAGAACACAACACTGTGGCCAGTCTCTCTATGTTACAGCAAATGGAAAGGGAGAGCAGAGGGCTGCGAGTTGCTTTTTGGGGCTGTTGCACTTGCCATCAAGGTGGTTCAAAACCCCAGTTTTGCTCCGTGCACCAGGTCTCCAACAAGAGGGGACCTCCTGGGGCAGGTTCTACTTTCCCCAGCTGTGCTAGTAACAGCTCTGTGTCATTCTTTCCCTAAAATTTCTCAGATAAAGTGTTCAAGACATCTGTTTATGGGCACAAAATAAGAGTGCTATCTACTGCAAAAGATTTTGCATTAGTGGCTTGTGTTGAGCAGTACTTTACTTGAGCAGTTAACACTTTGGGAGCGTGGTACTGACAGATGGCATCCAGCGCTACTCAGATGTTAGCAGGGTTCTGCCCAGAACACTTACAGCTGTGTAAAAGTCAGTGGGAGCCTGGATTATGTGCAAAATTAACAATCACTGGGGAATGCAAATATTCTAACCATTACTTCCACTAATCGGCTTTTAGACATATCCCCTCTCCGGGAAGAAATCAATTTTTTTTTCAAGTGATGCAGGGGATTCCTATTACGTGTTATGAGTTAAGTATAACTGATTAATCCCTTAAGTAAAATGTCTTTCTTTAAATTAATTCAGCGCTTTCTGCTGCCATTCAGTGGTTTTGCCTGAGGACATCACATTTGTTTGCTTACTCCTACCTGTCTAGGCACCACCCACTCAGTCCTGTAATGCCCTTACTGGTTAAATGGACCATCCCTTGTCATAATTACATGAAACATATTGCAGTAAACATGCTGTCTCACTCTTTAGATCTGTTTTTCATCACATAATCCAGGATGGTAGTTTAAATATGACTCTAGGTGAGCATCACCAGAAAGAGCTGGATCCCACCGAAGTTAGTGAATCTTAGTACCGATTTCAAGAGCCTTAATGAAATGAAATGCAAACATCTTTTTTCCCTTGAATCGTCTTCTGAAAGTGACCCTCGACTTTTACTGCAATAGAGAGGGTTTGAAAGGAGAAGTTCCATACCCAGTAGATGGTGCTGTAATCAAATCCTAAAACCTGTTACGCCAGAGCCACTCAGCTCTGTGTCACAGCAAATTTCTGCAATTAATAAAGAAAGCATGTTTATTTTAAAGACACATGTTATTGTGTTTAAAACATACTTATTAATCTGGAGCAGTAATTATCTAGGCAGTCTGCTGAAACAATCCCAAGAACTAGGTAGTGTGGGTTTTGTATGTCTCGTAGAGAAAGGGTTTGGGGATCTTTCCTCATGTCATGCAGGCTCCGTGGTCCAGTCCTGTGGGACCGCTGCGCTACAGCACAGGGAGTGCACATCTCCAATTTTGGGCAAGCAAAGCAAAATTCCTCCATCTGCTCTACCTTGTGCCACCCCAGGGTCACATTTCACAGGAGCAGGAATGCAATCAGCTGATAAGACAGGAAAGGAATATCATTTTCCAAGTGAATAAATTACAATCATATTGTTAAAAGAAACACAAGCAAACAAACAAAAAACACCTTGGATTTCTTTCAAACTCTTCGACTTCATTGCTACAGTCCTCCACCACCTGCACTTGCATCCTCAAATTCCCCTGGTTTTTAACTGGAACTGAATACAATGGCCATGTCCTGAGATCAGCCTCTACTTTTCTCCTCTACAATCTTCATTAAAGCTCACAGCTGCTGATAACCTTTGATCTCTGCTCCATGTCTGCCCAATTCTGCGTAACTTCTGAATGGTGCACACCTATCTGACATTGCCAGTTCTCCCAGGGAGGGGGTGCATCCTCTCTGTAGACATGCCTAGAGAGCAATCTCTCAAAGGGAGCTGGAGAAAATCCAGCAGTGGAGAGACAGGTACCTTGATCACGCAGACAGTGACGGTGCAGAGAGCAGAGACCGTGGCTGACTGGCAGAAAACCACGATGGCAGCTGCTGGGCCTATTTGAGAATTTAGTTCAATTTATAGATTTTTTTCATTTGTTTGTTTGACCTGAAAGTCAACTTGAACAGGTGTCCTTTCTAACGGAAGCAACATCTATGCACAACTTTCCTGGCCAAGACCTCGATTTTACACAATATCCTCAATACAGAAGCAACTTTTCATATGATAAAACACCAAACAAGCTCTTTTGCTATTCATTGCCCCTCTGAACCACCTGGAAGCCGTGGCCAGAACAGGCTGCAGAAGAGCTGATCATCTATATCTGTGATCAACCTCTGGGACTCTGCACATAGCAGAAGTCAGAGCACTTTTAAACAGAGTTCTTACTCACTTCAGAAGCAAATTTAATACAACACTTGGCTAAACACTGTGACCATGAATGCCATGTGCCTACACATGTGGACAGCTGAAGTCTAAGAAAACTGAAGCAAAACAAAGAAAACTTTTCCCTATAAATCATGTTTCCTGTAGTTTTCACTTATGCAGAGCGTGGGGTTGCAGCAAAGACTCCTTGGGCTATGGAATTTCATTTAACACACAGCATGGTTTTTAAATAAGAAATGCAGCAGGACAAATTCATATACTTCTTAGAGCATGGAACTCCCTTTCCAACATTATTAATGTGACAATACACACACAACCAGGGCCACATTCCAGCCTTGAGTGCACATGTGTGTCTGCACTGAAGTCAAAGCTGCACAAACACATCAGAGGAAGGAGTTTCCCCCTGCCATAAATTTTTCAGAAAATGTAATTATTATGTACGATAATTTTACCTAATGAATACATTTGTATGATTCATTTATTATGTATCAGTCATTCATAAGGTATTCACAGCATGTTTTATTAATTATTGTTAAAACCTTGTATTTATTTCAATTTATATTTCATTTGAGTAACCCCTTTGAAATGCTGTAGACTTTCTTTTTAACTGGATTTCGGCCTCTGTGAGGCTCCAGTCCAGTTTCTACAGAAAACAATAGGAGGCTCTCCAAAGATTTCAATGCTCTATAGATCAGGTCAGTTGTACACAAAAGGGTATTATTGGGTCCTTGGC
This sequence comes from Oxyruncus cristatus, assembly GCA_013399855.1. Taxonomy (NCBI): domain Eukaryota; kingdom Metazoa; phylum Chordata; class Aves; order Passeriformes; family Cotingidae; genus Oxyruncus; species Oxyruncus cristatus. The sequence goes on from VXAY01000089.1 coordinate 37,483, forward strand.
CTATACCAGGTCTATGTGTAATAATTTGCTGCGTAAAAAGTAGGGGTGAAACTACTCTCAAGAATCACTGAGCTTTACCCTCTTCATGTGCATGAGAGTGACCAAAGCCAGTTCCTGGGGTGGGATGTGCTGTAGGAACCATCTGTTCTGGTCCAAGACCTGGAGGAGGAGAACCCTGACTTCCTTCATTCTTCAGCCCGAGGATCTGCTCTACCCTCTTGTTTTACATCATGTTTTTCTACTGGTTATTTTGCTGCAATGTTCTGCTGTCATAACAGAAGTAAACAGCATTCCCTGTGACATTTGCATTTCCCCTTTGGAGTTCCTGTGAAATGCAACCTTTGAGACAAAAACACCAAGTTTCTTTACAAGCGTTGCACACACACACAGAAGTCTCATTCTTCTTTATCACCAGTTTTGGACCAGACCAAGACAAAAATCTAAGAAATGAGGAAAAGGGGAATCCCAGTTCTTTCCACCAGAAGCCTCTGTCTTTGACCATAAGAAGTAAGAACAGTTTACATATATATATATATAATATATAAAATTAATTTCATTCAGATTGGGGCGGGTGGGGAGGAAGAGAGGACTTGAAAAGGTATGAAGCAAAGGCTCTGCACGCTTCACCTTGGGAGAACAACCCCAAATCTATGGACCCAAAACAAGAGTTAAAACTCAGGAAGGCCAGGAATTGGACAGAAATCTGGAGGAGAAAAATTATTTTAATTTCCAGAGACTTCAAAACAAACAAACAAAAAAACCCCCAACATTAATGAGTTACTGTAAAAAAGGAGCCACACAGAGACTGAATCTGGTCATCTGCAAAGCAGACTGGAAGAACAGGCTGCCATTTTAGCTGCCCCTCCTCCTCACCAAAAGAAAGGATAAAGGATGATGGGCTGGTGGAAGTCCCAGAGCTGGAAAAGAACACAAGAAGCAAAATAGATGAGATTTTTTTCCCTGATATACTTGATTTCCTCCAGATATGTCATTGCAATGCTCGCAGGGCCTGGTCCAGAGACCTTTAAAGCAAAATGGAGAGGTTTCCACCCATTTCAGTAAACTTTCAGATAAATTCTTATGGCCCAGTTTCCATTTGTTGTGTGGTGTTGCCTGTGCAGAATCTCAGTTGTAATGGGCAGAGGCTTCATACAGTTGTCACCATCTACAAACAATTTGCAAAATATACCTTGCAAAAAGGCCAGCTCATTATTAAGGTTATTTTCCTTTCAACACCCTGATTTCCAACTAATATTGAAAAATATTACAGATGTTCTTCATTTTTTATACTTAAGCAGCTCAAAAAAAAAAAAAAAAAAACACCACAACACAAAAAAACCCCCAAACTGATTTTGGAGGTAAAATGAGTAAGTGCTTTTGCTCTCCACATGTTTATGTGCTGAAATTCAACTCAGGCTGAATTTTTACAGGTAAATTACAAACTCTGGAGAAAAAAAAAGGGTTTCTATTTGGAGCCCTAATACAGTTTTCTAAAGTGGTCCAACAGTATTGCTGTGCCTTCGACCCATTATTCCTGAGGTGCAGAAATGCCTGGTTCCAAATGTAGCAAAATGAAAAATTACAGAGCCTGTCTAACAAATCAAAAATAAATGAAGTAACAACATAAAGGTAAATTTACTGTTATTTATAATTTACCATTTTTACCTTGTTTTCAATTGTCTCTTAGTCCTCTTCATTCGAGGAGCCCATTACATTTTATTATGCTAAACCCTATCTTCTGTCACATAAATTACAGTTAAAGATCTTAATATTAAAGCCTCTTAGCTCCCAGACCATATTTCAGGCTTTGTTCAAACCAGACATTAATGTTGAAATTGAACACAGATCACTTTGTCATCATTACCTATGATCTCAAAAGTATAATACAATCTTTGCTATATATGGCACAAAAATGCTTCTTTGTATAACACTGAATTATGGAGATATATTGATATTCTTAATATTTTGACAAAACAATAAAACTAAATATGTTAGCTCTTTAGCAGATACCAGCATACCAGCCCAGCTCTTACAGCAATAGTTACAGAGGTAAAGGTTTATTTATTCCAGGTGAAATAGGAAATTAATCATATAGTTGTTTTAATCCTAATTTTACCCCGGTATAATTTAGCCTTCCTGCTGGCTGATACAGGAAGCCTGTTGCCAGTGTTCATCATCATCTGCTTGGCTCACAATATCCACCTTTGTTACGGGAACAATATTCCCTTTTCAGTGGTCGTGACTCCAGCAAGGGGAAACACCGGTGCAGGCTGGCTTTCATCTTGCGGTGTGCCTTTTACTTCTGCCCTGGAATTACCCTAAAAGAGGTGTCTGTGAGCCTGGATGGAGCTCTGGGATGTGCACAGGTATGGAGGAGGCAGTACAGTCACAACCCTCTCCCGGTTTGTGCCTAGAACCTACAATTTTATTATTTCTAAAAGTCTGTCCTTTCATTCCAGCAGAACCTCATGTTCAGGGCCTACCCACCCCTCTCACATCCTTTACAGGCACGTGTGCACTGGCCAAAACTCTGTTTCTAGCTATTATCACCTCTGCCTGGAGAAACCCTAGTGAATTTGCATGGAGCTGAGAACAAAATATTGCATTTTTCAAGAGTTAGTTTTATGACTAGTGTAGATATGAGAGTATCTTCTGCAGGATTTTTTTTACAAGGCATCCCCTGCATAAAATCTACTCCAATAAGTGAAAAGCCTTAGATGATTTCTTCTTGCCCTGGGCAATTAAAAATCCCCTGCTCTTTGTAGCACCCTGGCAAGGATCTCACCCCCTCCTTCCTCTGTAGCAGTGAGAGAGGCAGCCCTCAAAAAGCCCTCTTCCCAAGAGAAAATGTCATAAATGATTTTTCTTCATCTTTTGGACTGCCCACAACCTGCTCCATTTATCTGGTTACTCCTGGTTAGTCACTGTGAGAGGGCAGGGAAGCCACGAGGGATTTTTTTCCGCAGCCTGGATGGGTTTGAGAAAGAAGAGCCACTTCTCAGCAACAACTACTTGTGCCTGCTCATAAATGAACTTTATGCAAAGAGCAAGGATCAGGCTGATAGATCTCAGTACAGGTGCATAGGAAAGTTGAATTCACAGCTCTCCAAATGTGAGCAAACTCCCCCGAACGCTGCTTTGGTGCTCCCTGGTACCTGCAGAGCAGCTGATGATCATTTCTCCAATGGAGTACAATCCTGCAATACTTCAAAATACCTCTGTCCACTTGTATTAGAGTTTGGGGCATTGCAACATCTTTCGTTCTAAAGAGAGGGTTATTTTTTTAATATATACCTTTTCATTACATCTGGAAGTAAGGTCATGAGTTCTCCTCATGATGGAGGTATAAATATTACATTGCATGGCTGAAATAGTCTGCTTCTGTTCCTGGAGAATACCCTTGGGTAAAATACTGTGTCAGGGCAGCTGATTGCCTGCTCATTTCAGTTTGCTTACTTTTTACAAATAAATTGCCAGACAAATGAATAAAAAGAGAGACAATCATATTCATAATACAGCCCCATTAAGCTTCAGAGGCTTTAAGTCTAAATTAGAGTTATTTCTGAAATTAGCTCTTTCTGGGTTGTGGCTCATTTCTTTCCTCCCAGAAAAGGTGGGGGGAATCTTGTAGTGACAGCAAGAACATGGGATGCAGGAGAAATGGAGTTTGCTCTCAGTTTTCTTGTATGAAGCTGCACAAGCTGCACATGCTCAGGTCAGAAAACCTCTCAGCTCCACTTGGGTCTGGGGGCTGATCCCAGGTGGCTTGGAGGGGAAGATGGTGTGCAAGTGTGTCACTTGTGCACACAGACATTTGGAGACACAGAGCTAGACAATCACATCTCTTTTCTCCCACTTTTGCCTCTCTTATCTTTTAAATTTGTCCCCTCTTTTTAGGCACAAGCAATGGCTCTGTCTGTGCATACAGCACCAAACACCATTAGCTCATTTCAAGCATGAACCAAACTAAAGAGACTCTGGTGTTTTAAATTTTTTTATATTTCTACCTTTCTATTTTTCACGTTCATATTATTCTGGAAGTGCCTCTTTCTGGTAGATTTTCAAGTATTCCCTTTTTTTGATAGTTTTTGCATCCTGCTATTATCCAGTAAGTGCTAAATGATAATGATTCATCTGTTCATTTCAGTAGATACACATTTGTTTGCAGGATGGTTATTAACCAGGGGCTGTTAATTATATAAGATAATTTTGTGTCAATGTTGGCCTTAAAAAATAAACTGCCTCTCTGGGTTTTGCCCCACGAGCAAGTGACTGGATTTGATTTTTTTTTAATTTTTGCTTTTGTGGGGTTTTTTTTGTTTTGTTTTGTTTTGTTTTGTTTCTTCTTACTCACAAGTGAAGCAAGTGATTGATTCATTTGAGTGAATGAAAAATGCATCATAATTGCTGCAGTCTGTCCAGCCTGAATTATGTGCTGCTGGCACGGGCACAAGTAAATAATACTTCATCTGTTTACTGCTCTGCTCAACCTTGCCAGTCAAGCTGGTGGCTGACAAAAGAGAGAGGAAATCCACAGTTTGCAGGGAGTGTGAGCCAGGAGGTGGCAAACAGCAATTACTGTCCAAAAAGGGAACTCAGGCAAATTTTGCCTGGCGCTCTGTAAGGTTGATAAAAGCAGAGGTTGCCTTCTCAGCCTGATTTAAAACTGTCCCCTCTAGGAAGGCTCTGTGTGAGTGTGAGTGTGTGTGTGTGTGAGGGTTATGTCTGCACTAGCATGAGTGAGGAGTCTTTTCCTGGTGGGACCTTCCTACTTGCAGTGCTCAGGTGGGGAGAAGAGCAGAGCACGAGGGGACATTCAGGCTCACACACCTTTAAGATATCAGCTACGAGGCATGGGACCTATTTGGGAGCCAGAGGCTCTAGTCCTGGAAGGGTCATCCAGTTCTTGACTGTTTGCAAAAGCTCAAGAGCCTTGGTCTGCTCTGTTGTCCTGTGATGCAGGAAGTGCTCCCATGTATTGTGAGGAGTGTGTTTTCATTTTGTCTAATTTTTTTTTAGCTTAAACAATGTTGTCCCTTCATTTGTATTCTTTACATAAGACCTTCACTGTTTCTGTGACTATTTATGACACAGCATCTCTCTGTGTATCTTGGTCTCTTGGGTGGATTGGTGCAGTCCTTCTTCCACTATTGTCTGAGCTTGAGAAAACCTGGGGTTAACCACAGAATCATGCAAAGGTTAAGGGACCTTAAAGATCATCTCATTTCACCCCCCTACCACAGGCAGGAACACCTTCCACTAGCCCAGGTTGCTCCAAGCCCCGTCCAACCTGGCCTTGGACACTTCCAGGGATGGGGCAGCCACAGTTTCTCTGGGCAACCTGTGCCAGGGCCTCCCCACTCTCCCAATCATGAATTTCTTCTCAACCTTTAATATAAATATACACCCTGTCAGTTTAAATAAGTGACATTTTTCATCTAGAACAAAAATATCTCTAGAAATCCTTCAGCAAGTGGCTACTGTCCTGCATTCCCACCTGCAAGTGACTTCCCGGTGTCTTGTTCTTATTTATCATTTAAAAACACACACTGGTTTAAGGAATATAAAAATATCTAATTGGAAACTGGTTTCTTTACTCTCTGTGTTACTGTTCCTGCCCCAGGTAGTCTCATTGACGAAAGCCCATGGCTGTGCATAGAAGTAAGGAATACATAAAACTCAAAAAGCCATTTAGTGACAGCTGAAATCATAGACAGAAGGACCAGAGAGCTTTAAAATAAGTATTTGACCTCAGTGGCAGCAACCCCCAAATTTCTGATGGTGTCAGCAGGTTGGAACTCAAGCACAGACTTCCAGAGCTCTGCATGGCTTTTCCCCTTTAAATCACATCATCATTAGATTTAAAGCTTGAGCTGAAACCCACAGTAAGCAGTCTGGAAAGCTGGAAACTCTCTCTCTCTGACTTTAGCTTGCTCAGTGAGGATTTGAGTCTTTCACACCCATGCTACAAGAAAAAAAACCCAGTATTTGCTTTCATGTTTTTCTCCCATATTTGAACAACGATGTTTTTAAAATTCTCAGCTTTAAAATTCAGATCAAGCTTTTATGGTTCTTGCTACTGACCTTCATTACACTTTTTCTTTTGCAGCCGTCAAATTAAAGTGATTTATATCTTCCAAAGTTAAACCACATTTCCGATGATCGTGATAATTATCTCCCAGGTAAGAGTCCATCATGCTTAAGACATTAGGTCGACAGGGTGGGGGAATGGCAGCCAGAAGTCACATGAGGACTCATCTCTTGGGGATTGCCTTGGTGTAAACCCAGAGAAAGATGCCCTGGTGGGCTCTCTGCTCCAACACAGACCCAGCAGTAGCAAAGCTTTGCATTTTAACACGTAATCCAACGACAATAAATATTATTGCCACAATGTTTTGGGGTTCTTCTTACAATTAGCCTTACAATTTTTCATGAGTCAAACCTGACAGATGTCATTCACACACTAAACAGATTTATTTTTTTTTATTTATTCCTTCCCTCGACAGACAAATACCCACGTAATTTTGTGGATTGAAAGATGTTGGCTTTTTTTATTTTGCACTGCATGATTATATTCACAGAAAGAATATTTTAATGTGTTATGTTTTCAGTATAATTTCTTTCTTCATATTAAAGGAAAATTTAATTTTACTTTCAAAATATAAATTAGATCCAGTAAAATGCAATGAACTGTAAAGTAGAGGAAATCTTCTTTTATATGGAAAATATTCTTTCTACAAAAATTAATTGGTCCTTACCTTAAAATTTTTTCACTGGCGGATCTGTGTTCTCTATGTATATGCTGTTCTATGGCAGTAAAATTTATTACCACCTGAACTATTCCTCCCCATATTTCAGGACACTGAATATCATAAAGATTGTTCCCTTTTGCTGAGGTGAATGCTTGTGCTCAAAGCACAATCATTTCAATTTCAAAATGATGAAAGACAGTAAGTGGAAATGCATGAGAAGTTTCAAGTACTGTGGGGTGAAAAAAAAATCCCCTTTTGAACTGTTGAATCCTGGCAGACACATAATAACCTATTTGCTGATTTCAAAGGTGAATTTTCACAGATAATATCATATGGGACACAAATCTGATTTTACAACATATTGGGTATCCAGTAAGGTCCCCAGTAGGTTCGTCCTCACATCATACAAAGGGCTGTGGGCTGATTTCAGCAGGGGCTCAGCAGCAACAAGTTCGTGAAAATTCGATTATCCGCAATGAAGCACAAAAATACCTGTTCCCATGCGGCTCCCTCCTCTCACAGGAAGAGCTGAGCTGTGCTGCTGGACAGACTTGTCTTCCATCCTGCTGCCCCTTCCATTGCCACACCAAGGCCCCCATTGCACGCTGACCAAACTCATCACAGACCACTCCTGTTTTTTGGTTTATGTACTGAACAGAGACCCAGGGTTTGCACGAAAGGTGACCAGTGACAAGACCCCAGGGCATGGCCTGGAGCTGTGCCAGGGCAGGGTCAGGTTGGATCTCAGGACAAGGTTCTTCCCCCAGAGGGTGGTTGGGCACTGGACAGGCTCCCCAGGGCAGTGGGCACAGCCCCAAGGCGGACAGAGTGCTTGGATGATGCTCTCAGGCTCATGGTGTGACTCTTGGGGATGGGCCTGTGCAAGGCCAGGAGCTGGACTTTATGAGCCTTGTGGGTCCCTTCCAACTCAGCACCTTCTGTGATGCTGTGACCCTGTGATCTGAACAAGAGCTGCCATTGATGCCAAAGTCACCTGCTTGCTTTCCAGATGGAGGTGTCTGACTAACTTTTGCCTGGCTGCCTTTGGGAGGTCCTTTCCATGAGAAGTCACTGCAGCTGGGAATGTGCCTAACTGATGTCAGCATCTGTACCTTTGTTAGTGGCATTCGCTGCCACAGACGACAGCACTTGTCCACAGGCCTTGGGGCTGCTCTGCAAACCAGCTTTGAGGGCTTTCAGCAGCTGAAGTATTTTTAAGTCAAGCAGCTTTACCCCTTGAAGTAACCTGCATTCTTGCACCTTAAACAAGGAACTTTCTTGGTGAATAGTAGCTGGTGTTTTGGGGTTATTTTCTTGTTGAGTTTTCAAACATACCTTTGGATTCATCAGAATTGGTTTCCTGCTCAGAAACTTTGTCACTCCCCAAGCAAATCCCCCCATCCTTCAGCTAACACTTTTCCATGTGAGCCATGCTTTCTTTCCCTGGTGTTCCACTTGCTTCCCTAAAGAAAGACCACCAGTCCAGTTTTCGCTCAGTTACTTCATATAATTGCAGAATATGTGGAGTTCAATTGGGAAACTATCACGGGGCTGTAAAAGTGGTGCTGTGGTAGGAATAAATCCTCTCTGGTGTGGGAATCCCCTCTGGGACATCTTCCAGTGTTGCAGTAATTTCTTCCCCCCATAACTGTGTTTTAATCTCACTGCAGCTTACGTATCATAGTGGAGAGCAGCAATATGTGAAGAAATGAAACTCCTTCTGTTGCTTTTCTTTAAGGCCCTTGCTCTTTGTACAGTGAGGCTTGTTTTACATTGCTGCATGAAGGACAGAAGAGAAGGAAGTTATATCACAGATCTGGCCTTCCATTTAAAGATGGAGAGGAATTTCTTGGGAACAGTTTATTTTCTTAAGACAAAAGCTGCCTAATAAGGGCACGTATGAGCTCTACCTTTAAAAGACAAATACCCTGATTGTATATCACCTTGGCAACCATTTCAAAATTACTATGAGAAGCCAGAAGTACAAGCTGGCAAACCACAGGACCTGGCAAACTTTGAGATTGGGGTTGACTGGGATTTGTAGATAAACCCATCCCTGTGACAAAACTCTTCCTTTATTCTCAACAAAAAGATTACTGTGCTGCAGAGATCACGGCAAAGTAAAGCATTTTCATGGAAGAAAGGCATAGGCTGAAGATGGTATGAGTCATCTTTTGTGAATCTGAATGTGCTGAGCATCCTACCCTGGAGAGAGTGGATTTCTGTTCTCTGCTAAGTTGTTTCTACATGATGACTCTTTTGTGATATTTCTGTGGAGATTTCCCTTTTCCTGAGAACTTGGGTGAATGTCAAGATGATCCCAGAACATACAAAGCAGAAGTCAGATAGGCATGTGCTTTGGAACATGTTGATCCTGCCTGTTTCTAGAAAATTAGTATCACCATGTTTGTTTGCATCATCTTTGAATCAGTAACCTCTCCAAATAATCGCTGCAAGGGCAATTATTGATAATTGAAGTTATCCCAGTGTCCAACAGTTCCTATCCTTATCACAAATAAGTCCAGCTTTAATGGACTGATCAGTGAAAAATGCAGACATTCAGTTGATATGCAATACAGGCTTTTGTTATTTTTGTGTACACCTCTTTTCTCACTCCCTCCTTTTGTCTCCCAGCTTCACCTTTCTCCTCGAGGCCATAAGCCTTTCCACAACTCTTCCACATAATGACATAGCTACAGAAACCAAGAATAAACCCCTGTGCTTTTTTCAGCAGAGGTACTTTGGCTCTGGATATTTTTCCAAAGGAAGCCAGAAAAAATGAAGTCCCAGATGGCAATTTGAACAAATCCAGAAGCACTTACTGAGGCTTCTCCAGCAGAAATCAAAGTATTTTGGAAAATCATACTAGGAGGAGTTGGCAGCCCCTGCAGAAGAATCCTTATGTACACTTTACAATAATCCCTATGTACTCTGTGCCATGTCAAGCTCCATGTCTGGGTACAGTTACTTAACCCCCTGCACTGGTTCCAAAGTGCTATTACTGTGGTTTCCAAATGCTTGATTTAGTGGACATTTGCAGCCAACGATGTACTAAACCCATTGTAACATTTACTGTTTGTTTCAGACCCTTCCTCTGCAAAAATTCTTTTAAAAAGAAACACTCAGAAAATATGTAGATGCAGAAGACGTATTTCTGAGTAGTTTTGTATTAAATTATTCATATTTTTCATTATGAAAACTGGAGATTAGTCCCAAAATACAAGGGCTTTTCCTAATAACAAACCATATGATAGGGCTGCTTTTTCCCCACTCTGTATAAACAGCATTTAAACAACACCTGATCTAGTGCATGAATTAGGAGTTTCCCCCAAGGCTGATTTCATTCACATTGATAATTCAGTTAAACAATAATTTCCAGAAACTATAACCTTTTAATAAAGATATTCACTCTTGGCAGAAATCTCCTCCTGCTCTCTATTTATGCCTTTAGTACATTTTCTAAAGATTCTCTGCACTTTGTTGCTTAATTATGCATCATGTTTACCGTGCTCATTTTACAATTACATGACGAGGCTGTTGTAGGCAGCAGCTGCTCTGGGAGGAGAGGAAGAACCTCGGTTATCTGATAGCTCCCTTGATTCACTTTCCTATCCCAGAAATAAGAAACACCTTTGATTGCTCCTTTTAAAGATAGGGAGGCAAGTCTCTCCAGATATCCCAGCAGCTATTCCTGGCTGTCACTCATGGCAACTGGTTAAAGAGCTGTACAATTTATACCGTTATCTCCTTTTGAATGGAGATGCATAATATGTTTATAATGGCTATAGATGTTCCAGCCTGTGTTCTGTCCATCAGCTGTGTGTGTCATCAGATCTAGCTCTGATATCCATGGCACACGTGTGTTTGAACCAACCAAGGCTCCCTTGCTGTGGCAAATGTCAGACAAAGGGAGCAACAGCCCTCCAGCTTCCAGGGGCTTTGGGGGAAAACAGAGCAGATTTTCAGGAATGTCGTAATCACCCCTTATGTGGCAAACTGCTCTGATGCAACTAAGGACAGAGCTGTGATGGTACAGCCACGTGCCTGAGACTTCTGGCTGATCACTGGGGAGAGCCATGGCCACAGCAACCCAGCCCTCACCCAGTGGTGGCCATGCCCGAGGAGGGCAGAGGACAGGAAAGTCCCTGGCAGGCAGCACAGGGTGGCCGTGGGACAGACACTTCATCCATGCCGTCCCCTCCAGCTGTCACCTGCAAGCCATGGCCCACAAACCCTCTCAGAGGGGAGTTCCACTTCACCACCCAGCATGGGGAAAAGCTGAAATAGCTCCAAATGGTGTAATTCCACACACACAAGGAGGATTGTTTCACATGTAGGACAAACGTAGGGTCAACCTCATCCAGCGTTGCTGGAGGGAAAAGGGTGTAGCACAAATCCTCAAGGACATTGCACAGATCTTCAGATGGGGCAGGGTTTGGTCCTGGGGGCAGCTGACCGTGCTTGGTGGAACTGCAGGTGCAGGGCACGAGGATCTTTCAGTTCTTTACAGGCATGATGGCACAATGCCCATGGAGCAAAGGAAAAGTGGGGTACAGCCGGTATACTTGAGGCACCTGAGCTGGGAGATGGGCTCACCCCATGATCTACCAGTCCCAACCAATTCATGGCAGGCATGGAAACCCTCTGTTTTGATTGCTACTGATTTAACCAGTATGCACACACATCATATTTGATCTTGAGCCAAAGAATGTTTCTCGGCATCTTAAATCCACCTTGAGTCCCACCAGCTGGACCTGACCAAGGAGAGAGGTAAAACACCATAGCATGGCCACATCTTGTGGGAACACCCTCCCTCTTTCAGTTTGCTGAAGCAGTAGAGCCTCTCTAGGAGCTTGTCTCTGAATTTGGCAGAAGTGTCCTTTGCTCCCCGTTGGAACAAAGATAAGTTTACTCACCATGATCATCTCTGGAAGAGGGGATTTGGGTTTTTTTCCCTCTCTGGCTGAGTAATTCTGAAATCTCATGTTGGAGCAGATAACATTCAGCTGAGGGTGTTTTCAGCTACCCATCACCATGTTTTATTTCAATCCTTCCTTTCCACCATGTGTGCCTACACTTCTGAGCAATTCCTACTTACAGAAGGTAAGACAAATGACCCAAACTAAACTTGCCCAGAGGCAGATATGGGTTTTCTCACATTAATTAAAGAAATTAGGAAATGATGAAGGCATAGCCATGGGAAATATTTCAGTTTTTGTGTCACGGGCTGATAAATTTTGATTTAGAGGAAAGATTTTTAAATCCCTCATTGACAGCTTTCAGCACATTGCTTTCCAAAAGTAACTAGCAAGCACAACACCAACTGCTCCCTAGAATAAATTGCCAGTAGTAATAAAGCTGGGGCTCTTAATTATGCTGGAGCTCACTGTTCGCTTTTTTCTGATTTTTCGATGTTTGATGAGTTGAGAAGGCCAAAATTGGAAACCTCAACTAGCCAAAGCCTCCAGTTTAAGAGATGTCAGCCTTTTCCTTCAGTAGTGACAGCATTCCTGTTGTTCTCCCACGCAGGCAAATGTCATTTTTCTCAAACTTTCCTGATGTCTCCAAGACCTATTTTTCACAATTTATGATTTTCAAGCCTATTTACATTCCCATTGAATATCAATAGTTGTCCAGAAATACTAAAAGGTAATGAGAAAAGCTGAAGGGCACTCATACATGGAAGAAAAAGGAGCCTGAATGTCTTTAATTTGTCCCTTTCCCGTGTTATTGACTAATTTCAAAATTGTGAATGTTTCAAACAGTTTTAAACACACATTTAAAGACAAGGCCTCACCGTATCGACGGATCTCATTCCCAAAAGATAAAACTATGGGGGTTTGTCAGTTTTTCCAAAGACAGAAGCCTTTTATTAGATCATAAATTATTGGGAGGACAGAGTTGATAGACTTCTTTAGGCTGATAATGTACTTTGAAAGAAAAGGTAGTTTTACACTTCTGCAAAATCGTATTTAAAATATTTATATACCTATCAACGGAGACACTGAGGTAATTCACCTCTGGGTCACCGGTTCAAAACCAAACCAGCCCTTTTACATCCAAAATGTGTTGCCTTCTGACAGCTGCAGAGTGGCCTAAATTTTTTTTTACTATGATCCCATTAAGCTTGTTCCTTGCATCCTATAGTCCTTCTGGATAAAATTTGGCAACATACAATGGAGAGGTCTAGGACTGGACGGAAAAGAAAAAAGAGTTGAACCTTTTGCTTTAGCAATAACTTCCCTGCTCCAGCCAGTACAATATATACTATTAAGAAATGCACTGTACAGAGCTCATAAACTAACTACTTTGCTGAACACAGAATGCCTGCAGTCTCATAAAATGTTATTCTTTTGCTTTATCTTGTTAGTATCATGTGAAGCTTCATTAAGCCGCCAGATGAATCATATAGTAATTGGATATAATGAATTTAATTATGTAATTTCTTTTTTCATAATGAAACAAAGTCATATTTTACAAACAGGCAAAGTATTGTTTGGAGTTACAGATTTAAGCTAAGGTTTGGCAAGAATAGCACAACTGAGGACTGGTGGATCCTCTTTTTTTTTCTTTTTCCTCCTCTGTTTTTATCTGACCTTCACTTTTTGGATTTATCCATGCAGGGACCACAACCAGATGTGTGCTAAACAGAGGAAACTTCATGTTCAGAGTCTGTGGGTGCTGGTGGGAGGTGAACCACCTCCAGCACATCATCCCCAGTCAACATGATGGAGCCAACCACTGAGAGCAGGTCTCATGCCCGGAGGAAGCAGAGTGGGGATGGCCAAGCAACATCACCAGAACTACCTTAAAGAGCTTGACCCAGGATCCAGGACCTTCTCTCCGTTACTGGCCAGAAATTGATGGTTCTTTTTGAGTTTGACCCCAGCAGTTTGTACGGGGTGTTAGGGTCACCCCTCTCTGCAGTACCTGCTGTTGGGCCATGTCAACCCAGCAGCTGAGAATTAAACTTTACTATCATCCCCAAGGGATGTCCTTTACCCTGGAGCCTGATCCTGCTGCTCTCCAGGAGATGGAGATGGAGGGGCTCTGAGTCTCCCAGAAACAGCTCAGCATTTCAAAAGGCGAGGTATTAATGTCAGCCCTTCCCTTCCTAACTCCCATTAATGACTTTCTGATGACCCGTGCTTATAATATCCTCCACCCTTCTCACTACTCGGCCATTGAGGATGTTCCAAGGAAATGAAAGCTAATGATAAAACAGTACTTGAAATATCAACATCCCTGGCCTAATTAGAGCCGGGCCAATGGGCCCTAATTGCATAACTGAAATGCACCCAGTTGAGTTCTTTCTATTGTAACTTGACTACACGTCTCAGCCCTGATTAATAGAGCCAGCGCTGCAAACTAAAATGCAGTTAATTTATTGTAAGTTTTATTAGGCATATAAAAGGAGACCAGGAATTACTAGCCTTTCGTTGCTAGAGATACATTTCATCTATGACTCAGACCAGATTCTTCACAGATTAAGCTTGTTAATTTTACTTATTGCCAACATTCTTCACCACATTGCTGGAGCGAGAGCCGCGGGCTCTTGTCTAGAGCGGGCGGTATGAAAAGAACCGGGGGCCTCGGACAACAGTAACATTAACTACTTTGTCCTTTTAATTCATCTAATTACATGCAAGAAAAAAGAAACAGACCATTTGCAGGCTGCCTTTAGTTGCCTTTCCGCAGTGATGCTGAGCCAGTCCTTTTGTAGGCTTTTTGTTGTCTTATTAGCGAGCTTTTGTTCAGAGGGATGGTTAAAGCCATTTTCAGCAGCTAGCGAGATGAAACAGTTTCAATAAGGACACAATGTACTTGTTTAAATTACCTTTCAAAATGCTTGAAACCATTAAGGGGGAGGTGCTACAAATAAAAGTTGGATTTTTTTTTTTGTTATAATGTTTTACCCTAATAATAGCTTTTATTTTATTATAATCCATTAGTTGACAATATTATTCTATAGATTATTAGGCTGCAATTTTGTTATTTCATCACACTTTCAGCACTCACTCACAGAGCTGGAAACCACAAATCTCCCTATAATATGCTTTCAATTTTGTTAAAATATGTATTTAACCAGTTTGGCTGTGAAACATCTTGGGAGAAAATGTGTTTTTAATTCTATCCTGATTAGCGTAACAGTTGACAGGGCTGACTAGTGACATGAATGTGTCTTATTTTCCACTATTCTTACTGTTCCCTTTTCCCTGACAGATTTTATTTATGATTTTCACTTCTTCAGAGCTAGCAAGTCCAAGTGTACTCTGCAACTTCCACTAAAGGGAATTTATCCCTTGTTGAATGAACATCACAGTTAGAAAATCTAATTAAAAAGAGCTGATGTTCCTGGTTTGCTGGCAGGCTAATAGCAATGTGACGCTTTTGAAAAATTTGGTGCCTACAGGTAAAATAAAAGTGTATTTAGCATTCAGTGGTCACACACAGAAGGTGATTCAGAACTGCAGCAGGGCAAGGCTGGGAAATGAGGGAGGCAAGAATTCTTGGTTAATGTAAGGAGAACACATTTTCCTGTTTCACATCTTCAGGGTTTTTTTACCCGAAATTGTGCTGGAATCATGGCTATGGCAAAGAGCTGAGCTTTCTGCAAGATGAGGCTAAAATTTGGAATGTAACTCCTTCAACAAAAACTTACAATCACCTTTGTATCTGCTTTTTTTTTTTTTTTTTCTCATTCTTAGAAGTGAACTTAGTGCTGAGGAAAGAGTTCTTGTGCAATGTGAGAAGCTAAACAGCAGGCAAGCCAAGAGAGACCAGCAGGGACAACTTCGGTTGACTCTGTGGCTGCCCTGGGTGCAAATGGTGTGACCACAACTGGGTGAACTGGAAATTATTACATGGACGCTGCATTTGTGCTGAGTTTGTTGTGGTTGATTTCCACCTGTGCCTTCAAAGCTTTTTCTCACACTACTCCAACCCTCTCTGCTGGTTTTGGTGTGTGTCAGGGAGACCTTAAACAGCCTTAAGCTGAAGAAGAGTAGGTTTAGATTAGGTATTAGGAAGAAATTGTTCCCTGTGAGGGTGGTGAGGCCCTGGCACAGGTTGCCCAGAGGAGCTGTGGAAGTGTCCAAGGCCATGTTGGACCAGGCTTGGAGAAACCTGGTGCGGTGGAAGGTGTCCCTGCTCATGGAAGTGGAGTGGAACCAGATGACCTTTAAGTTCCCATCCAGTCCAAACCATCCCATGATTCTATGCCCTTACATGTGTTGCTACAATGACTTTGTGTTTAGATCAGCCCCATGGGAAGCCCATATTGATGTGCACCTTGAAAATGAGATCTGTTCTCATTCTAAATTCTAAAGAAAATTCAGGTGGGCTGGCCAGCAGGCAAGCAAGGAGAAAGGCTGCAGGAGCTGTCCCCAAATCCATTTCTTGATACTAAACCCTACATAGGTTGCTTTCAACCATTCATATTCTTCAAATCAGGCTAATACAGCATTTACAGTGTCATATGTGTATATTAACACAGGATTTTATAGTCACTTTCTCAAAAACAATCAGAACATTATAGCTGTGGGTTAGTTGGCGTGGTGGTATTCGGTCAAAGGCCGGACTTGATAAACTTTGAGGTCTTTTCCAACCTTAATAATTCTATGGCTCCGGTTGGGTTTACCAGGCTGAGCTGAGCCCACGGGCATTGTTCATATGAGACAAACAGTCCCTGTTATACCAAGCCCCTCCTAATCCAGACCTCATGGTGGGGAAGCTGGTCAGCGAAGGAAGCACCACGGAGGCTTTCGCTGTGGTTCTTGGCAAGCCTGAGGATGTGCTCGGGCAGGTCAGACTGCAGCATGACAGACAATGGATAGTTGGGGTTTTTTTCATAATGTCTCATGAAATTCATTGAGAACAAGAGCAAAATAGGCCTATGCCCTTAGGAGGCATTTAACTGGCTCAAACCTCGTACAGTCACATTCTGTATGAGAAGCAAGTTCTCTCCCAGCTTATTCCTTATTGTGATGCTTCCTCCACAGATCACCGATGCTCTAGCGCATCATTTTTGATTTAGAGACACTAATCAAGGGATTGAAAGGAACTTTGCCTGTAAAACCAGAAAACTGTGGCCTTGGCCCAGGAAAAAACATGAATATTTGATTTAAGTTGAACAAGTGAAGGGAGAAAAACCCACCCTTGCCTTTCAGCAGACACAGGATGGATCGGGGTCTCAGCTCATGCAGGTTTTGTGCATTTGCTGAGCTGACTGCTGACTTTGTGTATCCTGAATGTGATTACAGTTTATCTGTCACAGCAGTTATAAGAGAAATATTTTCAGATAAGGAATGGTCGGAAACCACGTTTCCTGATTTTTCCTTATTACCATTTATTTTCCTCGATCAAAACTGGAACAAGGTCACATACATTCATGTTTTGGGAATTAAAATCTTCAATCTTCCTGTATATGTGCCTAGTGCAGGCAGCGAGTTTCTGCTATGGTGTGTTACAAGAGGTTGGATCAATTCATTTGCAGCAAGGCTTGGAGCCTCCTTCCAAAGCACAGAATTTGTACACACTGGCTCCTAAGTACAAATATGAAGCCACAGAAAAGCCATACCCAGTTAAATATCTAATTCACTAGCTGAACTATCCCACTGGTGAATAATAAATTTATAGGTGTACTTCGTGTTTTATGGGATTTTAAGAGAGTTTTTCTTTTTCTCACCTTTTTCACTACTTCCAGACAAACTAGAAAATAATTCATTGGGATTTACCAGTGAAAATGAATTCTTCCTTAAAATTATCAAGAAATCAGAAAGTGCTCATGGCCTGTTATATCTTAAATTGCTGGTGTGATTTATAATATCTGTGGGAGAGAATATAATGTTCCCCACTATCTCTTCCAGACAGATTTTTTTTTTTTTTTATAAAAAATAGTAATACTTGAAAGTATGTTGGGAATCATGAATATGCCAAATGTGTATGCAACTTATGGCGACTACAGGAGACCGACAGCAATTTTTAATCTCCTCAAAATGTAACTCATGTCTTTTTAATGGTAATATGTTTGCCCAGAGTGTGTCTCTTCAGGCAGATTGAGGAAAAACTATAGACACCTTGCACAAATAGCCCTTTTTGATATTCTTTCTGATAAGGCCACCCTTTTAGAGAACAAAAATTAAGTTTGGCCAGGCATTGTAACAGCCACGTGTTTGACCATTGAACGCAATGTGTGGCCATTAGAAATAAAAGAAAAATCAATAGGGTTTCATTAAAACAGCAGGCAATCAGGGCTACGGCACTAGCTTAATTACAGTTTCAGTAGCATTTGCTTTAATTGGAAAGAATAAAAGAAGTGAAGTGGAGTGAATGAAGAAATTAGCATATCTATCACTGTTGTCACATTGTACTGTGGCCTTAAAGCACTGTTTGCTCTTTAGTATCCCCGAAGCATTGTGAGGCCCTGAAAAAATACAGAAAGGCAATTAGCAAATAATCAGATTGCTAATCCTTTGCAGGATTCTAATTAAAGAACTTTATAATGCCGGGAGTGCAGTTTTTAATCTTTATCATATACAGCAGATATAATTTGCATCACTTGGGTGGGTACGACACTGTGCGTGTATCCACATATCCGATGGGAGAGGAAGGGGTTTGTGTTGTACCTTTGATATTCAGAGAGTGCTGAGCCCCTGGCACGGGTTGCCCAGAGAAGCTGTGGCTGCCCCATCCCTGCAAGTGTCCAAGGCCAGATTGGACAGGGTTTGGAGCAACCTGGGACAGTGGAAGGTGCCCCTGCCCATGGCAGGGGGTGGAAGGAGTTGTTCTATAAGATCCTTTCCAAGCCAAGCCATTTTGTGATTCTGTGATATGATTCTGTGGTTCTTTGCTCTGCAGTTATCCTGCAGATAACTTTGTGCTGTCACACAAAAAAACCCTCCTCATACAGTAGCAACCTCCAGCAGCCAATGTCCAAACCATAGGCAAGAATTTACTTAGTAAAGAGGCGAGAAATTAAGCCAGGAAAAGCAGTGGTTTCTCCTGGGTTTGTGGCAGGGACAGCAGAAGGACACATCCAGATTCCTGTTGGCCTCCAAGCCGGCTCCTGGTGGCCCTCCCAAGAGTTCTGTGAGCTTTAGGTCTGGATTAGAGCAAACATCTACTCCACATGTAGACGACAAGCCACCCCAAATGATGTTTTCCCGCCATCTCAGCCAGTGAGAGAGGGGCCATCGCACGCAGTCCGGGTAGTCTAAAAGTGACACTGTTCATGGGATGTGTGTCTGGGCTCCTGCTAAAGCAACCTTAAAAGCTGAAATGGTCAAAAATATTTCTTCACAGGCATTTACATCCTATTTCATGGATTCGCTATCTGTCAGCAACCAAATCACATCTGGGGCAGCTCATTTCAGTTCTATCTCACCTATCAGAATTAGGACTAAAACTATTTCTTCATACTTGCAGAGAGATCAGCCAGTAAAGTGGCATTTTTACCACTCTTATGCAGATGTCTCTTTAGGCCAGCGCAACTAATAGCAGCAAGATAACAGGTAGGGCAAAAATTATGTAAAAAAGCGAATATATTATTCTCACTACTCCTGGAAAGTTAATTCAAACGTCAATTATCTTCTTGTTATTAAACAGCTCATAAAACAATCATGACATTCATGGATTAATTCACTCCTTGAAATTATTATGTGGTTATCTGGGGAAAAAAATAAACATATTTTAGTTCACAGGTTATCCCTCAATCAAGATTCATTTTGGATATTCTGACAACTATTTTATTCTGTCTTGTTGTATGTTCCATCTCTCACACAATGTTCCTTATATATGTGTTTTCCGGGTGTTTTTACCTTTTTATCTCTCTGTGACATGAGACCTCAGGTTTTATTGAGATGCATCACATTTCTATAACCCTCTGGACCCAACTTCTTAATGGATTTTGTAGAGTATAAGGGCTCCAAATAGGCAAATCTGGGTTTGGATATCATTGCACAAAGACACTTCAGGGAGCAGAATCTAGACCAGAAGTTTTTGAGGGATAAATATGGGACAGTACCTACTTTCGTAAAGAGAAATAAATTCCTTAACAGGTAAGCAGGTACTTAGAGTGTTTGAAATCTCCCTCTCAGCAGTGGATGGTGCTAAAGTCAAATTAAAAATCAGTGTTAATTAGGCACCTGGAGGGTACCAGTCTCAGTCAGCTCACAGTTACAACCTTGCTTGTGAAAACATGACGTGTTCACTGCTTCCATCTTTTTTTTCACAGCCCTACCTTTGTGCAAAGCACAATTCAAAGGAGCTGTAAAAAGGGGAAAGACATTAAAAATCCTACCAATTCTTGTAACAAAACGCTCATTTGTAATAAAATGCTAATTTGTAATAAAATTCTCATTTCTGAGTGGGCCAACCTTCCTGTGGTTCATACGGACTCTGCCAGGGCACTGAAGTTTGCCATTGTTCAGTCCCAACTTGAGGACCAAAACTTGCATCCCAAGGACACTGGTGGAACAGCTGTGGGGTATCTGCTGCAGCCCAGGAGCTCTGAGGCACCAGGAGATGGTGACACGACCACGGAAACACAGAATCAGCTCCCCAGAAAGGAGCTGGGAAGAAGGCAGTGTAGGGAGACAAATGTTTGGATGAATTACCACAAACAAGAGTGAATGGAATTAATTGCAGGTTTGATGCTGTTTTAAGCACTGTCGGATAAAGGATCCCTTTACGCAGCTACTATTGAATTAACTCCTAAAGTTACTGCAAATGCCTCTTGGCCAGAGGATTCTTGAAGGGCAGAAATATATTTATGGAGTGGAAACCCAATTTGAGGTGGAACTTCCACAGACTAAAACAAATGCCTCAAACCAGCTTGGCAGTACATGATAACTCTATTTGTAATTAAAGGTTAAAGTATACTTAAACCAGTTTGGCAGTTAAAACCAATTTTAATTGAAAATATACATTTGTAATTGCAAATGGAAAGATTTCCTGTAATAGCAGTAACAGACCCATTTTCTAATAAGATGAACAATACAGTTGATGACTGAAGCATCTGTATATAGTTACATACAGCATTTCTGTACTGCAGGCTGCCAATTTATTTCAGCAGTGAAAAGCTTGATTTATTGTTTGTAGCATTACCATCTGTTGTAGTTATTACAGAAATTATATATAAACCAGTTAGTAAACACTTTGCCCCATTGTCTGTTGTTTTGATAATCACCCATAATAACATCTAGCATCAATATGGTCTTTAAACCCGATTTGGGAGTTAATGGAATAAGAGGAGGCAGTCAGTATATGCACCAGGGTAATGTCATTAGGAATGTTTGTGAAGAACAAATTAAATCAGTTGTAAATTGTGCTCTCAAGTCAGCCAGAAAACCAGTCTTATTCAGGAGAAGGGATTTATATTTTAACCTCGTGCAGAAAATGTACTTAAGCAGATTAAAATAAAATAGGGACTTCGTCGATGGATGTAAATGGTAATTGCTGGAGCTCTAATGGCTTCCTGTTGGCTATGTCATGCAGTGGGCACAGCTATTTTAAAGTTAACCAGTGCTTGAGGTCATACTTTTACAGATTCAGTCATTAAACAGAACTAGACATGTCACTAAATGGCTGATTATTCAAATGATGAGCCTGCTCAAAAGTTACCCATGTCATATTCTGGACAGAGGATTACAGAAAAAAAAATCTGAGGTAGAGTTGAAATAAAATAAAGATGAAATGAATTCAAGTATAAGTCAATAGAAGCATCTGTATGGGGTCTCATTTGTTTTGCAGACTCTGCTTTCTATCAGCTCATTGTGGTTGGTCGAATTATTCACGTTGGGCTTATTCTGGTGTACAAATAGTTCCATGTATCAGAAATGTAGTCTCTCAACCAATTATCATATACTGAAGTATTATCTGGATGAGAAGTTATACAGGTTGTAGGTATATGAGAAATAGATTTATTGGATACTGGTACAATTTGTTATGTGCCTGTGACCATTTCACTTGCCCACCTACATGTCAGCGGTGTGATGTTGTTTTAGAACCATTTTAGTGATATACTGAAAAGTCGAATACAGAGTTTTCTGAAGACTCTGGCTGCGTGAACATTTTCTTCCAAAACAAATTATCATTTCTCATAGAAAATCTTCTTGTTTCAACTGCACCAAGAATGATCAATATGGGCTTGTTTACAAGTGAAATAGTAAAGGCACATTCTGAGTGCCGGATATATTTGAATGAGTAAAAATGGCAAACATCAAGCTAAAAATAATGGAAGTTAAGGCATAGCCAGTAATATTTAAAATACAAGCAACATCTTTGCATGGTTGCTATTAACAAAATCACAGAATGGTTTGTGTTGGAAGGGACCTTAGGGACCATTTACTTTTGCCCCCTGCCCTGGGCAGGGGCACCTTCAACTGGACCAGGTTGCTCCAAGCCCCGTCCAGCCTGGCCTTGGACACTTCCAGGGGTGGGGCAGCCACAGCTTCTCTGGGTAACCTGTGCCCGGGCCTGCTGTCATTAGTAGATCTATTTCTCCAAGAGGCCAGATGAGCTTTAGACCTTGCCAAGAAGAACTGGAGAGGAGACACAGTTTGTTTCCAGGGTTTGAGGGCATCCTCAACAAAGCCTTGCGATGCCACCGTGTCAACACACCACAAACCCAATGTTTACTCCACCAAAATAAACTGAGATGGAAAGACGTGTCATGGATAAAGGTTCTCCAAGCCTTGTGAGCAAATCCAAGATGCTGGCTCTGCCCAGAAATCCCCAGGTTGCCAGTGCAGACTCCAGGGCAGAGCTGGCACGTGTTGATGGAGGGAGGGATGGAAGGGTGGCTTTGCAACCCCAGGCTGAGCTTCTGAGCAAGGGTAGAATGAGACAGAGAACAGAAATATGGGGTTTGTCCCACAGAGCTTCCAAAACTCAAAAAGACACAAAATCAAGAGGGAAAGCCTTCATGTTTAAGAGTCTGGGGAGAAACTAGGGCAATCTAGCATGGAAGAAATGAAGGGAAGGAGGAGACTCACTGTGCAGATGGGAATTTGAAAGCAAAAGAGAGAGAAAAGAAAAAAGGAATGCATTTGGAATATTTTCTGTATGAAACAACTTGAGGAAGAGAGTGCTTTTCATAAACTAATACAATTATTTTAATTAAAAAATCCTTAAAATATTAATGAAAGACATCTGAAGGCAGAGTTAATTATAGATATGCCACTCACACAGCCATAACATTTCCATCATGAATGCTGGGGTTTTGAGAGCTAATAACTCAGTCAAACCAAATTCCCTAACAGGTAACTTTATGTTGAAATTCTTGGCAAAAACACTAATTTTTTTCTTTCTTTTTTTTCCTCTGTTGCCCATATTTCTTAATTGATTTTGTTCTTTTTAGGCATGGAAACTGTTGGGTTTTGAAGGTTTGGATAGATGGATAAATGGATCGAGGTTACCACAGTTTCAGAGCATCCAGCTTCCCTTTGGTATCCTGCAGTGAGTGGATACTGGAGGTTTCGTGGATATAAAAGTACAGGTGGGACTGATCCCAGAGGTCCAGCTCCATCAGTACAGTGAGAATGGGATTAGAACTACAGGACTTGGAGTGCTGCAATCCGGGTACAGGAGGCAGAATCTGGGATCACCTCTGCAACCTTGTCAAGCACTGGTACTCCATCGAGAAATAAAAATAAAGTCATAGCACAGAAGGACTTTGTAGGGCTCTCTGTAGACTCTTTGGCATGAATCTTAAGCATCTCAGGAGCAAACTATACCTTTTATCACTTGCATTAACCTTTCTTTAATTGTTTGGTTTTTCTTCTTATTTTTCCATTTCTTCTTCAAATGGAAGACCAGCAAATAGCATCTCTTGGAAACATGGAGAAGAAACTGTCAGGATGTATCAGTACAGTTCATGCGCAAAACCTCTTCTACATACATTTAGTTTTCAATTTCACATAAATTTCATTCACTTCAGATGAAGGACTTTTGTTATTTTCCCATTAAAAACATTACAGGACTCAAATTTATGTCATTCCTGAGAGCAGAACCTGCTGATAAATATCAGAGTTCTTTTCTTTGCCTAAACTCAGCCATTAAACCACTTTCACTCTGGTGAGAAATCTGGCTTGCATGTACCATATCGGTGTGAAAATTACCCTAAATATGACTGCAACAGCATTGCTTGCAGGCTAATGGCTAATATTGTATGCACTGGAAAAAAAAAATCATTGCCTGCATGTTTACTGTGTCATTTGTGTTAGTTCTGCTGGCTGATTTTCACAGCAAGTTCCAGCTGCTGGGGGAGAGGGGGAACCAGAGGCAATGCACAGAGTTTTATTGCAAAGCATCCTTCTATATCCACACAACGCTGGTACCTTACACTTTGTAAAGACATCTGCCAGCAGGTAGAAACACATTCCTGTCTCACCACTATATGGGATTATTTGGTAACCATTTAATGAAAGATTGCAATATGCTGGTAGCAGAATATTTTTTTCACCTGCTGGGTAGTTGTTCAACTCAACCTACTTAAAGAGATGGGCTGCCATGAGAACACAAAGACACAGCCCTGAATAGGCTATCAGTGATTTTTTTTTTTTTTAAACAATATCTCTCCTAGTATTATGCAGTCACAGTAGTTATTACAAAGTAAAGCACAGACCCTCCACAAGTTTGAAATGTGAGTGTTGTAATAAGGAAAAATTACATTTGTTTCGTTTTCTGTCCTTGTTACTTTCTTCCTTGTGATAATAGATTCAGATTTTCTGCCATTATCTGGTCTTATTAAAGGAAAGTGGTATCAAATTTAATACTTCCTATATAAAGTAAGCGAGCACCTGCTCATAAAATGTATTTTCCGTGCACCTCGCAAACTACAGGCAAATTAACAAAATGGCTCTACTATATTAGAACAAGGGCACAACTGTTACTATCTCTAAAAGATTGATTTTGATGAAGATTATGGGAATGGTATTTGTCTGACAAAGCCAAGCACTCAAAATTTATCCTTTTTGTGTTTTTTCTTTATTCAAAATTGTTCGTTCTTCACGTGACATTGCAAGAAGTATTTTTCTAAATTACAGCTTTTTTAATATAGGTTTTAGAGAGTACATCTATGTCAGAATTTTTTTCATGTATAATGTCCTGGGTTGCATTATCACACAGACATGATGTACCAGCCCAGACCATTAATGCATGAGATGATACAGCCTTTCTTGGATAAAACAAGTGCTAACCTGGAAAATGGAACATGTACCATCAAATCAAAATCCACATTATGCATGAGACTCTTCAGCTTGGAACAAGACCATCACCTGGAGCAAAATGGACCCATCCCTGAGAACAGGAACATTTTGACCAAACCAGGATTTCACCTCTTCTCTTGCAAGGTGCCTGCAACCCTCTGCTAATGAGATTTTTAGTTGTACAAAAGCTGTGCTTACTGACCAGCCTTTCCAGACCAAAATGCTGTTGAACATTGACTCCTAGTCATGGTGAAGTATCAGGGCAAAACAGCACCTGCATCCCTCAGTTCCCAGGTGAAATCGGGTGGTCCATCCAGCCCTGCTTTCCTCCTGAAGGAATGAGTGGACCCTTCATGTCTTGCCTGCCCAAGAGTGCTCGTGGAAGTAAGACTGGGAGACAGTTACACCACTTCCAACCCTCTGGAAGATCCTTCCTGCTTAAAGGGATCCGTGATGGTCCCATTAAATCACTTCTCTCACCCTGATGGAGAGGTGAAAAGGACCAAAGCTGTAGATCAGTCCCTGACTGATAATTGCAGCAGCATGAGAAGCAGGGGAAGAGGGAGAAGCAGGTCAGAGAGGTGCTGCACAAAAGGAGTGGTGATGCACAAAATCTGATTTTGAATAGGTGATCTAAGACCAGGTATTTAAAGGTGTTGCTGCACCTAACTCATCAAACTAAAAGGTTTTACAAGATGGCAAGAAGCCTTCAGCCATCTATTCCCTCCAAAAGACTATTTCAAGAGTGTATGGCATCTCTGCACTGCCCTACCCTACCCTTCCCCTACAGCTGGTCCCAGCAATGGCTCTCCCAGCTAAAAGGAGAGATGTTTATTTACATCTATAATACGTTGATATTTGGTAACATCAGGCTGTGGGATGCAGGGATACAAAGTGCAATGCGTATTGTATTTTATTGGCGATTGAAATAGAGAAAAATGGTTTCTTTTGAATTAGCTGGTCCTGGCAGGTTGCAGGCAGCCAAGCTTGAAGGAAAAGATAAAGTGAATACTGCTTGGACCACATCACTCTTTTAAATATAGCACACCATTAAGTCCAGCTTGGTTTTACATTCTTGCAACATGACTCTTGTTTCAGTTATTTACTTCTGTTTCCACATAAATGCGGGAATTCATAATCCACAGAGGCTGCCCATCCATTGTACTGTACTGAAACAGCATGTGTTGAACTCTTGAACTGTAAAATGTATTGATTATTGTTTCCTTTTGTAATTTTTATTTACTCACAAGAAGATTGCTCTTTATTACTCATCTCAGCATTTCCTTCATAGAGATATTGTTTCTACTGTAAGGCCCAGATTCAGGTCCACAATTAAGCACTTCCCTGCAAAGAGAACAAAAATCCTGCCTGAGCTGCAGTTACTCTAGAAACCTCAAACTGCAAATGCTTCCCAAAGAGGCTAAATATATGCAAGATGCTTGTTAGTCACATGTGCAAGTGATTGCAGATCTCATTTCAACAGGAAATAGCAGCAGCAGGAGAAAACTGGAAATTCTCAGGATAAGTTATTTTGCCACAGCAGCATTGCCAGCTACTCTACAAGGAGCTGTGGAACTGTCTTAAATAAATTGAAGATTTCCAGGGTTTTGCTGCAAAGGAATGAGAGAGATCTGTAAGCCATTGAGTGCTTTAATCTCGTTTATTTATGACCCATTGCACTGTTAGAGTGAGAGCCACAGACAAACTGCAAAGGTTTAAATGATAATTGTTCAGGAACTTGGTTTTTCCTTGTCAGCCATGAGAGCAGGGTATCCTGGCACATGGAAGGATACCTGTGTGGTATCATTTCCGATGAAATGATGCTCCCAGCTTCGGAGTGGAGTAAAACCTATCCAAGACCTCTTTGCTAAAGTACCAATTAGTGACACCAGACGTGGTAATTGTACATGGCATTTAGCTGAGGCTGACCTTGCCTAGTGCTCCCCAGGCCAACAAACAATCACCAGAAGAGTCTTACACTTTGTGTGAGTTCATGACCAGGAATGAACTTGTAGTGATGAAGCACAGGTAATACATACCAATTTCATTAAGTTTTACGAATGATTTCATATTAGAGGATTGTTTCATTTTCACAAACGTGGGGAAATGTTTAAAAAAAAATAATAATAACCAGACACATCTTTGGCTGCGTTAGAAAATCCGTAGTTCACACTGGTGGCAACACGGAGTTTAACAGCATCTACAACATCACCAAAGCCTCCCCTGCGGCTCGGTGATGTAACTGATCCCCAAGAACATAAAGCAAAACCAAGAAAAACCTTCAGACACATTGTGCAGTTCTCCCAGACTTGTTCCATGAGTAAATATTTAGGGATGTTTGCTTTGGCTCAAAAGCAGCCATGAAAAAAATGACCAAATTCACTGTTGCTATTAGATAAGTGTGATTCCCTTGGGATGACTCTAACACATAATTCTATTTTTTTTTCCCAAGTATTTAGGTACTGCCCCATATCAGTAAATACCTCTTTACAGAGAGCTCTGTGAATTATAGACACTATCGTGTTGGGTCAAAAATGTTATATTCTACAAACGTAGGCACTCTTGGGCATAAATAATTAAAGTAAATAAGTAAAGAATTTGAGAATTTAGGCATATCAAAACCATGAATACCTGACAGTTAGACCACAGAAAAAGAAGAAAAGCAAAAACAAGGAACAAAAATAGGACAACTCTTCCAAAACAAAATCTTGATCTCATTCAGGCTTTCTTGTGTATCACATCAGATATCAGTTCTACAAATATCCAATAAGATTCCAGATTAATGTAGCTCTTTGTCACTAGCCAAGTCCACATGAATAGCATGGATGCTGACTTGGATCACAGAAGGAATTGAATAAACTGGACACCGAGCCAAATTGACTCGTAATCAGGCCACATCTTAAAAAAACCCCAGTCATACTGTCCTAAAAATGCAAGCATATGCTGTGTTTTATAGGATCAATCACAGTTACTACCTGTAATTACTGACCCAATTCCATCTCTGACCAAAAAGTTTATAAATCTGGCAGACTTCACAGCCGTGGCCATGAACCATGTGTGAAGAAACCCCAGCTTCTGGCCAGGTTCGTGTCTGGGATAAACGGGGCTTGTCCTCCTGCCAAAAGCCGTTTGCTCACACTCACTCACACACATCCAGCCACAAATGTGGGCTCAACACTCGGGGAAAACCAGATTTAGAAATTGTCTGTCTGGAGAAATAATCCCGAGCAGCTCTTGCAGGACTAATTCTCCGGGGCTGTCCCCTCCCAGCCCATGGACGCCCCATCTCCAACAGCTCCTTGGAGCTGCTTTGGGCGGCCCATGATGCTGAACTGCACAAAACACTCCGAGTGTTGTATTAAAGTATCTAAACTGGGAGTTACTGAGGAGTCATTATCACGCTGAAATTTAAACCCCACCCTGGTTCCATGCTCACTCCCTTGTATACCAGCTCTTGGTGTTAATAAACACTTCTCTAAGCCAGGGAAACACGGACACATTATTCCAGAACAAGGAGACCAGTCGATTTTACATGAACTCTTGACAAATAATAAGAGCCATGTTTTTAAAACCACTAGTTTGTTTTCCTTTCATTTTTCACAGAATATAGGTAGTCCAATAAAGGGCAGAGATGGACTTCTCTGCTTACCTCTAGTTGATCCAGGTTCTTTTAGGGAGAGATTGAAGCACCCTTTCAGTACCTAAAGAGGCTCCAAGAGAGCTGGAGAGGGACTTCGGACAAGGGCATGGAGTGATAGGACAAGGAGGAATGGCTTCAAACTGCCAGAGGACAGGATTATATGGGATACCAGGATGAAATTCTTCCCTGTGAGGGTGGGGAGGCCCTGGCACAGGCTGCCCAGAGAAGCTGTGGCTGCCCCATCCCTGGAAGTGTCCAAGGCCAGGTTGGACGGGGCTTGGAGCTACCTGGGATAGAGGAAGGTGCCCCTGTCCTTGGCAGGGGGTTGGAATGAGGAGATATTTAATGTCACTTCCAACCCAAGCCATTCTGTGATTCTTTGAAACTTACTTTTGTTGTTTTTCCTAGAGCCTCGATTGGGTGCTGGTTACAGAACTTCCCAGGTTTTGGGGATTTAGCAGATCACACACTCCTACAACTCCCAGTTTATTTCAGCGGCACCTAGCACCGAAATTCAAGGCCCCATTTTATGTTCACCTTTTTTTCCTTGCTGCGTTGGATGTACAAAACCCTGCAAGAGAGTTCATCATCCTTCTCTTCCCTGTCAGTATAAGGAACCATTTCCAATGAACTGTGAGGATCCTTTCCAGCCATCCATGTGCAATGAACCTTCTCTCCTGTCAGTGGATATTCCGAGTCCCGGCCTCTAGCAACAAGGAGGTGCAGCAGCTCTCATTTGTGCTCTGAATTTTATTTCCAACATTTAGAACTTCACAGGAGCCCAAACCAATCTCACGCTCTCATCGCAACAAACGAGTGGATAAAGACCAGGAAAACCTGTAATATTTCCACTGCCAGATTTATGAAAAGAAAATAGCACATGACCTTTGTGATTCTGTCATTATGAGCCACTTTTCAGAACAGTTTCAAGAGAATATCTGAACAGTTCTTTGCTTTTCTACCTGAAAATGAAACACTACCAAATTTCTAGTCTTCAAAGTAGACAGGTAAAGTAAATTTGCTTTATCCAAAGACCACTGAGCAGGACATAAGCACAGTGCCTTCAGCTAAATGAGTTCCCCAGGCAAAACGAATAGTCTTAGTGCCAAGGAATCACACCACCAGATTTGCCATTTGGCATTCACCATTTAGATGTAAGGTTTTTGCTGATCTCTTATTAAGCAGAGATTTATTTTTTCCCCCCTGTCAAAAGCAACCTTGAAATGGATAAAAATTGCTATAAAACAAACAAACAAAAACCAAAAAAAAAAAAAAACCAAAAAAAAAAAAAAACCAAAAAAAAAAAAAAACCAAAAAAAAAAAAAAACCAAGGAAAAATAAAGAAAAGGGCTGAAGGAAAGGTGAAACACCTTTTTGGTATAAATATTGGCATCAGCTGGCTATCTGATGATATAGGAAGGCACTTTGAGACAGGTGGGTTGAAATGGATGTGGGTGAGTTCCTAAAAAAAAGAGGTGGCAAATTTTCTGTGATTCTGTAACTTTTCCTGCAACTCTTCCATGCAAACCCCAAGGAGGGCCACTTGGTCCACCTGCCAATATTAAGAGGTCAGGTTTGTACCTGATACAATAAACACTCAAAGGGAAACTCTCCTGCAGTGCCTGATTCCCTACAGGATATAGGACTGTGCATAGCAGTTAAATCCTGCTCTCTGCCAGCAGCTTGTGGATGAACTGAGTGTGTAATGAGAGCAAAATGCCATCCTGATTACAGCACATCCACCAAGAAAGTCCTGCAATGGCCAGATACTGCACTTTCATACATACATCTTGAAGTAAACCACATGTTCGTAAAACATTCCTCAGGAATAGTCCCCAAACCACCTCAAAAAAGACCCTCAATCTGTGTGGGAGAAAGGTACAGGAGGGAGATGACTAAGGAAGGCTGGGAGCAGGGACAGGTCTACCCCTGAAAGGAACAGGCAGCATTTTCTATCCTTCTCTCACCCATGTGGGTATAAACCACCCTGCTGCTGAATTCCTTCTTGGTTTCATGCCTCAAAGGCTAATAGGTGTGAAAATACACTGCCTGTAGAATTCACGGTGTAGGTCATTCCAGGTTGAGTGCAATCTCATTTCGTACATGATGCTGCAGACTGTGGTGTCCCACGAATGTGTCTGGAAAGGCAGAGAGCAGATCAGACGGACTGTTGAATTTAAACATATAGAAATACAGCCATCAGCAGTTCCTCGGTGAGACAGAATAGAGGAGGTGAATATTTTCACTGATATATCAGCTTAAGGAAGAGACCAATCTACAAGAAACATACGTAGTGAAAAGTTCAAAAAGAGTGTTCCTAAGAGACATTAATGTTTCTAAACTAGTTTTAGCTGAAGCTTTCTCACTTCTCATCTCCAAGAGGAAGCTACAGATCTCATACTTTACCTCAAGAGGTAATATATATATATTTGTGTATATATATGTGTATATATAGGCACACTTTACTTCCTCTTTCCAGTTTCTTCATTGACCAGGTAGAGGGTTTCAGGGTGCTTTCAAAGGCAGGTGTTGACTTCTCAGTGGTCTTTTCCCACAGCCAAACTGACAGAGGACCACTGAACCTTCCAACCTGAGGGATGAAGTAATGTTAAGGCTCAAAGACTGGAAGAATAAAAGAGTAAAGGATCCAACTCTGCAACCCCACACATTACTGAAAATTGCATGAGTTGAAAAGTGATAGTGGTTGGTGTTGACCTAAGCAGTGGGAAGTCCAAGGGGCATGAGGTTATCTGCATAGTCTGCATAATGTCTCAGAGTGGCCTAGGCTTCTTGCTGCTCAGTGTAAACCTTTTCTGAGGTTATTTTCATGAGCAGGCAGATTTTGGGATCTTTTTGACTCTGCTTCCAACCAGCTTCCACAGCAAGTTTCAAAGAAATTTTAAGTCTGCAGAATTTCTTTGGTTCGGTGCTTTTGGAGATCCCCTCAGGCAAACATTTGCCTTCCCAAGTATCTTTGAACATCTGAGTGATGGCAGCTTTGTCTGTCTCCCTCGCTCCTCCTCCTCCTCCATGGCATTTTTCAAGGCTCTGTGCAGATACTGATTGATTGACTGACGGGAAAAGGAACAAAGGCCTCCAGGTGAGCACTTAAACCACGCACTGAACTTCAACCACGTGCTTAAAACCTTCCTCAACAACAGGCTTTTCAGAAGTCAGTAAAGGAGAGGAGCCAGCTCATCCTGCTTACTTTGAACAACCACAGGAAAGTCAAGCCTAGTAACTAAGAGTAATAACTAGGAGAGGATCCCTGCTCCAGGACAGGGTCCCAGATGTCCCATGGACACCTACAAGTCTCAGGCAGAACATTTTGCCCTGGGTAGCCTTGGTCTGCCTATTGTGGATACCTAGCTGGTCTGTCAGGTCATTCCTGCATGAAATGCTTGGAAATTCAGTGCTCCAGGTTGTTTTCCTGTCCTCAGACACCATGAAAAGCCTGAAGAGATGTAGAAGTAGCTGTGAAGGACAGATAATACTCCAACATCCTTCCTTCTCCCATGCCTCTCAAGTTTCAGCTTCCTTTTCTCTTTTCTGTAACACACAAAGGAGGAACATCCAGATCAGTGGAATATTGTGTTTTCCAGCACCAATACCTGTGTATATTTTCTGTAAAAACCCTGCAGCTGCTGAGTATCAGCCACAGTTGCTGAGCACACCATACACACCCTGGCTGATTAATTCCCTGTTTCAGAGCAAGGCAGGGAAGCTGGATGTGTGGGGGCCCACAGATGGATATTTTTGTTATTTTAATTTTGCTCAGTGACAGTTTTTGAGACCATACACCAGCAAATGTCTCTTTCTGCAATAGTTGGAAGAGTCAAAAGTGAAAACCTTTTCAATTTTTACAACCTTGCCTCTGTGGCAGGCTAAGTCATTTCCAAGACTTCCTGGGCAATTTGTCTGGGATCAGGCTATTTCCCCAAGCATCCAGAAAAATCAACCTTTTCTTGTGTTTTTGTTCAGCAGGTTCTCAAACAACATGAGAAAAGCCACTTGAAAAACAAGCACATTGCTAATGCTAAGCAAAGAAGCTGTAAAAAAGATAATACAGAGTGGAAAACAGTAGAAAAAGAAAATGAGTGCAATCCTCTTGGAAACAGTTTTCCCCCCATCTTTATGTTTGTACCTCAGTCCTCAAAATTCTGGTACCTTCACTTCTATTTCACAACACTAACATTTTATTTGTGTTGCCTTTTAATCGCTGACCAATCTATTAAAAAAATGGCTATATATTACAACTTGTCCATAGGCATCAATGCGGGTGTCAAGAGGAAAAAAATAACTTGGGCAAATAAAGAAGGAAAATAGATTATGTCATGTCTGATAATTTCTGTTTTATTTTAATAATCACTACAAGTAATAGGAGTCTTCATACAGCTTGAGTTTTGGAGCAAGTCTTTAATTTCTCATTAAAATAAAGACTCTGAAGTGGTTACATGAGTGGTTACATTACTCTACCAGAGGGATGCTCAATCACATTGCACTGTCTGTACCTCCCTGGAGTCACATCTCAATTCTGTGTCATCAGTTTTACAATTTCTAGGTAAACAAATGCTGTCTTAAAGCACAAAGGAAGGACAGAATCACAGGATGGTTTGAGTTGGATGGGACATTAAAGATCTTCTCATTCCCCCCCCCTGCCATGGGCAGGGACACCTCCCACTATCCCAGGTTGCTCCAAGCCCC
>VXAY01000089.1:71762-125003 GCA_013399855.1 Oxyruncus cristatus
ACTGGATGCAGCCCCGTTCACCACCACTCTCTGGGCCCAGCCACCAGCCAGTTCCTAACCCAGCACAGAGTGCCCCTGTCCAAGCCGTGGGCTGCCAGTTTTTTCAGGAGAATGCTGTGGGAGATGGTGTCCAAGGCTGTGATGAAGTCCAGACAGACACATCCACAGCCTTCCCCTCATCCACCAGGCGCGTCACCAGATCGTAGAAGGAGATCAGGTTGGTCAGACAGGACCTGCCCTTCCTAAACCCGTGCTGGCTGGGTCTGATCTCTTGTCCGTCCTGGAGGTGCTGTGTGATTGCACTTAGGATGATCTGCTCCATAACCTTGCCAGGCACTGAGGTCAGGCTGACAGGCCTGGAGTTTCCCAGGTCCTCCTTGCAGCCCTTTTTGTGGATTGGTGTGACATTTGCCAACTTCCAATCGTCTGGGACCTCCCCAGAGAGCCAGGACTGTTGGTAAATGATGGAGAACAGGGATGGGGCAGCCACAGCTTCTCTGGGCAACCTGTGCCAGGGCCTCACCACCCTCACAGGGAAGGATTTCTTCCCAATATCCCATCTAAACCCTCCATAGCATTTTGCATCATGCAAAGCCTCCCATGGCTTTTCCAGCAAACCTTTTCCTCAGTTTCACTCACCCAGAACTTTAAGAACAAACTTAACTTTTCCAAACAAAAATAATTTCATCATTTTGTGTGACATTAACACCCTGCTATTTCTATATGTTATCTGTATTTTTCTTGTTGACATTCAACCAATTCAGAGCTAAAAATCCATCCAGCACTTTTTCAGGGGTCATAAATCATAAAAAGGTTATATTTTATGAAAGCTGAAGCTGAGAAGTAAACAGCATATTTGTATCAAAAGAGTTTCATCTATTAAGCAGCAATGACAGGGCCCTCTGGGCCAAAATCTAGTTTTCTTACTTAAAAAGCTTAGTTCCTTTGTAGACTCCTGCAGGGACCTATAACAGTTGGAATTGGGTTTTTTATGCCTTTGAGGCCTCCAAATGAATGTTACAGTTTTCCATTATTTTCTTTCTTCTTTTGAGAGAACGAGGCTACCTGCTTATTGCCTAAAACCTACACCCTGCAATTGTTCTGTTGGAAAATCTGTCTTCCAGCCGTAGCCTCACATATGCTCAGGCATCCTTAGTGCCTCTCCATTTTACCCAGTGCAGGGGAAAATACACAGGGAGAGAAATGCAGCCCGCAATTTTAGGCAGCCTCTACTCAGAATTTCTTCTTAAGTTCTTTGCATTTGCCAGATTTCAGAAATTACCTTTGAAGAGCAGGAGCCTGCAGAGGCAGCCAAGTGTTCGTTTTATATCCTGCAAATATGCATGTTTTTATTGAGATACCCAAGTGTCAGAGGAAACACGAGTGCCTGGGAGCTGGAAATTTAGATGAGGTTATTTCTTTTTCCTTCTCTGTGACCTTAACTCAGAGGCAGCTGCTCGGTTGTTTCTCTCCGGGCTGGGAGTTGGTCACTCAGTACCTCGGAGGGTCTCAGGTTTTGTGTCTGTGTCTCCCACCTCTAAAATACCTCCCTACCACATCTAGAGCTGTCAGGACAGACATATTAGGTCTGTGTGGTAGCATGATACTGCAGTGCTGGGAATCATGAAAATATTGCCTGTGATTTCTGAGGGATTGCACAGAGTATAAAGCTTTAAACACATGCAAATCAACCTCGGCAGGACCAGGACCTCAGTGCATTAACTTCAGCCATTCTCACCCGGCAGACAGCCTCAATTCAAGCTGGGGCAGACTTCTCCCAGGTACAACCCAACCAATCTCAAGGTGCACCAAGGCTGAGTTTGGCTCAGCACCCACCACCATCACCTGATTCATCTGAGCACCCGCACGGCTGAAATTCTCCGGAGCACTTCCCGACCTTCCATCCATGTGAGATGAAGACATCAGTCTGCATCTTTCTCGTTATTAAAATGTTGCTATTAGTCCACCTTCAGCTATTAGAGGGTGATAGACCTGACCCTTTTTGAATGGTGTAATTTCCAGCCGTGAATATCTATATATTCCACTGTGATTACATCACAAGCACAAGCTCAGAGTCAGCAAATTCACCACCTCTAAACTAGTAGAATAATCACTAACAATTAACAAAATGATATATCCGAGTCACAGTAATCTTTTTAGCCACTTTGAACATATATTTGTTCTTTTGATGTCCTGTGTGAATAGGAGTGCTTTATCTGACTGATGATGGGCTAAACAATGGTTCAGAGTTGTAATATGGAACTCAATTTGCTGGAACTATCATCTGAAAGGCCTGGACAATTTATTGAACACTGCAGATGAAAGAAAGAGGAAAAAAAAAATTTAAAAACTGACCACTTCTAAAATGAAGAAAATAGAGCAGTAAAGGGTATTGTAATATACTTTAATCTTCCTTAATGTAGAAAAATATGAAATGCCATTAAAGCCTCCTTTGAAATGGATGTGTCCGCATAGCTTGAGCACCAAAATCTAGTTAATGAATCTATTGTTAAAGCAAATAAACAGGAAAGCAGCAGAGAAGGAGTGATCTATGCTTTATACTGACTAATTCAGAAGATGAAAGCAGAGAAAAATTAAAGTTAAATTTATATAAATATTACAGCCAAGGAGAATAGTTGCAGGTGTTAAAAAAATAAAAAGAGAGAGGGAGAGGAAAGGTAAAGCATGAATTTTCATTCAATTTGCAAGTCACAACCAGGAGACACTTTTTTGTATAAGAGCAAAGTCAGGCAAGATGAAAGCTTTTCAAGGGGCACAATAATTAACATTTTAAAAGGTTTTAGCAATAAAATAATGATTCCACAATAACAGCAATTTAATCATTTTATTTGAGAAATTAAATTGATTGCTAGTGTTCATTTGTAAGAAGTGGCATTTACTGCATTCGTAAGAAGTTATCAAATCACGCTTCCATTTTAATAGTTGGGGAGGGTTAATATGCATTCAATGTTCAGAGAGAGAAGAGATGTCGCCATCATTTGTCTGCCTAAACGATGGAGCCCGGTGCTGCATTTTTTATGCACGTGCCCACATTTAAAGTATGAATAAATACTGCTAATAGATGTCAGGCAAGAGCCAGGTAGAGCAGGGTGGTGTGAGGAGGAGCTGGGGTGGTTTTGGCAGCAGCAGGGTTTACAGCAGAGCAGTGATTCCACCCAGAAGCCACGCGAACATCTGGAGATCCTCACACAGGGCTGGCCATGCTTCCACCATGACACACCACTCAGGGTGTTGCTGGTGATGTCTGTTGGAAGCCTCTGAGGATGGCGTGGTGGGAGAAGATGTTTCCAGAAACCCGGAATGGTCCAGCTGAGCTCACCACCACAGAGTCTCAAGCCGGTGCCTGGCTGAGCAGAGGGGATGGAGACCAAACACGTTCTTCTCCTGGCCCAGAACGGGAAGGTGGAGACTGGCTGTGTTCATGCACAAGGTGCAAGGCACCTGGGCTTGACTGGGAGCAGCCTGAGAGGGAGACCTGGCTCTTTGCTTTGGATCCTGAATGGCAAAACAGGCGGTTTCCACGTGAGGAGCATCTCACAGGGTGATGCGCAGGGCAAGAGTGAGGCTCAGCCCTGCTGAGGTCAGTGGAAAGATTTGCATCAGTTCCACTGGGTGCACACACATACTAATTTCATGTTAAAAAATAAAATTACATCTATGTGTGTGTGTGTATATATATATATCTGTATTTATACGTATAAACACACAAAAACCTTACAAGCAGCAAACACCAAGTACACAAGAAGGACTCAGCTCCACCCCAGCTTAGGGCCATGAGAGAACAACAAGGTCCTAACTCCACACATCTTTTGCAATAATTAAATCATGGCATAGATAAAGTGAGCAAATCATATGTCATCTCAACCAGACTATCCATATAATTGTCAAAATCTAATTTAAACGACAGACCCGCTGCACCATACGTTCTGTCTACATCTAATGAATTTGTATTTCCAGCCCATATATTTTAACTTTCTGATTGCATTAGTTCTTTGGTTGAGTGTCCACACACCAAATAAACATCTCTAAGATAATGATAATGCACCAGTCTATTTTCTGTGTCTGTGCAGACCAGAATGTAAGGCGAGATGAGGCTCTCATAGCCGACAGTGGCATGTGCTCTTTTTCTTCCCCCCCTCCCTCCCCAAAATGTGCATCGCTCAAAATTGGGCTATTTCAATTTTCCTGTTAAAACTATAAGCTTTAACTCTCAGGGGTGGGAGTTGTGTAGGAAGAAGCTGCCAGGTAACAGATGTATCTGTTAAAGTTGCTGCTTGAGTGTGGACAGTAATAGGATTTCCAGAAATGAACTGCTATTTTGTGAGGCACTAACACAGAAATGTACAGTGGGAAATGAGAGCTTGAACTTTGCTTCTCCTGGAGAATTGAACAGTCTGTTTCAAAGAAGGGGGGGAAAAGCAAAGATTTGAAAACAAGCCATTTTCCATTGCTTATCCTTTAATTTATATTTAATAAGAACAATTTTTTTGCTTTGTGTTGGCAAGTAGAAGGCCAAAATTTTAGAGGACAAATTCAACCTGCATGTATTTCCGTATCTATGTCTCCATCTGTGTCCTGTGTCCCTTTTTCTGCCTCTCGTGACAGCTGAGGATAAGATGGCGATGTTGTATGAACAATATTTCCTTTGATAGAGTTACACCAAGGACACTTCTTGTTCCTTTCTGGCCACTGTGCTACAGCTTCACGGTTTCTAAGATGGTCAAAAAGATTTGTGCCATCTCCCAACAGAAAAAAAAAAAAAATATAATAAAACAAAACCCATGTACATTAAGGGCAACAGCTTGATGAAGGCTAAAGGTTGGGTTCAGTGAGGGACTGCAAAAGGCCAACAGAGCTGGTGGTGTTGCAGGCCTCCTGACCTCGGCCTGGCCACCCAGACCTCTGGTGGCCCCTCACCTCCCCCTTAAACACACAGGACTGATTGAAAAAATCCTCCTTTCTGCCCTCAGAGGATTCATTCCTCCTCTGTTGACTGACCTCTCAAGCCTATGGTGGGTTCTGTGTACTGACTGAAAGACTTTTAGTCTGGGAGATTATAAGGTCTTCAGTCTTCCTTCCTCTCTGCATTTTAAAAAATAAAACTGAGCTGCTTCTGTCATTCCAAAAGCAAATGCATTAAAAAAAAATTAAAACCGCATCCCAACGTGGTACTGCAGGAAACACTTAGGGTCAAATCAAACAAAACACTCCCCCTCAGCTGAGCTCTGCTCAGCACCTTCCAGCTGTGGATTAAAAGCCATCAGTTTTAGCCCAATTTGCAAACCCACATCCCAGCAAACAGCCTTATTAAATCACAGGCACCATTCACAGTGGCATCAGAAAGTGCTGGGATTGGGCCCCTCATTTCTGTGTCCTGCTTTTCCTTGCAAAGTCCTGCCACTTTGATAAGTGACATTTCCTGTGGCAGCCTTCCCATTACACATTTAGCACCTATTCCCTGCTCGGCTGTTTGCAGCCCAGCACTTGCCTAATTTTTCTGCCTTTAGCTTTGTAATTCTCCTCTTCACCCCAATTCAGTTGCAAAATTCAATTAAGGCTGGTTAAAAACTGCAAGTGCAAGTGAGCAGCACCTGGCAAGAGGGTAGGCTGCGACGTCTGCTGGCACAGGCAGCAGATCTAAAGGGCTGTTCAAAATTTTCAATTTATTTCTTGGGTTTCGGTTGGGTTTGACTTGGGTTTTTTTGCAACTATCTTGACCCTTTCATAATTTTACCACGGCTGGGAAAGACAGACAGATGCCCTCAGGCCACGTTAACAGCGGTTTACTTCTCTCAAATATATATATTTGAGAAAAATAAATATAGACAAGGAAATATATAAAAAATGCCTATTCTCTGAAATACATATATATATATATATATGTAAAATTCAATTTTCCCATTTTGCTATGCCTCGTGTGGGGTTCTGAATTGAAACACTAGTCCCAGCAGTGATAACCCCACTGGGGCTCAGAGGTGGGATGCTCAAGACCTGGCAAAACTCTGCAAGGAGAGGGAGGTGGAAGCTCCCAGAGCTCTCCTGGAGCAGGGAAGTTGGACCACTTTTGTCTTTTAGAAGCACTATCTCTTAAATGAAATTGCAAGATGGTGAATAAAGTGCCGCCTGAAACAAAAGCCTTAGTGATCTTTGGCAGATTACTTCGGGAAAAGTATGGCCCATTTCAGAAAAATCAAAGCAAAGAAAAACATTGACTACAATTCAGAGGCCTAATGTATTATTATGGCTTTTTATGGATTTTATATATAATTTCCTGTAAAGTTAAGAGGTTGAAGTGATCTCTTACATTCAGCTGCATTATCAGCATAACACCAAACAATTTTCTACATCTTATTATGTTCACAGTTGACATACTATTAGAGAAATGTGCAGCTGTCTTACTCTGCTATTCATTTCCTCATTACTATTTTATAAATATATGATTAACAGTTATTGCAGCTGCCTAATTCACATTTATTGCAAATGCAACCCCACAAATGAATGTTCAAAGCAAAGAGATGTGGTTTTAGACTAATTTAAATTTTACAGTTCCATTTACCCTGCTTTTTAATTTACTGTATAATGACCCTATTAGAATAAAACACATCTGGAAGTTCTTTGGGGAACATTTAATTTTCTGTGGCTTCAGTACTAACAGAACTTGTACCATAAAGGCCACAGATGCTTTGAAGACTGTACAAATTTTCACATTTTATGCCTAGATGCTGGTTAATTGTACAGATGAGACATTTACAGCAAGGCGGAAGATAAAGTTCTCTCTACCTTGAAAGCAAACGAAAGAACCTCACCCTTAGAAAACTGCTTTTTGCTAATGACCATATTTTTACCCTCATCTCTAGAACGAGGGGAAATTTGAGGTGGAATAAAAAAGACCCAAAATTTTCCTATCAAAAACAAACAGCATTTTTCAAAGTCCTGTGGCTTCTGCTTAGTCTTAACACTCTTGTAAATGAAGGGAAAATGCTTTCTCACATTCCTCTCCCAGCTTCATTGCCAGCCTCTAAGCTTCTCATCATCACTATTAAGTGAAATAGTAAATCAATGAGACCAGAGAAGGCTTTGGAGGTCACTGGGCGATTCCATAAACATCCCATATTTACAGGCTGTGGCAAGGATACAGATGCTGCGAGTCCCAGCCTGCCATATTAGCAGAATCATCCTGAGAATTTGCAATTGATTTGAATATTAAATACAGATCACTGCAGCAGAGCTCTTTTACAAGAAAGGATGTGAATCCATTCTCATTGATTAGTTAATTTATGTTCTACAACTAATCGAAACACAAATCTCATTAGCCACAGGTCAGTAGTCTTGGGGAGGGGGAGAGGAGAAAATCATTTGGATAGCCCAGTTAGCTGTAAAGATATAATTATAAGCCAAACTGTTTTAAAGCCAGTGCCTTGATCAGCGTGTGCAACGGGCTGTCAGAAAGCCATTGTGTGACTTCTCCTCGACACTGCGGGTCTTAAATCTATTTTTAAGTAAGATGGTTGCAGGCACTCAGCTGTTACAGGGACAGCAGCAGCATTGGCTCGCTCAGAGGGGAGGCAAAACAAGCAAAAACCAGGGTATTTACCCAGCCAGCACACAGCTTAAGGAATCATAACTGACATTAATTAATTAATTGTGACCTCCTTCTATGCTGAAACAGCTAAAACACGCTCCATGGCCTCATCCCCTCATTTCTCTGAATATGTTCCAGCCACCCCCCGCACAACACCAGATGTCTTGTCTGATTTCTCAGGCCCATTCTGTGATGTTTCTACACCCGTGAGCAACAGCATTCACCTGATGTATTTTCAGATAAACAACCAATATGATTTCCAGCTCAGAGGTGTATAAATATGGAAACACCTGTGCTGGAAACACTTCCAGTTCATTGCTGACTACTGTTTGATGAATTAGAATTTGACAACTATACCCTAATACAGACTATTTGCTAAGTAAATGAAAATTTTCTGTCTGTTATGTAGGTTTTGTCCATTTAGACTAGAAGTAATGAGAGTCATCTCATTAAAAGCTCATATATGTTGTATTAAAATTTTACCCTGAAGTCTTTTAGCAACAAAGTTTCAGAATAATTTTTTTATTCCAGGCAGATCTTTCTGTATTTCCATAGTACCTTACATTCTGTAATTGCTTTATACTATATTAAAGGCATGAAATAATATTCTATAGGTAATAATAATAATAATAATAATAATAATAATAATAATAATAATAATAATAATAATAATAATAATAATAATAATAATAAAAGAGTTTGGAGCTGCAGAGCTCTGTGCACACACAAAATCAGCAGAGAAATGCACCAAGAGGTACCTCATTTTTCAGCTGAGCAAACATGGGAGCATCCAGGTAAGAGATGTTCCCAGGGCATGTAACTGTTCAGTGCCCAACCTCAGCTCAGCACAGGAACCCTTTTCTTGCTGACAGAGACTTAGGAGGAAGGTACAAGGTCAGAGCAAGGGTGATGGTGTGGTGTGGCTTGTCATCTCCATCAGTGCCTCCAGAACAGCTTGGTGATGCTCTCCAGGACACACCTAACCCTTTGCAACTCAACCTCCACATCTAAAGGGCTTGGAGGGGCAGTGCCAGGCTTCATTTAGGAAGGAGGTAAATCATAGTCGTTAATCAAACAGAATAATGCAGAGGTTGTCCACTTGAAGTGGAAGAAACACCATTGCAGAAAGGTATGAAACCCAATTTACTCTAAACAAACACTCTTATGTTGGATTAGCATTAGGAAAACTATGTTTGGGGGCTTCTGCGTGTTTGTTCAACTCCGTGTTGTTTAGTTTTATTTGAGAGAGAATCTATGTCAAGGATCAAAGCAGCTTGTTTGTATCACAGCCCTTCTGCTCTTTCTGGTTGTTTCCATGAGAAATATGGGAAATGTTGCTTCAGGAGCTTCAGATTTCTCCATGGAACCCCAAGCTTTGATGCCTCCTCAAAGCAGCAACACAGAGGTTTGGTAGAGGTCATGCTGATCTGAAATCTCTCTGCTTTAGCATCAGTCAGAGCAAAGGACAGGAAACTAGGAGGTTCTTGTATTTTATTCTCAACAAATTCAGTGACTCATTGTATAACCTTTGGGAAGTCACTTGACCTCTCTGGCATCCATTAACCCACACGAAAACTCAGTAAATGGTAGGACCTTGCTGAAAAGCAGATACTTAAAACTGAATTTTCCTGGGTAAATAAATGAGAAAAACAACCAACAAAGAAAGGCACTGTTCAAAACTCATCCCGTGACCCCATTATTCATGGATCATTAGTGTAATAGGCCACATGGGATCCATAAAAGGCATTATTGCCTTTTATGTCATTGCGTATTTAGAGAGTGATAATCCATATATTATTGAAACAATATAGACTCTAACAACTCCTTCCAACCTATTTGAAGAGATCTCAAGATTTCAGAAAACAATAACCAATGAACACCCTGTGTATCTGCATATGACTCACGTAGTAGTAGCAACTACAGTGCATTTGCAAAGAAAACTCCTTTTAATCTCTGGACTGAAAGCATCTAGTTCACATTATGGTAAGTAGTTGGCAAATGATCATTTTATTAAGTTAAAGGCACTCATTAGTGCTGCTTTGGAAAGGCTATGAACCCTGCCCCTCCCTGCAGAGATGTATTAGTGCCTGAGATGGCTGAAAATACTGATAATCAAATGAAGTGCAAACAAAAAAGCTGCATCTAACGGCACATACACAGCGTTTTTCCTTTTGGTTCAAACACCATTATTCTCCATTCTGTAGCTCTCTTTTCTCCCACATTTCTCTTTTCTGCCACAGACAGCTACTTTACTCCACGTCTCTCTGAAAAAGGCATTGGAAGCTACTATCCTGAAATTAGTTCTAATAATAGTTACAAAGGAACAAAACCAAAACCCATTTGAAACAGAAATGTGTTTGTACAGTATAAGGTGCTGCCACCGTCTTGTATCTTAACATTATCTTATTTTTGTTTTCTGCACATTCCACATCCTCAAAGTATTCCTGCAGAAATTCGGTCCATAAATATGGCTAGGACTGCAACC
The DNA here is from genome assembly GCA_013399855.1 of Oxyruncus cristatus. Taxonomy (NCBI): domain Eukaryota; kingdom Metazoa; phylum Chordata; class Aves; order Passeriformes; family Cotingidae; genus Oxyruncus; species Oxyruncus cristatus. The sequence continues at coordinate 81,851 of VXAY01000089.1, forward strand.
AGTATATCAAACACCACCCTGAAAACATACAAAGAGATACAAAATCTCTTCACCCCAACCCAGAACAGTGATTGAAAGGGACCCACACACCTCATTCCAGCTTGCAGGTCAAGAGATAACTGTCCCTGGCTTGTGACTCTCTTTGCCACAGCCGCCCCCCTGTAGATCTGTGAGGTGTCCTGCTCGTGGGGTTGTTCCTGAACTCTTTCCAGTCCATGTAACCATCCTAGCAAAGACCTGCTTCTCAAACAATTCCAGCTCATCCAACTCATGTTGACCAACAGCAGGTGAGGAATTGAGCAGCTGAAGAACTCACCCTGCAGCCTGGAGGACCAATCTACTTCCAAAGGTAACAGCTTGGAGGATGACCACAATGTTTTCCACCAGAGACATGCAGGGAGTCCCTAAATGGGACAGTTGTCCTAATTTTAAGTCTGTCTTATGTTGTTGGAGTAATGCAAAACTGCTTTGTTAGGGACTGGGCCACAAAATTATACAGATATTCGGGTACATTCAAACCACTGTGAGTTTTAACAGGTAGCAGCACCTCTGCTTGAAGATGTGGCTGGTGTGTGTCTCATCCTGCACCCATTCCAAGAAACACTCTGCAGTAGCAATAGGCTCCTTTATCCTCTCCAACTTCTCGGGCAGTCAGGCCTCAAATCTCCAAGGAAATAAGGTTTTGTGAACCCGTCTTCGTTACTCTGTGGTTGGGCTGCTATTACCAGGAAGGGGGCAGAAACATGAATACAAAAAGACCGTAATCATCCTACTTATTAAACACGGTCTCACTCCTGCAAACTTTGAAAAAAAAATACATAATATTTTCTCAAAACACCCATTAAACTGTTACAGGCTTTTTCTGCCCTTTTTCCCCCATCATAGCTGATTACTCAGGGTGCACAGCACGAAGTGTAAACACCAGCTTTCTTTTATAACCAGTCATCTCCCTCCTTTTTCTTGTCTGATTCTCTCCCAGATGCCAGGATTGAGTACATGTGGTACTGCAATTGCTTCCATGGCAATGATGACCACAAATAAATAAATAAAAAAATAAAACTGTGTCTCCAACCTGCCAGTGAAAAATTCGAAGCCACAAGTTCCTGCAGTGGGATGGCCAACTACAGCTAGCAAGGAAAGAAGGTGGATTTGGGATTTTTATTCAGCTTTCTACTTTGCATTATAAAATGCTTGGCTCACAATCCCTCTTTGTTCTTAAAAAAACAAAATTTGGAAGGTGTCTGGTGTTCCTCAGATACCTGGGCTTGACCTTTACCATGCCTGCAGCTCAGGCACATTTGACAGGACATAATGAAGTGCTAACAAGATTGAGGGACATCATGAGGGATCCTCAGGCTTCCCGTTGAAATCAAAATGTATTCTACACTTTTAACCTATTAGCCTCTCTCTCAGCAACTGATGCAGTTCTTTCTCTGATACCAAGTCTCCCATGTGCCATTTGCTGAAGAAAATTCTTTATCATAACTAAATAATACATTATTATATTGAGTCTGTTTTTTTCATATTGGTTTCTGAGGGGGAAAAGAAGAACATGCACAAGGCCTCAAGTCTGATTACACATAGGTCTGATCCTAAACTGGGATTAATAAGGAGAGTCCAAGTTTAATTTGCACAGTCCTATGGAGTAATACCAGTGTTTTGCTTTACCATTGCCTCTTCTAGAATAACTGTATTCTGAGAAAAACCAGTTTGTAGTCTCCAGGCTGTTAAATTAGCACTTTTCACAGGCACTGACCTGGCTTAAGTCTGTGAAGGTGCAGTGATGTGTGTTGGCTAACAATGTGTCTCCTTATCAAGCAGCAATACATCCTGCTCAGATTATTTTTCCTAATTTGGTCTTTAATAGCTACAAACCAGTGTGAGCTTTCCTGGAGGCACAAGCAGCCACCTGAATATTAGAGACACTGCCTGGTTTATTGGGAGAATTTACTCACAGCTGCAGTCACATTGAGACGTCGGCTCGGATGTGCGGGCGGGCAGGTTAAATGTTAATTTCCTTTCTACTGTACCATTTTCTAACCTCCATCCATGAATCAAAGTGAGTAAAAGGTTCTTCACTTAGAGACATAAAACAAATTGAACAAATTATGTTACTTAACCGAGGAAGGACCAGTTAGTTCACTGGGGAGTTTTTTGTTGGGGTTTTTTTGGGGTTTTTTTTGTTTGTTTGGCTTCAGATGTCCCCTTTTTAATTAATATGAATTTTCAAATGTGAGTTTTAATTTTAGATTGTTATGTCTTAGACATTCCAGCCAGGTATTTCAAAGTAAACTAAAGAGAAAAATCCTGACTTCAGTTGCAGCTGTTCAAGTTCATTAAAGCCAACAAGCCTCATCATCCTCTCTTCCACAAGTGTAAGTTAGGAGCAGGTTCACTAAAGCCAGGCTTAGCACTGGGAGGAATATAAAACCAGGCCCCGTGGGCTTTGAAAGCTGAAACAGCCACCACAACACATCTCAATGAATTTAAAACTAGAAGCCAGGGGATTAGAGTACAATGCAGTTATCAGGATATGAAAAACAGCCATTAAGTTCCCAGTTCTTTTAGATGGATCATAAATCATAGTCATCATCAGCAACAAGTTTCTTAAGCTGACAATCTGCTATTTAAAGAGTACAAGAAGAGAGGGAATTTAAGCTTGAGCCAAGCTGAGGTACATTTCTCTTTCCATGGCAGCACTGACAGCATGAAGAGGAAATGTTTAATACTAATGGAGACTTTTAAATTTTTTACTTAGAGGATATTTTGGTAAGTATCTAAAAATTGTCTGAGTTTATTCCTGCACTGAGGGAGCAAAATTTCCATGGCAGTCTGTAGGTATGGATGTGGAGATGATACACAAAGTCAGGTTTTAGAAGACAAAGGTGTCGTGACTGCAGATTGACAGAACTGTTATCCTGGAGAGTTAATTCCCCTGTCAGTAGAGCATTAATAAGATATCTGTGTAACAGGAAATATGCTTTCACTTGTGGGGCTGGTGAGTCCATCTCCACTCTACCAATTATCTCTTCTTCTGGAGACGTTCTGAATCACTCATTCCCTCTCTTTGCTCAGCTGCTCCCTCAATAGCTCACCCTATTGCATATTCCAATCATGAGGGTGTGTGCCACAGATTTGGATGAATCCTTCACTGACTTCCTGACTTCAGGGTGTCCTGGCCTCCTCAGGCAGTGGAGACCAGGTTCAGGGACCTGCACTGATGAACTTTCTGCTGCAAATCAGAGATCTGCAGATGTAAGAATATTCCCAGTGCTGTGTTTCCACACCTGAATTCTCCGTGGGAGAATCTAATTCCCATTTATGTGGGAGATTTAATAGGAGATTTAATGAGATTTAATTCCCATTTACAAACGGGGAAAGCATAAGCACAAGCACTTGCATCAAAAATATTTTTTCCATCATTTTGAAGCAATGATTTCATACCTGGGTTTACTTATGGCACCTTTGTCCCTGACAACGACATACCTTTGTAAAGGAGCAGCATTCTCAGAACCTCCTAGAAAACATCCCATTGCTTAGGACTCCCAGGAATAATGAGGAAAAGAGCAGCTGTTTGATGCTAACTGGGTGGAAAGTGGCAGGCAAAAATAGCTTTTGAAATGGTTGTCTCAGGAGTGAAGGTTACAACACGGTGGTAGTAGCAGGTCTCCATCCAAAGCAGAGATGTCTGTCCCTCCCCAGCTTCCCTCTCTGAGCTGAATATTGACACACGGGCATAGAGCTGCTTTTGGGTTACACACAACCTTGAGTTTAATTCCCATTTACCAGCAAATTACATGTGACACAGCTCGAGGTTTGCATGGATATTTATATTTAGCCATTAGAATAGCGGAGCACTCTCACTTAAATATTTTACTCCCCTTCGTTGGAAAAAGACAGACTGAAAAAGTTGATGACATTGATTTTCCCTTCCAAAAATTAAAAAGAAATTTGAAATATGAAAGTTAGAAAGAAAATCCTCACTCAAACACTCTCACAGAGAAAAAGTTTGACTTAAATATTAAAACATACTCACAGTGGCTGTCGGGATGCAGGTCTTGGGGGTTTTTTGCATCCTTACAACTACTTCTGAGATGTTTCTTGTTGATATTCAGCACTACTGGAGCAAGGTTATTTTGTAGCTAAGGAACAGTCCTGATTTCCTTTTGAACCCTCCACCATTTGGAAGAGAAACAGGGCAGCAGAGCAGCCAAAACTACTTGGGGTTACACAGCTGCTCCTGTGTGTCCTTAGTCCTGCCCGGGAGCCAGAGAAGGGGGGACCATCACAGTCAAAGGTGACCAAGGCCCCACCACTCCTGGTTTTAAAACATGTGCTGAAGTCTGTGGTGGAGTAAAACTTGTTCTAATATCCGTATATTGTACCTTTCCTGTGCTTCTGGTGTTAAATGTTAACCTAAGGCAAAAATGTAGGTTATGGCATAATTTATTAAAAAATCAATACCATATTCCCCAGTAATGGCACAAACACTACAGCTTATAATAGCTTTACTGTAGTACGGGATTTTTTTATCATTACTTTCCAATATGATAACGCTTGTTCTAAGGTCAACAGACATCACATGACCAGGTAGATATTTTGATAAGAGCGTGGCAGGAGCAGCCTTAAGCTGGCACACGTGTCGGGCTGAACTCACGGCAGGGCGGGATGAGCCACGCTCAGAAGGGGTTGCAGTGGAAACGTGCTGCAGGTCCCCGTTTTCTCTCCTTGTAACCATCATAACATGTGTTTCCTTTAGGGTTTTCTGCGGGTTTTCTGCAGGTTTTCTGCAAAACACCTCCTCCCAGGATTAGGTCCCAGCCCTTTTCTGTGCCAAAGCATCCCCAGCTACCTGCCAAGCACGCACCAGCACAAAGTCCTGTACCCCCAGGACTCAGACAATAAAGGGTTTATTTGAAAATTAATTCCTTTCTGTACTGGTTCTCTCGTGAGTTGCTAGGTTATCTAACCTGTATGATGTAAAACCCTAAACGGCTGCAAAGGCACTTTGTGTCTGCAGTTGGAGCGATGAAGAATGGCCTCAATGAGATTATGCTAACTTTATATAACTTATTAAAATGAATATCAAACTTTGTTTTGCCTCATTCAATTTTTGATGTTAATTAAGTAAGCACAAGCATAAGAAAGGAAATTGGATTTGCTACTTAAGGAACTTCCAATAAAGCCATGGATGTTAGTGAAATGAGTTTCTAATAAACATTAATAAGTGTCTCTATAACAAGCAGTGCTTGTCTTTTAAGAACATTGGATTTTTCTCACAGGATATGGACAGCAATAAAATACATTTGCAAATATGAAGATATATTACAGGCACATTTTTCACTACCAGCTTTAACAAGCCTCAGACCTCAGCTTGCTGATTTTGTGACCTTGGGAACAATCACAGGCCAAGAAATTCAAAAAAACATTTTAAAATTCATACAAATGTAATTTAGGAGCAGCACTGGCTAGACGGGAACTTTAGACAAGATTTTTACAGTGAATAATGCTTTTCTTTGTCCGTTTCAGACAAATTTAATGTTGCTACTGCATTTGACATCAATCACCCAGCCATGAGCAGCCACATCCTTGCTCAGCCTAATGACAGGAGAGGAAGGTGTGCACCCGGACAGTCCAGCTGTGCACAGGGAAAGGCAGGGACAGCCAATGCTTCTCCTTCACCTTTTCTGCTGCAGCCAGAACAAAGCTATTAGAGCCAAGGAGAAGGGGAGCATCTCTCTCTCATTTAAGCTCATTTATGGCTCCTAAAATTACGTGGGGTTTGAGAAATTCCTATCTGGGCAAAAGACTGTTTCCGACTTACAAAATAATGTTTGGAGCAGGTTCTGTGCGCCTGCTGCCCTTGCAGTCGGCAGCTGGAATCAGTGACAGACGCACAGGGAGAAAAGTTGTCGAGCAAGATGGTGACATTTTCACATCATCTTTTGAGCATAAAATGCCACCTTTTGAATGCAAAGGCACCACAGGGAGCTGAGGAGGCTGCACGAGGTGGTTCAAGTCATAAATCTGGTGTCAGTGAACACACACAGTGAAGGAGCAGAGCTGGGTAAAAAATATAAAAGGATACCTTCTTGATCAAAACTGAAAAAAAAACCCAAACCCTTCTTTTCAACCACACTTTCACCTGAAAAGCTTAGCTTCTCAAAATATATTTTCATGTGACATTTCTGCCCATCCTGACAAACTACTTCTGGTACCACAAGACACTTCTCTGCTTGGACTCTGCTTCCTGCAACACTCCCAAAATAAACAGCTCCATCAGAGTACCAAGCCTTGAACTTCTCTCTTCTGCAACCTGCCTTTGCCTTCTCCCCAGTGGATCTGCCAGGGAGACCAAACTGTCCTGAACTCCAGAGATTTCACTGTTTGTATGGGATGAGGAGCTGCCTTTCCTTATGTGAGCAGGAAGGGGCAGCTCTTGTGCACCCCCACCGAACAGGTCAGCTAACAGGTAGCGATCCACACTTCCATTTCTGCCATAAAACAAACCCCACAGGTTATTCCACTGCTCAAACCTGCACAGAGGCTTCTGGCAGAGCTGCATAAATTTGTTGGATTACATCTGGCTTTACAGGTGGCTCTGCCCATCCAGCTGTTCAAAACAACAACGCCCAAAGCTTGTTGGTTGGAGGGAGGACTGATAAAATTCACCGATCCTCTTGATCAGAACTTTTAGCAAAGCAAAATTCCGGGCTGCAATTACCACTCAAATACATCCCGATTTTCACCATCCAACATATTACGTCAGCAGAGGCACTTCTGGCACAGACTGGCCTCAGACTCACCAACTTCAGCTACATGAATTTGTTTGCCCATAATTCATATGATGCATCTCAGCCCATTCAAAATAATAACTGCATCCCTTCCTGGTAATGAAAAGTGATTAATTTTCAATTATGGTAAGTATCCAATTTTTCACAGTGCAGCACTGGTCTAAGTCACCCTATCTCTAACGTTCTAATTACAGACATTAAAAGTTCCTCATAATTATTGCAGAAAGATCAGGAAAATTAAAAATACGGGTTACTTGCTGCTATTATTACAGTTGCTCTAATGCAGCCAAGGCTTAAATTTGTGCCTGAGCTGCCAGCCATTTCATCAATCTCTTTTTGTGACTTGTTTAGAACAACTGGTTTTATTTCACAGTCTCAGTAACTGTTCCAACAGGTCTGTTAGCAGGTTGGCACTCTGCATTTTGTAAAGCTTTAATTAAGCGAAACAAGCTAAAAATCACTAATATGTGCCTTTAGCAAAGTAGCACTGTAATTATCTCATTTAACAGATAACTACTTGTATTTCATTTTTCAAAGCACAAAGAGAAAACTAGCTCTAAATGTCACTTTTCAGGCTCATTAAACTCGCTAGAGAAATATCAAATTAGAGATTTCTACTACAAATACTATAATAAACTCCGTGAGCTGATATAAACAATGTGAGTATTTGGGGAAGGGACAAATATGAGAAAATATTCTGGTTTTCAGAGTTCATAATGGTTACAGATCTACAAAAAACTTTTACTACAATGTTACATAAATTTTGGTCCTCTTTAAAAGAATCCAAGGTATCAAATTGTGTATTGCACATATGATATGATATAACCTACAGAATTTTACTTTCAAGTGCCAGATTCTTCTTTCTCTTGATCATCTTTTTTTTTCCTAAATCACCTTTTCTAAGTCACTCTTCTGACCTGTACGAGAACTGGGCAATAAAAGTTATGCAGATGTCAGCACATAGCTTCCAGGTAAGATTTATTTGTCCGTGTGTCTGATGTAAGCACTAACACGGATGCAATCACCTCCCATAACCACTGCCATCTCGAACCAAGATATTTCCACTAGAGCCTGAGGCCTGGACCGCAAAGTTTTCATGCAATAACCAAGTAATAACCCATGGAAGGGCACTTGTTCACTTGCACTAACAGTGCAGTATTTCAGGCCATGTTTCCATAAAGCAGGCCATACCTATATTTGCATTTATTTTGGTGTCGCTGTAGATGTATCTGTCCTTGCTGATGGCAAAACTAATGCCCACACCTAATGTTTACAGAACACCTATGAGATATTTCCACACAAGAGAAGCCAAAAAAAAACCCTGGAAGCAGCAAGGGGATCCCTGGCAATTCCCAGTAGGAATTGCTATACGTGAGTACCTCCTGATGTGGGCTGAAGCCCCACGGATTGGGAGAAAAGGGGTAGAGGTCACACATCCCAAATCCAGAACACAAAAACATCCTGCTGATGGATGAAGACCCCCCAGTGCTGGTACAAACAGTTGGAAAAACCAGCCCCAGCCACACCCCTCTGTTTTCCAGACCTCTTTAACACCATGTCCCATCCTGCTCACCCCTGGAGCCTGTGCAAGCCACCAGAACTGGCTGAATCCGTCCCTCTGAGCCATTCTGGCAGGGCAGAATCGATGAGGCTACACCAGGCATGCATTTGGCTCTCTGTGACTGATGCTCTGGGATATTCCTGGGAGTGCAGCTGCAGACCTCGAAGGGAACATGCAGGAATGGTGCTGCATTCCAATGCATTTGTATTCTGCTGGGTTCCTTATCGTGCATTATAATATGGCTTATGAGCCTCCTGTAAAGAAAGTTTGAAGCAATAAAGCCTGACTGATTGATTGATGCATCACCATTTTTAGGGTCCGTTGCACAAACTATTTGGATAGTGGAAGCCCATAAAGTATAATGTCTGTGCTAAAAGTGACACAATGAAGAAGATGATGCACCTGCTTCAATTTCAGCTTTGAGTCATTATTTAGAGCTGGGGGTCCAGGAGTTGCAAAATACTGCCTTTCTAGTTCCCTACTGGTTTGCCACAAGATAAATGTCTAAAACTAAGGACCCCGGGCACACAATAATAAAAACCTTTTTAGAGTCTAGACCCTTTCACTAGTTAAAGGAAACCTATTCCCATTTTTCTGTTAGGAAAAAAAATGGGATGCAGTTTCCCAGTGGCAGAGATCAAGTTTTTTATTTATGTTAAAAATGCAGGATTTGGGGGAGGGAAAAAAATGCTTTCATGGACAAGACCAGTGGGTTGAGGGGCAGAACTGACCCCAACCCCTCAGCTCTAATCCAGCACACTGCAGAAGGGAGCCAGACTGGCCATGCTTCTCCATGGTTAGACACAAGTCATCCTTGTAAATTAGCTGACAGTGTCATTTCCATCTGGGGAACACAGTGGAGATTAACAAAACCCTCTGAAAGCTGAAACCAATTAGAGCACAGTGTTAGTGCAGAATTATTGGCCAAATCAATGTTTTCTTTCCTTTTTGGTAAATACTGGCAAACCTACAAGATCTGAGTCACCCAAAATTCAACCCTCTCCAAAATTGGTTTAAAATGGAGCCCCTCAGTTCAGTTCCTACCTGCACTGTAGGTTGTACAGGTCTCAGAACAGACACAGGTCTTAGAATCATCATCCATTTTTAAGCTCAAGTCTACTAATGTTTCTGTGAGGACAAATCCTGTAAAGTTAATTCTCCATTCCCACTAACAGCAGCTGGGGACACTCAAATTAAATGGCCCCAGTTATTTTTTTTTTTTTTCCTTACATGTGCTCAGCTATTTTATAGGATTTGCAGCCATTTCGGTCAGAATGAATGCTTCATGCTAACACAGGCCTGAACACAAACCCTCACAGGCAAAACTCTCTAAGAAACTGCAAGCACTTGTGAAACTCCCTCTGGAAAACAGGGACATGGACCTCTTGGAGCAAGCCCAGAGGAGGCCACAAAGGTGCTCCAAGGGCTGGAACACCTCTGCTCTGGAGCCATGCTGGGAAAGCTGGGGGTGTTCACCTGGAGAAGAGAAGGCTCCAGGGAGAGCTGAGAGCCCCTTCCAGGGCCAAAAGGGGTTCCAGGAGAGCTGGGGAGGGACTGGGGACAAGGGGTGGAGGGACAGGACACAGGGAATGGCTTCAAATTGGCAGAGGGCAGGGTTATATTAGATTTAGGAAGCATTTCTTCTGTGTGAGGGTGGGGAGGCCCTGGCACAGGTTGCCCAGAGAAGCTGTGGCTGCCCCATCCCTGGAAGTGTCCAAGGCCAGGTTGGACGGGGCTTGGAGCAACCTGGGCTGGTGGAAGGTGTCCCTGCCCATGGCATTAGAGGTGGAACGAGATGATCTTTAATGTCCCTTCCAATACAAACCATTCCATGATTTTATGACTTCTCTGCTGACAGTGGAAACCATGGGCTTGAATGGAGTTTAGAGCAGGACATGCCTCAGTTCCTCCCACTCTTTCTTCTCCAGGAGGAAGCCGACCAGCAGACCCTTGGCTGTGTGTTCACACTTCATGGTCACTTCACATTAAAACTGGTGGTGTAGCTCCACACCAGCCTGAGGAAGCTGCAGTATGGGCAGCCCGGGACATCCCCCAACACAGGGGCAGACAGGACAGCAATGCCTTGAAGTGGAAAGAATGGGAAAGTTAGTACAACACCCAGGATGGGAGTTTTGTGGATTCAGTTGATGCCGCACTGGAGTTCAGCAGTGACTGAGGCTGAGGACACAGCAGGGACACTCCTGGAGGGGTGTTGTCAGCACCAGCCTCTTGCCTTTCACATCAACCATTACTATGTGAAAGTCAGGTGGGAAGAGGAGGGAGATGAAGGAGGAATGAGATCAAATTTTGTTCACAAACCATAAACAAATTTAGCTGGAAATGAACCTTTCTCAAGCAAGTTTATTTAATCCACATTGTTCTTTCCTCTGTCACATTTCTAGCATACAGGCTTGAATCCACGGAAATTCTATATAAAGTGCTCTGCATTTATGGTGAAGTGGCTTGGATATCAAATGACCAAATAGCACTGAGGAAAGGTTAAAGAGTGTGACCTATTGAACACTAACCTTCAACTGTTCTTGCAGGAGATACATTTTCCCTTAAGGAAAATAGCTAACCTTTGAACCCCAGGCCTTCATATCTACCTTTTGCCTTCTGGCTCCTACTGATAAAGCTTCAGAAGAAGAACAGTCCTGGAGGGATCAGGTTTGCCTCTCCCCTCTGATCAGGTTGGGGTACATCTGGCTGAATTCTACCCTTTATACCTACATGAGAAAAATAGATTCCATTAGCTCTAGGTGGCAACATCTAGATCAGAAACAAGCCCTGTTTTTTCAGACTGCTCACAGTCACCACCCAAGATTACTTTGGATCCCTCATCAACAAAGAAGTTATTTGATCTACTCTAACTCCCCATCACAAGATCTCATATCTGTGTATATTACCTGCAGGGTTGACCTACAAAGCAATGGCAAATATCCCTCCAGATTAATGATAAATGTCCTGGATTAGTCTTGGACATTTGGGGAGCAGTAGGACACCATTATCCTGCAACAACATTCTCCTCAGTTGACAGAATCTCTTCGTTTTGATCTCTTGCAGACTAAACCAGCATTGATCAGAAGGTAAACTCCATACATGATTCTCCATCTTGGTCTCATCAGAGCTGTTACTGAATACTTTCAAAGAGTTTCTCTTCAGATTCTGCTTCCATTCCATCAAGCATGCCACCTTCTCCTACAAGAGACTGTAACACCCTGTAGCAAACTGCATCCACCAAAGGGCTCTATCTGCCCTCTTTTCCCTTCTCTCTAGCACATTCTAGAATTTCTCCTGAATTTTTCATAGCTTGTTGATCTGTTGGGAGACATTTGATATATGATATCATAGTATTGACTCAAAAATACTGAATATAATTCCTAGTCCCAACACAGATTTTCTTCACAACTGGTGTTAAGTTTCCCTTGGCCAGATTATGAACTGATACTCTGGCAGCTGTTCACTTATGCAGGCAGATTTATTAACACCAGTATAAGAAAGTCAGAATTAATTCCTCTTTGTCCTCCTTGAAAATGAGATTATTCTTGCTCACTTTCTCGGACCCATCAGCTGAATCCAAAACAATAGACTGGATCTTCAGCTGGTCTCAGCTGGGCTCTGCCAGTGAACACTGAGCTGACTTGAGGGTTGAGTTAATGGGAGAATCGTAAGAAAACACTAAAACATTCAAACCCATCACCAGCCCAGAGCAGTGCTCATCCCTTCTATAATTGCATGTGAAACAATGATCTTGTGGCCCTTCAACAAACATTAGGTTTTTCTCATTCCATCCTACAGCCATGACCATTTTTCTGCATTTCACTAAAAGGATTCACCAGTCCATCAATGCAAATGCTTCATTTGAGGATATCAGCTTCAAACTCATCAAAATCACTGACTCACAGAATCACAGAGTGGTTTGGCTTGAAAGTGACCTTAAAGCTCACCTTGTTCCAGCCCCCTGCCATAGGCAGGGACACCTTCCACTAGCCCAGGTTGCTCCAAGCCCCGTCCAACCTGTTTTAAGGATGACTAACACAAAATCATAGAATAGTTTGTGTTGGAAGGGACATTTAAAGGTCATGTAGCCCAACCATACTGCAGTGATATCAACTAGATCTGGGAAGGTATTTCTTGGTAATTGTCTCTGGATTCTCCTGGTTCATACCAACCTGAACTTCAACCTCCTGCATATTTTGACCTTGGGCCTCCCATGGGCGCAAGTGTCTACTAAGGACTACTCACCTGATCTTCCTATGTATGTGACCTCATCAAGATGGAGACCTCCATCAAGATGGGGCCCCTCAAAACAAACTCTGCCAAAGCACCAGTTTGCTGTTCCCCAGGTCCCTTTTTGAAATAGCAGTGGAAAATAAATAAATAAATAAATAAATCATATTTTACAAAAACAACACCACCACCAACAACAACAAAAATAAATAAGTGCATCACCTGACAGGAACAGCACCAAGCAAAGCCCATCCATAAGATGTCATAAAAAAATTTGCCATGGGTGTCAGAATCACAAAGGTCAGGATCTCTCAGCTAAGTATCATCGCCCATAGGTATGGAAAAAAGTCCCACTGTTTTAAGAGTGCTACAATGCCTTCTCACAATGGAGCAGATAAAAAAGAGGACTGCAGCTTTAACTTTATATTTCTGGCTTTTGTTGGCTGAAGCCGGATCCTTGGTGTTATTTTAATGCAGCAGCAAAGAGCTGCATTTAATACATGATAGGCTCAAGATGTGTCTCTTTCTTTTTTTTTTTTTTTCTTTTTTATATGTGTGCTGAATATCCAGCATGTAATTGAAAAAGGAAAAGGAGCTGCTTGTTTGCTGCCTGATCCAGGAATGATTAAAGGTAGAAGTTTTTCAGACATTACTGGCAGAAAGGGTATAGTTAAAGCTGCTTTAAAAAAAGAGAGCCTTCATAAAGAGCCAGTACTCAAACCGCTATTAAAAGCAGGGAGTGAAATGCAGCTTCTTCACCAATTACTGAAAGGAGTGTACACCTTAAAGCACTCTTTGAATTGTGTCAGAGCAGCCTCCCCTCTCCCCCCAGCCCGGCACCCTCGGCCAGGCTGTGTGTGTGTGCGCTGGGCTCTCAGCCCCGTGCCAGCCATTCACTGGTACATTAGTGAGGGACGGGGGGGAAGGAGAGGGGGTTACAATGCTACACCAAGTTCAGTTCTCGCTTGTTGTTTGCGACCCATTTACAGCTGAACGGCTCTGTGCAGAGACAGCTCTAAATGACTCTCTCCACCTCTTCACCAAGCCACTTGTTTTTGTCATTTCTTTCTCTTTTTTTTTTTTTTTTTTAAATCCAAAGGAAATAATTGATAAACCCAACGCCATCCACCTTAAAGGCAAATGCATATATCCACCTGGTTAAAATTCCTCCTCTTTCTATTTTCCATCTCCCTATATCCATTTTGCTCGGCACTGTTTAAACAATACTTCATCAAATGCAGCCCGCAGCAAATAAAAAGCACAGTAGAGTAAATAAAAAGTTAAAAAAAAAAAAATCACAGGCTGGAGGGTAAGTACTTTTATTCCTGTACTTTCATTGCTTGGGGGAATTATTATTCCATTGCTGGTTTCAGGAGGCGGGGGGGTGTTGGGGGGGTGAAAGGACAGCCATGTTATTCGTGAAATGGATTGCTCCTCTCACTGCTTTTCACTCCTCTGGGTTCTCAAAAGTCCAATGATTACAACAAAGTGTGGCCATCTATTCCGTCTTATTGACAAAGGTCCTTAATTACTGCTGCACCAGTAATACCTGCTATTAAATTCTGCTAAACAGAGGCTGCAAATTAGCCGTGGATCCCGGTAACCTTTTGTGTGTAATTACAGGCAGCGGGATTGACGCTGAGGCTTCAGCACTGACCCGAGTCATAGCAATGGGAAACCTTTGTTTATCACCTGTGGTGGGGGCCAAAATGTGAAATTAAAAGCTCTCCATCAGTGGAAGGCCTTCGGAAGCCCAGGAAAGCAACAGGAAGGCAAAAAGCAAACTGCTCTGTATTTATGACCGACTTCTTCAATTGCTATTTAAACCCGCAGCTCATTAACCTGGGCGGCTGCTCCAGCATGCCAGCCATGCAAAGTTTAAAGTGGCAAAAATTTAGGTTGTCTTTTGGAGGTGTTCTGTATTTCATCAAGGCCTTTAACCTGCATTTAAGAGCCCATTTGCTGCAATTGTGAGCCATAAACTGGTTGCGATGTTGCGAAACCAAACCCAATAATGCACAAACGCTTCGCATTTCCACGGCAGGAGGCAGGAGGTTGGGAAGCCCAGGTCTGCCTGGGGGTTTCAGTGTGAGCCCATCCCAGGGGCACTGGAACCATCCCCAGCCATGGCTCCATCCTGCTCAGCTCTGCACACCCACGTCCCATCCCAGGATCCATCTGCATCTCCTGTTGTACCTCAGCGTGCTCATCACAGTGGGGTTCCAGGTGACTGGGGGGACCCACTGAACATGTAGAAGAAACCATCAGGGCTATCAGAGAAAAAAAAAAGCACCACCAGAAAGCCAGTGCCGTAATTCTTTGTAGTATGTTGTCCTTGTTACAGAGCCTTGGTTTCTAAAACCAAGCTCCTTGGAAAGGGCACACGTGCAAGGATCTCCCACATTCTCCTGCCTCCCACTTTTCTCCTTCCTCCTCCCCAGCCTTCACACCTGACTGGTGAGTTGCCCTTAATTCCAGCCTCTGAGCACATGGTGCAGATGTCCTGATGGCCACAGCAGGTGGATCAGTGTTATCAGCACTGTCACCACCAGTCCACTTCCACTAGTGCTTCTGCCACACTCCCTCTGTGCCCCACACCTCCACTGAAGGCCATTTTTGGGGTTCACCCTTCACCCTCAGTTGAGCTTGGCGTTGGCAGAAGCTCTTCTCTCACAGGGTTGTTCTCACAGGTGTGAAAAGCGAGTCTTCCCATCTTCTCCATGTTTTCTAACTTTTAAAAGGCTGCTTAAACTTTGCTGCCCTCACCCATCAGTAGTAAATATTTCTGAAGTAACATCCATAGAATTACAGAGTCATTCTGGTTGGAAAATCTCTCTAAGATCATTGAGTCCAACCGTTCCCCCAGCACTGCCAAGCCCACCACTAACCCATGTCCCCAAGTGTCACATCTACACAGCTTTTTAATCCCTCCAGGAATGGGGACTCTGACACTGTCCTGTCCTAATGCTCAACAACTGTTTCAATGAAGATATTTTTCCTAATATCCAATCCAGTCCTGATTCCCTGGCACATTATAAAGTGAGAATATCCTCTTCCATTAGAGATGGAATCAACCTATGCTCTCACCTGACTGCCAAGTCCTGATCCTTGAGCCAGGGCCCAGGAGAAAAGCACCGAGCAGATCTGAGCATCCATGAATGGACATCAGATTGGCATTCTTGAGATGATGCCAAGGAGAAATGGCAAAGAGCAGGATTCACACAGTTATGCTTGAGCAAAGATAGCAGTTTCCACATCATTTTTTAGACAAGTAACTATTGAATCCTGCCTTTAGGAGCAATTAGTTTTCCTGAGTCTCAAGGACTCTGGTACACATCCCGTGATTCTCGCCCCAGCAGCACCTCCACTTCTCCCAGCAGGAAGGAGCTTCTGCCTAGAGATTCCCATTAATTCAGGGCTGTGGCCTGGGTCCTATGGCTGCTATTCACATCTCTCCTCTCTCTCTAACTCCACGCAATCAAACACAGGGCTCTGAAGTTCTTTAATGCTTTATATGGGCTCATTTCTGCAAGTTACTGAACAATCAGGGTAGAGTGCACAGCACTTTGCAGTTCTGAGGCAAAGATGAGCTTCCCTAAGGAATAAATTTGATTCTGTCCAGAGGTCTAGAACTAGACTCATTCCACCCCTGAAGTCCCAATTAAGCACTATTTTGAAGACATTAGTGATATCAAGGTGAGGTATTTCTCAGTCTTTAGGGATGAAGTGGCAGAGCATTACAGCACCTTATTACAGGCAGAGACACAACTCCCAGCCTTGCTCCAGACAGCAGCCGAGGCCAAATGACCCTTCTGAAAACAGAGACCTGATGCTTCACACCTGAGCAGTAATTCTGGCCATGCCCCGCCTTGGTGTGCTATTGGCAGCACAGCCCCCCTGCCCAAACCGTGCAGGGGCACACCCAGGCTCCAGCAGCAAGCTGTGGAATTTGTACCTCACAGAAAATAAGGGGAGGGTGGAAATATCCCGGGTTATAATGGCAAAGCCAAGCAAAAACCTGTGGTCCTTGATCCAAATCTCAGGACCGAAAGCATTAGACAGATTCATCACTGTAGTGGCATCATGCCTCCAAGTCCAGAAATGTATATTTTTACACCACGGAGACCAGTCCATTAGTTTAACATCTTTTAAAATATTGTGTATGTTTTTAAAAAACCTCAAAGCGCTGCAGACGGTTAAATGTGTTTGTGTCAAAACCACTCAAAATCCTAAAGTCAGAGGTCCTGGAGCTTTTGTACTTGTGAGAGGCTCTGCTGACCTCTCCCTATTTTCTTTAGAAAGTAAACTAACTCTCCTGGATTCAGAAAACAGCTTGAAAATGAAGGCTGAGGGCTTTAAACCCAAAAGACAAATAAAAAGAACTCACAGTTAATCAGCTTTTAGAGTAAAAAGGGGATTTTTTTCCGTTGATTCATTTTTGGTGAACACTTAATATTTTATAGCATGTGAGCTTAGTAATATTGGAAATCATGTTATAGAAGTGTATTTATTGCATTTTTGTACAGCCTTATGTGATAATGACACTGCACAACCCGAGAATTATTACAGGAAGGTGTTTTTTCAGTTAACAATGTTCAGCATTACTAAGTGATGTTATAAATATAAATCATCTGTTTTAACTCCCCCTACAATGTTCACTTGGCATTAGATTCTACTTCTGGAGAAACTCTCCATGACCTTATACTAAGACACTAAATAAATAATGCAGACACCAAAAAAACTGCCAGAAACTGAGGGAAGAGACCTTCTTTTTATGACTTGTGAATATTTGCATTCTTAACAAATTTTTAGGAAACAAATTCCGTATTAGAACATGTGCTATAAAATAAAAATGAAATTAAAAGGGCATTCCTCTTCCTTTCTGACCATATCTTGAGAAATTTCTCAAAATGAGCCTGAAAAACACGTTATCTGGAAGCGTCTACAGAGACAAGTAGTCCTGTAGTTTACTGGAGTAATTGCCACTTCATCGACTCTTTGGTTTCAAAATCAAGCATCCACCTCAGCCATCCCAGATTTAAAGTCACGAGACACCTCCAGACAGCAGCAGCTCTCAGCCTGGCCCATTTGCTGCCCCCCAAAGTTTTTGTCTCCCCTCCGAGTGCTCAGACAGTCCAGGTGCAAGGGTAGAGTCACTATTTAACTTCTGGACAGTTTCAATAAGTTAAATGAATCTCATCTTACTATAAGTTCATTCTAGACAGCACTTTTTAAAAAGTTGTTTAGGCCTTTTCCTTCTCAGCTGACCATTTTTAACCCTTGAATTTGGGAGAGTTCGTTGGAGACCTGAGAGCCCCTTCCAGTGCCCAGAGGAACTCGGGGAGAGCAGGAGAGGAGCTTGGGACAAGGGATGGAGGGACAGGACAAGGGAGAATGGCTTCCCTCTGACAGAGGGCAGGGTTAGATGGGATATAGGGAAGCAGTTCTCTGTGTGAGGGCGGGGAGGCCCTGGCACAGGTTGCCCAGAGAAGCTGTGGCTGCCCCATCCCTGGAAGGTTGGATACAACCTGGGCTAGGGGAAGGTGTCCCTGCCCATGGAAGGGGGTGGAACAGGATGAGCTTTAATGTCCCTTCCAATCCAGGCCAGGCTATGATTCTACGATTTAAGGGCATGATCTGAAGCTCATGAAGCTCAGCTGGGAGGTGCCCTTCTGGTGCCTTTATCAGCACCAGATATCATGATCGGAACACCCACCACCCCCTCTCACAGGGGCAAGGTCTCACCTACAAGGAGAGCCTGGACGAATGTCCATGACTTTATTAAAGCAAGTTTAAACCACAAAACTGTTGCCTGATGTTTGAGGGCTGCACCAAGAGCTGGTGAGCAGGGCACACTGCTGATCAGCCTTCCACGGAGACGGTCCAACAGCTCCAGCCCACATCACCTTAACAACCTCGTGAGGGCACGTTCAGCTGGTCTTATCGTGGTCATCTGACCTTTACTCACCTCTGTGCTTGGGTCAGAACCTCAGCCTTTGTGAATGGGCTCTATATTAGCGTTTGCCCGCTACACTTTAAAATATTAAAATGCAATCATGGCTTTCCAGAGCAGGACAAAGGTTGAGGTTTTTTTTTCCTTCTCACATAAAAGGCACTGAAGTCCCAGAAGACGCTGTAAATATATGTGGTACTTCACAGCTCAGACGACCAACACAAGCATTTCTAAACGGCTTGCCTATCAAAATCGTATTTGGAATTGTGCTTTGTAAGTATGTGCAAATTTTACATTACAAAAGATGCAGTATGACATCGAAAAAGAGTTACTACAACTGTTCTCAAACACTGTAATGTGGAAAAGGGGCCTCCAAGGAGGCCTTATTTTTATCGCCCTTAGGACTCCTGTTTTGAAGTGCCTCAGCAGGGCAGCAGAAAACCTACAATTAAATATTTAAATCACCGTAACAATGCTTTTTAAGGAAAAAAGGACTTCAAGAGACCTCTTTAGAAAGTGAGTGCTTCCTCATAACACTACACGTGCTAGGGAAATAATTTTAAAATGAAAAAGTAATCTAAATTTTATATTGCCCTGGCTGTATTAAGCTCCTGGTGAGCAGAGTAATATTGCAGTAAAATATGAAAGTGCAATGCGCTTTTTGATTGCATCAGGGGTTTCTATTTGCCACTTTAATCCTTAGAATTCAGCTGTTCCCTGTTCAGTCCTTTTACATCATCCTTAGCTAATCTGTCAAACATTTCAGACAGCCAAACCAATTTTCAGATTGTTGGGGACTTTGCCACAAGCACCGTGTGCTGTTAATAAGATTTTCATTTGGAGTGATGCCATGTCGTCCATGTTTTCTACTGTATATAAATACTGAGATTTAATGGCTCCAGGTTTTGTTTAATGTTAACATCAACAATAAAAAAAGGGAGGTTCTCAAACGCCAAGCCCCATAGTGAAATGCACTAGTGACAGCTATTTGCAAGGTTAATGTTGTGGAAAACAACATCCATCTTTGAAACAGTTTCATTAGCCCCATACAGCTGACCTCTCCACATAATGTTGTCAAATGTGACGTGCATCAGATTATTGGGAATATGGAGATCAATAAATATGCAACACCAGCGCTCAGAACGCTCCTGGCATCATAGCCCTACAAACGCCATCTAACATCCCAAAGAGTAGCTGTCATCTGTCAAATCTACGGGCAAATAGACAGGCTTAAGGGGAAAGCTACCGGGAATAGTGAAATACATAAGCAAAGATGAATGTGGGAGTGCAAAGTCAAGGTCCTGATGCATTGCGGTTCCAAACGAGAAACTCCGGATAAACACTCCGGAGCAGGACTCGCCTTATTTGTTGTGTTAAATGCAAACCCCCTCCATGAGGCACCATCCACTGCATTTGCATTTTCACGCGCTCGCTCCTTTCCTCCACATTGCCCTTGTCATAAAATCATAGAATTACAGAATGGTTGAGGTTGTAAAAGCCCTCCAAGGTCATTGAGTCCAACTGTTAACCCAGCACAGCCAAGCCCACCACTAACCCATGTCCCCAAGTGCCTCATTTGTGTGACCATGACTTTTAAATTTCTCCAGGGATGGCGACTCCACCACTGCCCTGGGCAGCCTGTTCTGGTGCTTGATACACCTTCTGTGAAGAACTTTTCCCTAATATCTAATCTAAACCTCCCCTGGTCCAGCTTTAAGCCATTTCTTCTTGTCCTAATACTTGTTACTTTGGAGAAGAGACCAATTCCCATCTGGCTCCAACCTTTCAGGGAGTTGTAGAAAGGGAGAAGGTCCTCCCCGAGCCTCCTTTTCTCCAGACTAAGCCACTCCAGCCTCCTCAGCCACCTGTGCTCCAGACTCTTCACCACCTGCTTGCCTTGTCCCCTCCACTTTGCCCTCTCAGGATCAGCCCGCTCAGTGGGACACATCCCAGCATTCTGGGTGTCTTGCCAGCCCAGGCCCAGGAGCACACTGGGAACTCTGGTCTCCAGCCCTGCAAAGGTAGCCTAAAAATGAGCTCCCGAGGAGAGGACAGGTGTGTCTGGGTGTAGTACCTTCCACAGAAGTCAGTGTGTTTTGATAATGGAAAAGTAAACAATGAAAAATTAATATTTCCTTTCAATTTTTGAAATAAATTCCATCGACACAGCATTCTTCTCATTTATTCTGGTCTTAAACCAGGATCCAACTGCAGCAGTAGAGAAACCAACGTGTATCACATCATACCATCAGCACACTTCGGCTTTGGGTCCAAAGAGATGAAGGTATGAAGCAGTGGCAAATAACAGAATTAAAGAGAGGGTTTAGGAGCCAATTTCAAAAGGGAGTAGGAACAGGCAGTACCTTGCATGACTGAGCTCCCAGTAATTTCAAACCAAAAGGAAAATGAAGGTGTAAAGATCCCTCCTACCTGGACTTCGACTGTAAACATTTAGAGAGTGAAAAGGTCCAATATTTCTGTCTTTTTTTTCTGTATGTATGACATAGTTCTCATTACCGTTTGCTAAATAATTGGGCAGTAATGCTCAGCCCAAAGCTTTGGAGGCATTGGGGTGGCTGCCACAGTGATGGAATTCTGCAATAAATCAGTGATTGGAATGAGTGGGAGCTGAAAACTCCCTCAAAACTCACAGTGTGCAGAGAATGACACACCTCTAAACAGCACCTTCTGCCAAGACATATATGTATATTAAAGAGTTCCACTGAGCACATGCTGCCCAATTAGAGAGCTGAGGGATTGGGTTTCTGGGGTTTTCTTTTTCCTCACGCGTTTTTAAAACCACTGCTCATGTTGTGGAAAGGGAGAACAAACAGAAAGCAGAAAGGTATTTTTGAAGTATACAGTTATAAGGTGCTTGGCTGATAATTTGCAACCTTGGTACACAACATACCTTTTAGCAAGGCTATTTATTTCTCGGGGAGAATGCTACGGTACTTACGATAAAGGCCTCTGTTGGACCTCTTCATCAATAGCAAACCTTTAAGCACAGCACATTTCATAAATAGGAGTTCCACTAACACAGACTTCAAAAGGATAGAACCTGATAATTCAAAAATAGAGCTATATTAAGTGTTCCAACAGTCCATCCATAAAAGCAGCCTCCAAACGCCTCCTCTGTGCAGCATGACAGTCTATTAGAATAATAGCAGGGGAAAGCATAATTACAAGTAATCATTGGTTGGAAAGGAGCTAGTTGTTTTTGTAGAGTAAAATGCCTTCCTGAACCCAGCAGAAAATGCAACGCCGGTTCTAGCGCCAGGGGCAGGAAGCTGCAGAAAATAATCAGGGCACAAATCTTCAGTGAGCCGGGTTTATTTTTTTTAAAAACCCTCACGCTTAATATTTTCCTGGTGAACTGCACTTAATTTGCTGCCACAGCTTAAGTCCAGTCACAATATTATTGCTGCTGGTTGGGCATTGACACCCCTCCAGCTGGAATATCACCTTGGGTTTGGAAGACCCGTGACTTAACGACTTTCTTCTCATCAATGTGAAGATGTCCCTGCTCGTGTCAGGGAGATTGGACCAGATGACTTTTAAAGGTGCCTTCAAACCCAAACCATTCTGTGACTGATCTTAAGACAAAACCTCTCCACTAGCCATGATTTTTAACCCGTGGAACGCCATCCCTGCAGTCTATAAAGGTGTTTCAATTACTTGTATGAGAAAGTTCAGGAGGGATTCACAGTTCTTCTCCACATCCCCATAAATGCAGTACTTGGGCCTGTGTCTCCCAGGGCAAAAAGAAAAGAACCCACAGGTAAAAGCAGCTTGTGTTTGCATGTAGCTGAGCTCCAGAAAACCCACCTCTGAGAGCTCCTTCTCCCTTTGGTTTCCTAAGTGCTCTACCTTCGCTCCTACCTCCTTTGCACTCCCCAGCCTCAGACGTGTCATTGTGCTCCGCCAGTTCAGGGATTTGAAGATTACTACCAACTACAGGAAAAGTAGGACTGTGGGGTTTATTCCTATAAATCTGTCTCCAGGATTATTTATGGTTACTCTTGTTAGAGTTGGGTATCTCAGTAACCTCTACATACCACCTCCAGCCTGCTCACTCTGAAGCTCCAGGAGACCACAGCCCAGACCGGGAGGCTGAGGAACCGAAAACTTCATTTGCCATTACATTCCTCAGCTTCCCGGTCGTGTTAAAAACCAGCAGTTTTCCTCACCACAAATGAGGCCAAGAATACACTCGGGCCAATTAAGCAATTATAATTATACCCCCCAAGTGCCAATCACTTTATTCACTCTGCTGTTCCACGTGAAGGACCAGAAACTCCTTTGTATTCGCCGTGTAGAAAGCACCTCTGCAGACCAGCCTGGATTTCCTTGCCTGTGTGATGTTGCTTTTAAGGGTAAAAACAGCTCTTTGGGAGGACAGTCCCATTATAAAGTGATATGCTTAGTCACAGCCAGCGCTTACTGAAAAGTTTCAATGTTCATTACATTAGCTGGTCTTAAAAATGGAACGCAAACCAATTTTAATCAATATGTAGTAATAAATAAATATTAAGGGACTAGACCACTAATGTACAGGTAGCCTAATTAAAGTAACAGCATTTGCTGCACTCACATACCTTAATTTTCCCTGCAAAATCCTTATTGAACCACTACTTTTTTAAAAAAATTGCATTTGCAATTAGAAACACTGAAGTTACATTATCGATTTTCTGCTAAAAACCTTTTTAGTAAACAAGCACAAACTACATTCATTAAATGTAAGTGCTTGGAGCTATGGTGTGAAATTCAATTCAGCCATTATCATGAATTACACTGATTATTGCTGTAATTATTTTCTCTTGGATATAACTGCATTTCTGTTCCTTGCTAGTTGTGTTGGACATATAACCATGTTCATTTTATAGCTAATAATACTCAACTGTAGTTTCAGCAATTACTATCACTTATACAAATCATTAAGTTAAGCTATGGGTAGCCAGCAAAATTTAAAAAAAAAAGGCAAGTGAAACACCCTTTTTTTTTTTTTTTTTTTTTTTTTTTTTTCCTTTTAAAAAAAATAAAGNTTTTTTTTTTTTAAAAGAAAACCCCTTTTTTTTTTTTTTTTTTTTTTTTTTTTTTACCTTTTAAGATAACTAATGGCATTGGCAACAGAGGAAAATTACTGATGTTAAATGATTTACATTAGACAAAGTGATCACCTGTGATACACTTTCACTGATATTTTGGTCACGGCGAACTGCATAACTCTCCATTCAAAACCTGCCAGGTAAACCATCCTTTTGCCTTTACCACACAGGCCAGTAGAATAATCCCTTTTTAAAAGTTTATCTGTTAAGAGAACAAACTTTTCTTGAGGGCCATTTACACAATGACAGGCCCCAGCCAAGATGAAATATCCCAATAATTTTATCCATTAAAACAATTTATTTCAGAGGTTATTTCAAGCATGGCAACAAAAAATTGTTTTCCAGTAAGAGATCCTTTCCCAAATCTAGTGACTGTAATCAAGAGGATGTGTTGCCAGCAATGGTTGTTGCTCTCTTTTCAGCCCAAAGAACACCCAAATCATTCAGCATTTCTTAGGACAAATCCATAACTGTTGATTTCAACCATTGCTTGAATAAGAACTCCAGGATCAAATGTTATAATAAAAGTGATGCTCCTGAAAAACACTTATTTCTGGAACAGGGTGTTAGAGCAACCAGTGAATAACAGAGTGGAAACCAGTAAGGACAGAGAAGTTGGCTCATGGTATCGTGGCAAAATTTCATCTGTCAGAGGATCTCCCAGTTCCAGCCTGTCTGCCCAGGACTGAAGCTTTTGGTACAATTTGTCTAATATTTGTGTCCAGCAGCATGGATGTACATCACATCAAACAACATTCACTGGGCAATCCACAAGCTACCTGTGTATAGGAAAATCTCCCAGGAAGCTGCTGAGCTGAGGGCCCAAAGCAGAGAGTGGGTGCTCTGCTGTCTGCAGGAGCTGGAGGTCATCCCAAGTTAATGAATAGATTGTTCCAAGTAAAACTTGGACTAATAAGGGAAAACAAATATCACAGAATCACAGGCTGGTTTGGGCTGGAAGGGACATTAAAGACCATCTCCCTCCAACCCCCTGCCACGGGCAGGGACACCTTCCACTAGATCAGGTCTCTCCAAGCCCCATCCAACCTGAACACTTCCAGGGATGGTTCCAAGGATGCCACAGATTCCCTGGACAATCTTTGTCAGTCCCTCACCACCCTCACAGGGAAGAATTCCCTCCCAACATCCCATCCGACCCTGCCCTCTGGCAGTGGGAAGCCATTTCCCCTTGTCCTGTCACTCCAAGCCCTTGTTCAAAGTCCCTCTCCAGCTCTCCTGGAGTCCCTTTAGGTAGTTGAAGGGGCTTTAAGGTCTCCCTGGAGCCTTCTTCTCTCTCAGATTTCATGGGAGACACAAGCAGAAGCTTTGACTTGGAGATATTGCATAAATGCCTCCTTTGCTAAAAATATGTTGACCACATCGTCATCATCATTCAGAATATTTTTTGAAGGTCCTTTCCAGCCCAAACCATTCTATGACTTGATCTGAAGATCAAATATATGGAGGTCTCTGTATGTAGAGTATTAGAAAATAAAATGTTTGCTGTATTTGCAAAAATGCCAAAACTTTAAGAATAACACGTGCAAATTTTCTGAAGAAGTAAAAATACCACCTCTTCTCCCAAATCTAAGAAAGAGATTGGAAACATAGACAAAAATTCAGCGGAAAATTTAAAAGCACTCTTACTGTTCTTACTGGCCGTCCCGCTTTGTTGTCCCAATTTATTTTAAATTAGAAAGCACTGAATAAATAGCAAGGAAATCCTACCCGAAATACAAGCATTAAATGCAAAAGAAGACAATGGCTATTCCCAGCTATCTTCTTCATATAGGAATCTTTCCACTGGCCACTTTGAAACCGTGTAACTTAACCTTCAAAGCAGGGTAGATGTGTTGTAGAAGTTCTGCTTAGCTAACCATGAATACTAATTGCAGGAAGAACGATCTGCGCGGGCCCCGAGGGCATGAGCTCAACCAAGGGCACAAAAGTTTCATCGTGCTGCTGCAAACAATGGAGCAGGGCGATGGTCTGAGTGTCAGACAGCCTCCCTGAAAGGGGACACCTCCCAGACCTTGCGATAATCTGGAGAAGAAAAAGAAATCCCCTTTTCAAAGTAGCCTTGGAAAAGAAGGATGAGTCATGAGGGTTTCCACATGTCTATATGTGCTTTTCCACGCATCTCTGTATTCCCACATTGCAGGCAACACTTCTATTAGTCAGTTTGACTGCACAGACACAGTCAGCCCCAAGCATCCTGATTCCTTGCTGATGTGAGGGATGAACCACTCCAGCTATTCCTCTTGGTTCATCAAGAGCTCAGCAGTCCCTTCACCACGTCTCACTGATTTCTCCTTTGTTGGGAAGGTTGTATAGGGGTGTTTGCCCACCACAGGGCAATGCTGGCACTGAAAGAGAGCTTTGGCCACAGCAGCAGAGCCCAAATCTCAGTGTGCCTGAAGGAACCTGAGTCACAGGTCAGCATTACTGCCAGCAAAACACTACTGAAGTACCGTCACCAGGCTGAGAAAGCACCAAAGCTACAACCCTGTCACTCACGTGGTCCATCAGCCTAATATTTTGCAAATAGGACCAGATCTGTGGGTGCAAGATCTGCACTCAACACTCCCGTGGTCCTGCCTGCTCCTCTGGCCCAGAGATCCCCACACCTGGACTACCAGGTGATCTGCTGACTTCACCTAGCTTAAGGTCAGCCCTTTTCGGACAGCTTCTTCTCATCTTGGTCAAAAGGAAAGAGGTGCATCTCTTTGGACCCTCTAGAGGTCCCTTCTCTGGGGTAAATCCTAGAAACCCTGCTGGGGATGGTCACCTGTAAGCAGGATCTGAACTGAAACACTTGACCTGGCTCCCAGCAGTGGGAGATGGTGTGACACCCCAACAGAGGTGGAAAGAGTAGGCCAACATAAAATTCTCCAGAAGATGAAGATCTGCACAAACATGTGAGCCTGGGATGGAGCAAACCTAGAAAACGGGGGGATCAGAGAGCTGAACCTGTTCTCTCAGCTTGCAGCACAGCAAATAGGACAAGTGATGCAGTGAACCACAGGGGTGGCCACCATGTCCTATTTGCTTGGTTCACCACAGGTTTGCCTTAAAGACCAACACAAGGCAAAGCCAATCTGGTTTATGCCCTCCCCACCACAGCAGGTGGAACACCTGCGTTTAGTACCTGATCTCCAAGTGCCTTTTCAAGAGGCTTTCTGCATCCAAGGCAGGGGTGGATGTCCTTTGCTTGGTAATCCAGGTGACAACGCTCTCCCTTTCAACTTGCAAGATGATCCTGGTTGGCAGCTGCATTAAACTCCTTGAAGTCAATAGAAGTTACCCCACGGAATCCTACGCTCTCAGATGGAAAATCCAGATCCTGAGGTAACACAAGCAGTCCAGGTTCTGAGGTTGGGGGGTGAAGGGAGGAAGAGGAGTCAGCTTTCAAACTTCAGGAAAACACCTCTGAAGTGTGAGGGGGTGGAAGAGTATCCATGGCAGGGGCCTGGCTGCATCCCTGCACTTGGTGTACACTACACGCTACGAGCTGCTGCTGACTGTGGGGATACTGGGCTAGGGAGGTGGACACCAGGAAGACAGCACTCACCTTTCCTTCTTCCAGATGACTGGAATACACTTAGTCCTGCCTTGAGCCAAGGAATGAGTTCAATGCCCTGTTTCCTAGAGCTCCATTAATCTGAAAGGGCCAGATGGGAGAGGATTTTAAAAGGCCTGACGTTGAAAGAGAGAGTTGCCATCACTGTTTTGAAGTCAGGTTCTTCTCCCACGTCCAGTGTTCGAAACTGCAGGACTTGAAATCCTGCAGTTTTTTTAAATTTGAAACACCTGGAACAGAGTTTTCTAATGAGTTTAATAATAACCCCGCTGATAGCAACTCTGTGGTGCCTGCCAACCAATACAGAACAGCAATACTGTGCTGGAAAAAGGAAGCTCCTATTTCTGGGTCAGGGGATGTGCAGAGAGAAGTAAAAATAATCAAAGGACCTTTGCCTGGAAATCCAGCCTGTAATTAAATTTTTGAAAAGCAACACAAGTTTTCTCTGGACCTTGTTTTGTGACATATGTTGGGATGGGATTCACTGTGCCCCAGCTAAACCCTGCTCCCATTGAAAGCAAGAACAACCCAGTGTTGAGTGCTTTTGGAAAGCCATCATATTTTTTCTTTCCTTTTGGGATGTGTGCAATGGGACTCCGGAGAAGACAAAGTCAGAATTCCAGGCAAGGACTGGGAAGTGAAGCAAACAAACACATAAGCAAACAAAATATCCTGCTTGTCTAAAACAATTCTAAAAGGGGGGTTGTTTTCTTCTCCTGCAAAGCTGGTACTCGGGCAGAGAAACAGAGAGGATGGGAGAAGTTGGGGAGGAGAGTGTGTGTCCCACTCCAGGAAAATCATGGAATTCAGATGTTTTTGTTGTGGGGAGCTCTCGGTGATGGTGTAGGCAGATTAACAGACCAAGTCAGGCAGAAACATCTTGCGTTAGAGCTTTCCCCTGAGATAAACAGCAAAGAAGCCACATCACGATGGCGCTGCCCACCTTCGAAAGAAGGAAAACCTAATTAGGGAAAGAAACATCCTGGGATAAATCGATTCCCCTGACAAAACCCCCAGCTGCCCGTGGAAACGATATGCACGAAGGTTAGAGGGATAATATTGTCAACTTAACCTGCTCAAACACATCCTCATAGAACTTTGCTTTTTATTTGTTACGAAGAAAAAATGCAGCTGAGGTTTTTCCTCCTTTCTTGTAGCACTTGGATCTGTACAATTGAGGTACTTAAAACAACATTTATATGACTGCCAGCAATGGTTGATCAGTTAGCGTGACATGGTACAGATAAAAGCTCCAATTAGGCCTTAACTGTTTACTTAATAGAAAGACCTGTTAGAAACAAGAAGGATTGCCTGTTAGCAGAAGAACAGAACTTTTTCACGTGGCAGATTATCAGTACTCTTTAGATTCACACATAAACAAGGCTGAAATGCAATTACGTTTTCCACAAGGACCCAAATGCTTTTAACCTTTTCAAGGTAAAAAGAGTAAAAAAAAAAAAAAAAAAACCCCACACTGAAACTGCTGTTGAATTAGGCCCAGCTAGCTTTTTTTTTTTTTTTATGTTTTTTTTTCATTTTAATAATGGTTTAGTCTGTTTCACAGCCTGTGGCCTCTTCAAACCTGTTACTTTTTAAAGATATAGCAGATGCTTCCTAAATGGAAAGGAAATTGTAATGATGCAAATCCCTATTCACATGATTTTCCAAATAGGTTTGAGCACTACAGGCTGTATAGGGCAGGTGGGGTAGTGTTACAGACAACCAGAAAAGGTAAACTTGAATACAAATAGACAAATCAAGCACACGTGTTCGTTTGAAAGTTTGTAGCCAGCTCCTCAATCTGAGTCCGAGAAAATAAGCTATTATTGGCACTGAGTGGCCTTCTCAGCATCAGAAAGCTAGAAATTAACTTAATTGCTGAACTGCACCCAAAATCAGCTGCTTCAAACGTTACAATCCGCCTTTTAGTCTCATCAAAATTCCAAATATGTTAAAATTGTAATCTGCAAACGCGGTAAATTAGCACTTTGAAACCACAATATTTAACCTGTAGGCTAATCTGGTGTCAAGTGAAAACATGCCAGACAATATGGAAATCATATACTGTACAAAAAGCCACATCAATTTCCCTAAAAATCTCTAGCGTGGGGGTGCCACGAGGAATTCTGGAGTTTGGTTTCATTACAAGCTCTATTGCGTCTTTCCTCATCTTTAAAATTAATACAGATTAATCTGGATAAATAGAAAGCTTTTTTCATTTAGGAGTTTGTTGGAGTTGTCTTTGCTTTAGAAGCGTAACTTTGCAAATCCTCGCAGTTTCACACCAGCAAGAAGATTTGCATCTGAAAGGAAGTTGATTTCATTTGGTAACACACACAGGCATCATTCAGCCCTACTGCACTACCCAAGATGTCTTTGAGAGATAGCTGCCATTCTGAGTGGTGGTTTGTAGGACTGCTCAAAAAACCAGTTAAAATACCCTGTTCTCCCCAATTTCTGCCCTCCCAAGTGTACTTTGACTTCATCCGAACAGGTAAGATGCTTCTTTTTTGGGACTCACGCACAGGAAAAAAAAGACAGGGCAACGGAGCTGGGAAGGGGCTGGAGCACAAGTCAGATGAGGAGCTGCTGAGGGAGCCGGGGGGGCTCAGCCTGGAGAAAAGGAGGCTCAGGGGGGACCTTCTGGCTCTGCAACTCCCTGACAGGAGGGGGGAGCTGGTGGGGGGCCCAGGCTCTGCTCCCAGGGAACAAGGGACAGGACGAGAAGAAATGTCCTCAAGTTGTGCCAAGGGAGGTTTAGTTTGGAGATCAGGGGAAATTTCTTCACAGAAAGGGTTGTCCAGCATTGGAAAAGGCTGCCCAGGGCAGTGGTGGAGCCACCATCCTTGGAAGTGTTCAATAAACGTGTGGATGTGGCACGTGGGGACATGGGTTAGTGCTGGACTTGGCAGTGCTGGGGGAACGGTTGGACCTGATGGTCTTAAAGGTCCTTCCAACCTATTCCATGAAAACCCAAACATGCACTGTATCATTGTCCAGTAGTGATGAACTGTCAGTGTAAAATCTTCTTCTCACGCCAAAAAGGAACTAAAAACCATCACAGAGCATTGGACAAAATGTTCCTTTAGGGAAGCTGCTTATCATTGCTATTTCTATATCATATTAAGAGCTTGAAGGAAGCAAGACAGAAGCCCAGCTTGTGACTTCTGACAAACTTCTCTCAAAACCACTAAAAGGTTGTTACAAAAGACAGTGAGTGGTGAGAAGCAAATTATTGCCGTGGATTAGAAAGTAATTTGCACTGATCAAGTTCAGAGGAATCTCAGAGAAACCCAGTGAGTTGATAAATTGACCACACAACAGCAGTGACAGCCAATATTGACAAATGCAAGGCCTGGGAGGAGCCATTAGAATTCACACACAGAATTGTCTGCAAACACACACCTTAGACCGAATTAACTGCTTAAAAAAAATTTAAATCCACAATAAACAGTAGTGTAGGTACATTTGGGGTAGTACAGATATAACACAATGAATGCCCATCCTGACTGATCAGAATGAAGGATGACTTTCCCCCAAAAAAGCTACCACCAAATAACTTAGCAAAAAAATCTTTGAGAACTACAAGCTTTGGTTAAGCCAAACTTGGGGTTAGCATTTTTTGGGGTTTTTAAGGTGAAGGTGCCAAAGCAGACAATTAACAATCTCAGAAAAGTGTTTTCCTATTCAGTTAGGCTACATAATAATGGTGATTAAATATTGAAACAAGTAGTAAGGAAAATATAAGCATTTACCTTACTGGTTAGAAACAGGGAGGAACCCCGTGCTCTGGAAACAGACCAAATTATATATATGGTATACCATATTTTCACAGGAAATCTTATTTTTACTTTACCATTCTGGAACCAAAATGGCAGCAAAAAATGGTCAGATGCAAATGCAGATATAACTGCCATCTGGTCTTATTCTTAAATATCTATTCTTGAATAGTTTAGCACACATGGCACCACTTTGGGCACACACAAGCACACAGCTGTGCCCAGAATCAGGCTCGTAGAAAGGAAATGGGAGTTTAAAAAGGAAAATCTCCACAAACTATCAGATTGCTATGACAGAAAAGACAACACCCACAACTTGTTGCCTTTCTGATCTTGTGCTTTCTTCTAATATCTTCCTAAATGTGTTCCAGCTTTTATTTACAGGGTTGTATGAGACCGAGTGCTTCACTATCAAAGTTAGTGACACCAACAGGAAATTGTTCTCTGGGGAAAATATTTTTGTTTATTTCAAATTTTAATCAGTTTTCATTAAACATCCTTAAATAATAAGCTTAGTATACACAGAATTTACCCATTTAGAAGGGAATTAATAAAGTTTCCAGTTCCATAACTTTAATTGAACTTGTATTGGCAGGAGATATTAATAGAAAGTATCTACTCTGCAGCTTGGCTTGTTTGGACTTCCGCTTTTTTAACAAGTTTTGGGCTATTCCTTATCACATTATGGCATTTGAACAGGGACAAGATGAATTGCTTTTTGAGTAAAACACAACAGAGGATCTCTAGTTTTAAGTACTTCCAATCAGTTTTTAATGTAATGGCGCAATTAATGAAAGGGTGCTTCTTTAGGCTGAAAACCTCTCCCAAAAAAAAATTTTCAGCAGAAAGGGAGTTGGAAAACCTGGAGGCATCGGGTTCCCCCTTGGACTGTCATAATTCATGATCAGCAGGGCTGGAGAGGCAAGAGCCGTCCTCCCTCAGCCCCCAGCCCTCTACACGGGGATGCAAAGGAGGAAAATACCTCCATCATGAAACATGACACCCAACTAATAGTTACAAATGTGTTTTCCAGAAGAAAGAGTGGGGAGAAAGGGCTTTAGAAAAGCTTCTATTCTACTGTACAAGAGAGCTTTTGGCTTTTTAAAGCAGCTTTTTTAAAATCAACTCTAAAAACACTCCCATTCAAGACTACATTTGGAATCACTGGCTAAGATTACAGAACTCGTTTCTTAAGCCAAAACCAACAGCAGCATTTTCCAAGCAGTGGCCAAATAAAACAAGGCAAGGATTAAATCGACTTAACACCTTCTAGGGTTTCCACCAAGTGCTCCCAGAGAAAAGCACGAGTTTGTTTTCCCGACTGTCTATTTCCTTCAGTCTTTTTTCTTAATTTCATCGTGTCTTCTTTGTCTGTGAATACTCAGTGTTGGGAGCGTGGCTGGGCAGGCAGCATGAAACAATACACACCCACAGAAACAGGGGCTGGATCCTCATGGAGAGCAGAATTGTGTCTGGGATGGGGCAGAGCCCTGGCCAAGGAAAAGCACTCCAATAGCTTACAACACACTGACTGTGTCTATCACAGAATGGTTTGGGTTGGAAGGGACCTTAAAGACCATCTCATTCCAACCCTCCACCGTGGGCAGGAACACCTTCCACTAGACTGTGTCTGTGCTGGGACTGCAGCTGTTTTCCTTAAATCCACATTTTGATGGTCAACATCCATGAATTCAACACCAAAAGGCTTTCATCCTATTGAAAAGCCACCTAATTCAAGACACTGCCTTCACATGCCACAAACATGGGCACAGAGACAGGCTGCAGTGTCAGAGCACACTTCTTCTACTTGGTGCCAAAGGTAAACTTAGCCAGAATTCAGACCCAAAAACATGTGCATTATCATAGTTTTCCTTAAATTCCCATCTGTAACAACATCATTTTCGTTTTCCAGATGGGGAAATGTCCCAGTGTTTTCTCAGACTAAGTGCCTGGCTCTGTAAAAGTGGCTTTGTGCTGATCCAGTAGAGCACAGAGCATTTCAGTGAGAGCACAGAGCATTTCAGTGAGAGCACAGCCCACCCGAGGGTGTCTCTCTGCTTTCAGCAAGGTCTGGGCCACGTGGTCTCTTGATGGCTCTTTTAAACTAAATTACTGCATGTTTTGATACAAACCCAAAGCTAGGAATGGGTACCAACCTTCATGTTTTGCTTACTCAGTGCAAAGACCATCGATACACAACATGTTCCTGGAAAACACCACCTGTGTGGGCACTTGGCAACTGAAGCTCCTGCTATTACACACCTCCACCTGTCTTTTGCCCCATGTTTACTTCCAGAGTAGACTTGATAAGGTTTTCACTTCTGTTTAAAGCTGGCTTGGTTAAGGCTAAGATATCTTTCTGCACAGGGGAGTAGATGGTGAAGACCCTCCCTCAATAATGTGTTGTTTTTCCTTTCACAAACCGTTAATTATTTTTAAGTATATATTTATAAAAATATATTTATATTTGCGCATCTTTATATTTATAAAAATATATAAGTATCTTGCTTATCTGCATATCTAACAAAATGCAAATATTGCATTCTGTAGATATTAATTTGCTGTTGAAGACACAATTACCTGTCTTTCATGTTTGTTTCTTTATTGAGAACACCTCAGGTTTCTATAAATAAATAATTAATAAATACTAGGTCAACAATGAAGATAGCTCCCAACACAGAAATCATGTCATATTCTCTCCCCAGGTGTTTATGTTGTCACTGTAGGGTTAATCAGAAGTATTTAACCTGATGGTTTATGACTTTGTAAGACATTAAGAAGCAAGTCTTGAGCAGGAACACAGAGAGAGCATCTCCCTGTAGTCAGTGGAGGAGCAAAAACAGAAGCTGAGGGTCTGGAGTAGGAGCCAACACACAATAATAGCTTCCTGAAACTGTCCTAGCCCAGGGAATAACTCCAGCCTGGAGACACAGCTCACCCCTTTCCATGTCCCTGCCCTCGGTGGAGAGGGAGTTGACTCGGATCCCCCGAGGGTGACACGAAGCTCTCGGGGCACAGGGTTTGGTGAATCACAGCTGGTGATACACCCAGTGACCAGCAGACTGGGGCACGAGAAAAGGTTTTCCTCCTCTCTTCCTGACTAGATCAAACCTCCCCCGAGGCAGGAGTCTCTGCTGGAAAAGGAATGCTCCGTGCAACCCCTGCTCCAGGTAGTTCATTGGCAATGAGATATAAAGTAACATCTGTCTTGATTTAGTGCCGCCCGAGAGCCATCAGGATTCTGAGCAAGCAGCACTTGGACACAATCCAAAGGCCATGATTGTGCATTGCAGGCCTTAGAAACACGTCCCAAGAACACAGCTCTCTCCTGCCCATCAGTAAGTAAAATATATCCCAGAGGCTTCTTTTGCTATACAGCAGTGAGGTCCTGCAAATCCATTTGCTGGCTGCAGTGCGCCTCATTTCCCAGCTTCTTCCCTTTCCACCCTGCTCACTGTGTCTGTTCAGCCCTAACAGCTGCATCTCAGTCAAAAATCAAACCTTTCTCAGACAACTGAGGCTTCAGAGGTGAGAAGACATAAAAAATACCAAAGACAAAAGACAACCAAGCCTTTTCCTCCTGCCTTGAGCGAACACAGCAAATCAGATCCAAGTGCAGACTGTCATGCTTCCCTATGCTTCTGTCCACAAGTAATATCTGGATTAAACTAATATATACATCTTCTCATTATTTTCTTTCTTTAAGTTCTTCCTCAGGATTTGGAAAAAAAAAAGGGGGGTGGATTTGGAAAAAAAAAAAAAGGAGGGAGGGGGAACTTCTGATATTTTCAGCCATCCAGACCGGACCAAGGGATAGAAGAACTGGACTCTGAATTTCTTTCTTATGCTGTAAACATATCTCAGAATTGAGTAAATGTAAGAGAAGGAAGGCACAGGTTGTGTGCATCTGTGTGCATGGGCACACTGAACTTTCCTCTTGCCTTAGCTTTGAACTGCTGGAGAAAATCTTCAAAATGGGCAACAGTCTCAAGGCAATCAGACAGACTGTCTGCAGCACAACGATTTAATTTGGTCCTGTTGCCCCTTCTGAAAAATGATGTCGACAGAAGATAAGGAGACAGAGAGTTTCAAATTGTTCTATCAGGACCAGTTGCCTGTTAGGAGGCTTATTCGAGGCAATTCAGAATTGTTCCTTCTTTTTGCAAGGCGATTCCCAGCAGGACTGCTTGGAGCTGAAGGAAAGGCTAAAATATTTACAGAGCAGGAAGAGGTGCTGTGGGCTTGTGCATATTCTGTACAACAGACCCTCCTGTGCATATTTCCCTTACCTTGTTTTGCTCTTCCGTCTGTTTGCTGCTGAAGCTTTTTCTTCCTGAGAGTCTGTTTATTAGTTGAAAATAACAAGAGCTTTTTCTTTTTTATTTTCCAAGGCAGGCAATTCAAGTAATCTCAGCAAATTGTTTCCCTATTCAGTTAGGCTATATAATAATGCAGGACCAAATCTTGTCATTTACTAATGAGCTGAGATGGATTTACTAGGGGAAGACCAAGAGATTGATATGGCTCTAGCTCATCCTCTTCAGCACCACACAGGCATGTATTTCCCAGAGGCACTGCCATCAGCCAAGGACAAGGAAACCTCAGCAGGGACCACACCTCTCTCATTGCTAAATACAGTGGTTCTTTTCCAATGAATAAATTATGGTTTTGATGTTATTTATACATTCATTTTTTATATTATTTACACGTTCATGCTCGTTCACGTTAGAGAAAGTAGGCCCAAGATAATCAGTGTGTAATTCTGTATATACTGGTATATTAGCATACAAAGGGGTGGCATTTGGAAGTGCCTGAGCCTGGACAGTCCAGGGGGTTCATCTCAACAGCTGAAGGAGAGCTGCCAATAACACCAGCCAGCAGAGCTTGAGGGGCTCTGCTCCTCACCAGGAACTGGCCAAGACAAAGAGGTGAAGACAAAAGTTGGGAATGGCCTTGCACTCCCGGTCTTTTCTTGCCTGTTTAGTTTCTGTTATTGTTTTCTCTCTCCATTATCTTTTCAGAGGGACATCACCTCAAAGATTTTGGGGGCGCACAAGAAAAAAAAAGAAAAAAAAAAAAGAAGAATTCACCATCCTGTTAAAAGTAGAGTTGGGATGACAAATCCGAAGTAATTAATTCCTGATACTTGCAGATGTCATTTGCAGGTCTTTCATCTGAGTTCCTCCACCAGCTTCTGAGCAGACAGGAACATCCAGACCCCAAACATCACCAGTACCGTTTTGCCCCACTTTTGCCATCTGAAGGAACATATCTCTGCTCAGCAGGGACAGGATAGAGATTTGTTTCTCTCAAGACCCATTTTGCACCTATGCATTAAAAAGAACATGAACTGACAAGGCAGCAGGGTAACACAGGCAGCAGCTGTTTGACCTGGCTCCCTTTGCTCAGGGCTGAACAGTGAAGGATAAAACAGAGCTGCCCTACAGGACCCCCTGTGAGCATCACTGTGGTTCCCTCACCCATGACCCTGTCAGGGCACCCAGAGGGGCTGGATCCTGCCAGCACACTCCTTTCCCTGCTGCCATCATGGCTGTTCCCACACAGACCCACAGAAAGATACAAAAATCCTCTCGTGCACCAGCTCTTAAACCTTCCTCAGAGTTAACCAATTCAAGGAAAACCCTTGCAGGCCAATTTGATCCACACAAACACAGACAACCAGGCACGATCCCATCTCTGCTGCCTCATGAAAAATAGAAATGTATTTGCAGAGAAATGAATGACTTGTGCAGAAGACATCCCGTGAAACACTAGACAACCCCACTGGCAGAAAATGCAAAGATCTGTGCTGGCCTGTTCAGCTGAGGCTGAACATCTTCAAATTTAATGGGGCACAGTTTGTGCTTAAGAAGGATAACAGCTATTAAGTAAAAGACAAATGTTTATCAGCCAGAGTAATTTCTACTGATGTTCATTCACCATTCAAGACTGCACAGCCTTACCCAGATACATTTTATTGTCTAATGTAATAAAAATTTCTATATAAGATCTTACCACACGGTAGGATTGTTTTTTAAAGATTTATTTTTCAAAGTTAGCTCACCAAAACTGAACAAGGCATGAGACACTCAGATTCAGACCAGTTACAGGCCTACAACTCAGTTTGTGTGTAGATCATAGACATCAGTTATGAGCTTGATCTATGTATGTTTGGAATATCAGTGGATAGACAACCATGAAAGACATTATCGTACACACTATCCCACATGGACAGGTTCTTGATAAAGGGGGATCCAAGGCATATTTTGTTGCTGTGAATGGCAAACCTGAGAAACAAGCTCTGAGGACCAAAGTTTGCTCACTGGTCAGCAGTTTCCTGATCACAAAACAAGAGGAGCTTTGGTTCCACACACGGGTTTGCTTTTAAGGACCTCATAGCACGAGTTGTCTGAGTTTCTGGTCAGTGCAACAACACTGAGACAGGGAACAGCTATTCAAGAAAGAGTATGACTGTGGGCCAGCCCCTCCCTGATTTAGGGCAGCCCTGTGTCCATCTCCCTGCCCAGAGCTGCTCCGGAGCCACTTAACCCACCCAGAGTGTTGAAGTGACATCAGCCCTTTGTCACCACTCCTCACTCCTGGATTTAAGGCAGTGAGCACAGCACTCGCTTCACCTCCTCATCCCTGAAGTCCTTAAGCAATTCCCTTCTCTGCCAAAAGGCAGAGTGCTGAAGGTTGTTTTATGACTGAGCAGAGAGCAATGCCAGAATGAGGGAAGTGCAAAGGTGGCTCTCACAGGCTTGCGGACAAGAACATTATTAGATCACCAAGTCTGCCTTTCTTCAGAAGGCAACGTGGAATTTTATACGGCAAACTCTTCGTTGAGCATACTAATTTGTGTTTGACAAAGACTTGCAGCCAGAAACTGAGACCAGATCCATCCAGGTTTGAAGGGTGAGCCTGCCTGGCTGCTGGAGCATGTGACAAAAAGATGTGGATCCTCTGGCTCTCAGTCTTTCAAACCGTGCCCGAGTGTGTCTGAAAAACTGGCACCAACCAAACAAACACAAGTCATTCAATTCAAAAGAGGGTGAAGCTCTTCACGGCCTGTGTCACACAGGATGCCCTAATTGACAAGAGAACCTCATTCTGCACCTTCCTCTACAAATGTCACCAGCACTTCCCGTGGCACAGAGCAGTGCAATATCCCTGTCCCAGGTGTGGCCATGGAGCGGCCCAGGGTCTGATCCTGCAGCTCACAAGGTCAATGGGCTCTTTTGCCATCGGATTCAATCCAAGCAGAAACGACATTAAGATTTTTCCAGTTCAGATGTCAGCTATTAATTTGGATGATGGTTATTTCATTCCATGGAAAGTCAGTGGAATCAAGTTAAAAAGACAGAGATATATTCATATATCCTTAAACTGGGAGACACCACAACTCACTGATAACCCAAATTAGATTGAGCTAGTGCTATCTCTAATTAGGATCTTTCACTATGAACAAGGAAAGAGGACAAAGTGGATTAGCAAAGGAAACAGTACATACACTGGCTCAAAACAATAACCAGAAATGTTGGCTTCCATGTCAGGATGTCACTCATGAAGACAAAAATGTTTCAAAAATTACTGCACTAAGAAAAAGCCGAAACTATTCAGAATAAGAGAGACTCTCTATAAACGTTGGTGGCATTTATTAACTAATTGGTTAAATGACCTTTGCATCATTTTTATACATAGTTTTCTTTCATAAATATTTCATGAATTACATGTAATTATTAGTAACATCAACTTTAGTGAATTAATTACTGCCAATTCCTATTAATAAAATGCATCCTGTAATAAATAATGTTAGTTTATTACAGAGTATTGGTCTCGGAGGTATTCACATCTGTCAGTTGCCTTCTACTTCAGGCTAAAAGAAAGGTAATCAAATAACTGTAATTATTGTACTAAATATATCACCGTTTGTTTAAAATGTCAATGGGAATGGATAAAGGCATTTGTAACAATCTGAACTGAGTACCCCAATCTGCAGTGGTGTAAGTGTATGTGACAGCCACATCACCATCAGGATACAGGCAATGTCTGGGGCCCAGAGACAGAAACATCAACAAATGGCTACTTCTTGGTTCACTAACAGGGCTTTTGCCTACAGGCCGTTGGCTTAGAGATACTCTAATAAAGTCACAGGGAATTTAATCTGATGGCTCCTAATTAGCCCTCGTGAAAGGAGTGTTGGAGTTAGTCCAGCTCTGATAGACAGGTTTCCATGACGCTCCCACGACCAGCAGCATCTGAGGCTGTTGGACCATGTACTACAGAAGAGCAAAAACCAGCCCAGTCCAACTCTCTCCCGCCTCACAGACAACCAACAGGCTTTTACCAAGCCCAGGCTCACCCTGGAGCAGTGCTGCTGCTTCCTCCCGCTGCCCTGGAGGGTGGACCCTTCTCAAACAGCTGCTCACATCTGGCAGCACAAGGAGAACACTCCAGAGCAGTGAATAATTGTGCAGCACTGTGCTGTCCAAAACTGCCTGACATACATATCTGAATGCCTGTACACTAGCAAGCAACACAAGTTTAATTTGGTGACATCTGCCAACATTTAAGCCCTGGGACAAACCACAAACCTTCATAATTTTTCAGGTTTTCATACTGAAGCCTCCCAGCATGGTATTTTCTTACTATGGTGTAAAATCTACAATAGGAGCAAGTGGAACAGAACTGGGTTTCCTGTTCTCCTCTCCCACTCTCTTTTACTTTTTTCCTTCATCAGGTACAAAAGTTCCTAGAGCAAAATAAAAGGCAAGACTAAGATGGAAATGAAAACGGAAAATCCAAATATTGTACCTCAGGAAAAAAAAGTATTTGAAAAAGAGCAGATCAGGTGCTGATGAGCCCAGACTCCTGTATCAGTCTAAGTTACCTTTACTCCTTTTCTGCTCCCCGGGTGCATCACAGGGGTTGCACACACACCCTACACCACTCTGCAACGTGGTTCCAGCCACTGCCTTGGGGACACCGTGGCCTTTGTTCTCAGCCCACATCAAACCACGGAGCGAGGCCCGGAAATCATGCACTCTGTTCCCCAAAAATGACCCGTGTACCCAAATGCCCAGGACTCCAGAGCCATCTCTTGT
This sequence comes from Oxyruncus cristatus, assembly GCA_013399855.1. Taxonomy (NCBI): domain Eukaryota; kingdom Metazoa; phylum Chordata; class Aves; order Passeriformes; family Cotingidae; genus Oxyruncus; species Oxyruncus cristatus. The sequence goes on from VXAY01000089.1 coordinate 121,960, forward strand.
GGCACAGGGATGTGTCTGGCTTGGCTCTGTTTGGGTCCTTTGTCAGTGACAGTCCAAGAGCACCAAAGTGGATTGTGGCCACCTAAGAATGCCCTGGTGACATGCTCGGGAGATCCTGTGGAGCCTGGGAAAAGCTGGCAGACAGGTACTCCTGCTCTGGGACCAACAGCTCAAAGCACCTCAGTAACACAGGCAGTGCTGGCAGATTTGGGGGTGAAATGGTGGTAGAAAAAGCTTAATAATTTTCACTTAATTAAATCTGGAAGTGAACCAGTCGTGGTGCTGGTTGTTATCTCCTGCTTCATACCTGGTGTCTGAGGACAGCTCTGCACCCCAACAGCTGGGGCAGAGTCTTAGAGAGAAGCTGGAATTCCTTCAGCAGAGTTCACAGCTAAATGTGGGTCAGCACAGCCCAGACAGGTACTTTCTCCACTAGAAGCTTTCTGTTGTTGTTGTTTTAAGAGAAAATTGCATATATTAGGCAGGCTTTGAAGTCACTACGAGAGTGGAACTGGAAGACATGAGCAGAACATTACAGCTGGTTTTAAAGATGAGGGACGTGTTGACCTGCTCAGGGCTATCCAGGAGCTCTGGATTTCACAAACTTAGAGAAACTTTGGGAGACAGTAGAGACCTAATCATATTTAGATACCTCCCAAATTATTGGAGCAGCTGAGGGGTTGGTTACATTCCTCATAAATACCACTTGGCACAAGTGCATTAGTAAAAGAGAAGGCACTTTCTCAGAGGGTTCCCTCTGAGACTGGATGGCAAGAATGAGAACCATTCCCATCACAAGTATCATCTGGTTTGAGAGTAAATTCTTCTGGCTGGGTGCTGCCTCAGTGGGTTTCTGTAGCTTTCTTGATAACAAAGCACAGATCTCCTCCAGGACTTCCCAAATTCTGTTGTTGCAAAAGCAGTTAATGAATGCATGCCCTGCCTTCCTATAATATTGAGGAGAAGATTTTACTCCAGGTAGACACCCATGAAGCTGCAGGTTCCCCTTCTTAGCGGGTCTGGGAATTTGCTTTGAGCTGGAGCAGAGTGGAGGTAACCAGTCACAGCTTTAAATCATGTGACATGAAGGTACTCAGCTTGTTCCTTCTAGCTGTCAACCTCACCAGGGCAAGATCTTAGTGCTCAAACTTCATCCACTCCCTGTTCTTTGATGTGCTCTTCCTCTGGGTTCATACACTGACTCGCAGACAGGAAAAGGAGATTTTACCACTGCGTGGCAAAGAATTTTTTTCAGGAGTTTCTTTAATTTCCCCGCACACTGGAGGAGAGTACCCTGCAAAATTGAGAGGCACATTTCTGAAAGTTTGAGGGGTAGAACTAGGAAGAAAATGGAGAAAATCTAGCTTAACAACTCTTTCAATTTTGAAAATTGCAATTTGACAGCAATCCTGTGGGCTGGGAAATAAACGTTCATGCCTTTGCCTCTATAGTCATTTGATTGATGTCAAATTGCTTAAGATGAAATAAAGAGTGAGATGCAGTCATATTTTTCCAGCTTCTTTCTACAGAATTGGGGTCACAGTATTTGGGATCAAAAAGTTATTTATGACATTTATTTTCTACCGCTGATTGCACTTTAGCCTCTCAAAATCTTGGGTTTATCAAGAAGATGTTGCCTCTGTATTCAGAGCACCGTGGTTTCTTAGACAGGAAAAGTGCACTGCTGCCACGGGAGCTCACCAGTTTCAAGACCTCACCCTTTGAGCACTATCAAACCCTTAAATTAACATATTTTAGATGTATTTCAAAGCGTGTGGGTTGTCTTGTTGACTTCAAAGGGTATAAATGCCATGCACTCACACATTGAAATGTGTGTCTTCACCTCAACAAAGGCTCTTCCATGGCCTTCTCCCCATGCCATTGCCAGGACGAGCAGGGTAAGTCTTCCCAACTGACTCCAAAATGTCCCTTCCAAAGAGAGAAAGTGAGAAGTCCCACAAGACCCTGATAATAAATTTCACCTTGTTTTGTCCCGTTCCCTCTCCTGCTGGACAAGAAGGTTTTCCCCCATACAACTGGATTTTGATCTGGTTTTACTTCCTCCTGTAGGGTGAGAGGGCACAGAGTGGATATGTCTTGCACAGAGAGGTGTCACTTAACAATACCCCAAAAACTGGAAACAGGGCAGCCCTGTGCATTCCTCACTTAGACTAAAAACCTTGCTTTTAGACAGCTGAAGGCAGGTGAGGTAAATCCATCCCTGAATTTTCTATAAGAATTAGACAACTAAATGGCTTGTAAAATGGCAATTCAACTCCTAATGCAGAGGAGTTGATCCTAATCCCTTATACAATTTGATTTTTAGATGGTATTCCATTCATAATTTTTACAGTATTTGGAATTTAAAAGCAAACAAACAAATAATAATAAAAAAAAAAAGCAGACAAGAATCACCTCATCAGAATAACAGGAAGCAAATGACACCAAAAAAATATAGGAAATAAGAGTAATTCAAATTACTGTTGATCCCATTTTTACTGAAGTTAAATGCTGCATCCTACACCTTTTCATTCATTCCAATGCCCTAAATGCTATTCAGATGTAAGAAATTTAGGAAAGAACAGCCATCCAGAACTGAAAACAAAAAGCCCCCCCCAGCATTTAATATTACAACACACGTAAAACTAAATCTAGTTAGTCACCAAGGGAGGGGGAGAAGTGTTACTAAAACTTTATAATTACCTGATATAAAAAGCAACTAACAAGACCATTCTGTGCTGGGTATTAGCCAGGAAAAAAAAATCAAACCTATGTTGCTGCTTCAATACCATCTAATACTAGGAATTGGCAGAAAAACATCTATTCTATGAATAATAGCTCAACAGTCCCAAAGGACATCAATACATGAATAAGAAAAAAAAAATCTCAAGCCTTTCCAAAATGGTGCTAATGCTCCACTGAAACTTAATTTTATAATTTACTGGCAGTCAAGATGGCAGGAAATAAAATAATTTGCTATATATTCTGCACAACAAACCCCCTGCTTTTCCTGGGAAGGGTAATTATCCCTAAAAAAAAAAAAA
>VXAY01000089.1:125048-158724 GCA_013399855.1 Oxyruncus cristatus
AAAAGAAAGAAAAAAAAAAAAAGAAAGAAAAAATACGACATCTCATATTAAGCTAAAGTCTCATCAAGAAGAGAAAGAGTGCCTCATTACATGTAATTACCAGGGAATTAGAAACATCATTTAACTAAATGAGCGAATAATGCTCAGGATATTGAAGAAACTTGCCTGCACTTCTGCAGAGCACTCTAAGTCCCATTACAAAAATTGCACCTCTTTAATGGAATAATTTTAGGCCTTGTCTGCCTTGCTTTAAAAATAAAGAGCCTCAGAGAGGCAGAAAGAGGCTGAAACTACCATAAACAACTGTTGAAAAGAGCTGCAGAGTAGGAGTAGTCTCTACTGGATACCATGATTTAAAATGACTCATAATCTAACATAATCATGAAAATTAAACCTAAGGACTTGGGTGGGAGGATGGGAGAGAGGTAGGGAAACGAATTACCCTTTTTAATTGTACTTACTCAAGACTACAATGTATTTATAATTATACATTATAGACAACGGGTGAAAGATTCTGGGTTAAAGGTAAATCTTACATAAAGGGATGAAAGGCTGCTGCATTAGAAGCTGGGGGAAAAAAAAACAACCATTCCTGCTGGTAGATACTTACTGTCCTGCAATGCAATTTTTTTCTAATGGTAAAGAGTTATCAGGGGAATTAAAAATGGCCATGATAACGCATTACATGCAAACAGCATAAACCACAGCCTCTATTTTAGGCGTTTAAAACGTAAAAAAAAAATATTTCTCTGTCTGTAAAGGTGATTCTGACGCTGTAGTAATAAATAAACTCTGGAAAGCCCTATTTACCACCATTTTGATGCAGAGGTTGATCCTGTGCCAAGAGAAACAAGGTTTTCCTCACTGATTTCAGCGAGCCGAATTGTCTCTCAGCCTTACAGCAAAGCACTAAATTGAAATGAAATTCAACTCCCTGGAGCTGAAAAGGTTTTGGTCAGGGTTTGAACCCTGGTTGCACAAGGAGCTAAATAACTGAAGTTATCTAGTTATGACAAAGTCCCACCAAAATGTCTTCAAGTTGATGCACAGGGGAAGCATCACCTTAATTTTTTTTTTTTTTTTTTAATAAAACATCCTCAGAGAAATGCAAAACGCAGAGAAGTAAAACAAGGAACAAGGGGATACACAAATCCATCATCTGAAACACGTGTGCTTCCTCCATTAACATTTTCATCCTTCGTTTGCTTCTCTCCACGCGAACAAAATCCCTCACTACAGAGATTGTGGGCAAACAAGGGTTGCTTTTTACTTCACAATAAACAGTTCCACAGCAGAGCAAGCTCCAGTATTTGTTAGTGTAACAAATGCTGAAATAAGAGGAAGAAAAGGGCACTGTAGCCCCAAAGTGCTGAATCTGGCCACCTCCGCTGGGTAAAGCAGGATGGCAGAAAATTGATGATTTTTGCTGCTTTTGAGATCATAAACATTTCAGGCTGCTCACACAGGCTTGGTTTGCAGTCAGAGCTGAGGAAAAAATACCTGTTTGCTTGCGGGTTTTTCAGTTTAGTTTGGGATTTTGACGCTGATTTGGAAGACAGTCCAGGAAATGTCTTGTAGAAAAAGGTGATGGGTTAATTCAATGTCTCAGCACATCTGCCACTTACGAGTTGTATTTGAATTATTTCGTATTGTAATGAAATGTTAAATATTTAAACAAAAAATCACCAGTTAGGCAGGGAGGGAGGGTAAACAGAATTACTTGGAAAACTGTGAATTTTCCAGAATTGGAAAAAAGTAAGACAACCCCTGGCAAGAGGAGAGGAGAAATGGGTTAATACACGAGGTCATTTTGCGCCAAAACAAAAGCGGGAGTGGAAACATGTGAAGTGCAGCTCGTAGGAAACTCCAGACGCTGGAAGAGGAACACGATGAGATGTGTGAACCAGCATCCCTGCAACCTGCAGCAGGGGAATCCTGACAGTGCCAAAGGCTCCACAAACTCCCCTGGCTGATGGGAGAGCCAGGGGTTTACCCCGTGTTTGGACACTCACAAATGCCCCAATAGGTTTAATCCTACACCGGACTGGTCAGGATATTGCATGTCACGGATTCATCAGCAAAAGGATTGTTCTTCCCAAGTAATTGAAGACGGGGACTGGAGGGTCTTTCACCTTAATTGATTTTTTTATTCCAGTTCCCTACGGAAATGAGACTCGTGCACTGAAATGGTCTGTGCCTGCCTGCCCAGCCCCTTCTCCTCTCATCCCACTAATAACTTGGGAACTGATAGACCAATTACAACTGAGTTTGACAGAGGAAGGAGGTCTCAAAGCTATCAAATTCCTGCAGGCAGCCAAGCAGAGGAGACAGCCTTTAATAACGTGTCCAGGAGATCTACCTGGGAAAATTTCCTCCTGATGGTGGAAGAGTTCAAGCCAAAACTTCCTTTCTCAAGAAAGAACAACCAAAAGACCCGACTATGTAGAAAATTCTGCAACTCATTGAATTACTTGTTCCTTATGCAGATAAATTCAATTTTCCATGGGCAATCTCAAGAATAATATGAGAAGGACAACACACACGGAGATCAGGAGAGAAATATGACTTTTATTAAAATTTGCAGCCTTTGTATTGATTTCCATCTCCATCAAAAAAATACATTTAATTCCAAATATTTCTGTCTCCATCCCATCCTCACAAGTCTCACTTCTAACCCCATTATCTAGCTAATTAAATTTGGGATGTACAAAACTGTTGGGCCCATCTTTCGTACGCTTTAGTCGCAATTACTCGCTGCATATTTCATGATATATATCTTTTGCGTGTAATTAGGAATAAAAAATGTAATCCCAAAAAGGCGGTTAATAATTTAAATCCTGATGATTTGATTAAAAGCATCTGAGGATTGCAGATGACAGGGAAAGAACAGTGACTCCATTATAACTGGGGGGGGGGGAAATCAAGGATTTAAGCACTTTTATTTTTCACACCAAGCATTGCGATCTAAAACCCAGAGATTTTAAGGAGGAACAGAGAGAAATGTTCCCCCAACTATATTCCCACCACACTTAATTGATGGTATAGGGCCGAGGGTTTTGCACAAGAGGCCAGATGTTTTATCTGAAAAGTTTATCTACAAGTATTTTTTTAAAATGTCCCCTTCCAAAATCTCATTAGCAGAAATTAACGTTCTCTTGACTGAAACAGCGCACTTATCTCACTGCTCAGGCAGCATCACCTTCCAGAGCCCCTGTGCTTGCAGGCCACTACACAAAGCCTTCATGAGGAGAATCAAAAAATCTCAACATTAAAAATATAGGCGAAGAGAAACGGCCAAAGTCATGTCCTCAAAACGTGGAATTCACAAATTCAAGGGGTATTTTCACCGTTTTGTCACAGTCTGTGTCACCAGCTGATATCTTTCAATGATGCAGAGGATGGTAGAGAAGTATCACCATTAAAAGCAGTGACTATACACATATTTAAGCAAACTGGGACTGGGAACAGGGAAGCCTTTCCCATTTACAAATACCCTGTTTGCATCCAGGGAAAATGTTCCTGCAGCTCTGCAGCATGGGACGAGCATCCTACAACCCACACATCTGCACATGCAGCACTGCAGCCACTGCAGCCATCGGCTCCCCAGCAGGACAGGGAATGCCAGTGTGGGACAGGAAAACTGAACCCTCAACAGGACACATCACAAAGGGAGGGTGTGCAGCACGGGAAACAAGGGATCCGTGTTTATTTGTTTTCCCCTGATGTCTCCACTCTTTTGTCTGCTGCACCGGCTACGGCCGCGCCAATTCTTCTTTTTCAGCATTACAAAGCAGATTACAAATTCTCTGCTTAATTCTCCTGGATAGACTTTGATTTGCAGGGCCCAAGTTATAACCTTTTTCTGCCTAGACAACACTATCTAGAAACACAATGGGCACATTTTATTGTTTCTTTTCAAAGCACAACCTCTAAAAATGCTTGCACTTTCTACTTTCTTCCTGTCACCTCTATCCCTCCCTAAAGCAGTAAATAGATGTGTTCTATGGGATCTCTCTTGCCACGTAGCAGTACTAAATATCAACACAATATACTGTATCACTGTATGAGAAAAATTTGCATTTAAGAAAATACTTAACTCCTTTTTACCTATTTGGTCTCATTTTACCTTTACAGGGAAGCACTGTCTGTTCTACTGACCAAAAAATTACATCACAGGAATCAAGATTAACTGAAATAGCTCCCCACAGCAAGCCCACAGCAGAGGCAAAAAATTAAACCAATTACGTGCACTAGGAATCAAGACATCTGTTCAAGTCCTGCCTTTGCTCTGTGACAGGGAAATTCACTTCCTTATTCTGTGCCTTTGTTGACATCTGTGGAATGAGAATATTTCTTCTCTCTCAACCTTTGTCTCTCTTGCCTATTTAGGGAGCAAATCCTGCAGCCAGAATCACTTCTAACAATGCACCCGTGCAGTGCCGAGAATGAAGTAATTGGTGCCTCTGTTGCATTGTTGTGGCTGCAGAGCTGTGCTGGTTTGCAGCAAACACAAGCAGGGAAAAGCAACCCTGCCTTAGTTTAATTATCAGGAAATCTTTGGCGTAAGTGTTGCTTTTTTACTTGATGCTACCTTGCTCTGTTTTTACTTGATGCTACCTTGCTCTGTTTTTCCCAAAGGAGAATATAGTGGGTTTCTGCAAGTGGGAATGGATTAAAACATAAAACTACCTGCTATGCTGGTATGAGTTGTTTAGTGCTGCTGATGGTGAAGCTGGATGCAAGTTTAAACTACAGCTATTTTAAGACTGTTGTAAACAAAGTATTTATATAGCAAATAAAAGTCAGGTACTCCTGGTTAACCTTCATTCGGAAATTAAGCCTAATTCAGAATTAACCTAAATTCAGAAATGCCTGCAAAATTAATACATCCATTGATTTTAAGAAGTATGATCAGAGAATCACAGAATGGTTTGAGTGGGGAAGGACATTAAAGATCATCCAGTGCCACCCCTCTGCCATGGGCAGGGACACCTTCCACCAGCCCAGGTTGCTCCAGGCCACGTCCAACCTGGCCTTGGACACTTCCAGGAATGGGGCAGCCACACCTTCTCTGGGAAGAATTCCTTCCCAATATCCCATCTAACCCTACCCATTCCCCCTTGTTCTGTCACTCCATGTCCTTGTCCAAAGTCTCTCTCCAGCATTCCTACAAGCCCCTTTTAGGTACTGGAAGGTGCCATCAGGTCTGCAGAGTTTTCTCCCAGGTGCTGCTGCCCTGCTGGGGCAGGTCACACTGACATGGGAAGCTGGAAATCATGGGCTGAAACAAGTTTGTGTTAATGTTGGGGTGGGCTACGGGGGAAATTAAAAGCCTAAGAATTTAACTTTTTAAATGAACAGGAATCCCTGCCTTGGTTACCAATATTAGTTTGCTGTAACAGGAGCAATGCCAGGTGAACAAATGGTCAGAGCCCAATTCAGCAGTGTAACAACCACAAGTACAACCAGTTCTGCCTTATCTTTCCTGCCCAAAGATGGAAACCGTTAAATCCCCACCATTCCTGGCAAACGCTGGTCCAACCTGTGCTTGAGAAATTCCACAGATGGAGATGCTGCAGTTTCCTCAGGCCATTTATTCCTGGGCTTAACCATCCTTACACTTAGAAAGTTCTTCCTAATGTCTACACTAATCTCTGCCGCAATTTCAGCTCATTATGCCTCATCCCATGGACATGGAGAACAGTTTATTCCCTTCCACTTTGCAGGTAATCACAGGAGACTCTGAAGACCTATTACCCCCACCAACCCCCCCACGTTGCTGTCGTGTGTTAGCACATTCACATGGGCTTTACACGCTACAGGATACAGTCTGATACAGTGAAAAACCCCTGCACATACAGCCTTGGGAGAAAAGAGGGAATTCACAGGGAGCGCCCTCAGCACAGCAGTTACAAGAGCATCCGGGCAAGGCCCGTGTTTGACTTTTCACTGCTAAATTCTACGCGTCGAAATGAATTTTAAACAAAGACTCCGGACCCTTTTCAGAGCAAGTGTCACATTGCTGGGGGAGCAGAAGTTGTAGCAGCCGCATATTGACTAAAAAATGACCAGTGTTGTGGTTCTGATTGTACTAATGGTGTAGCCACCAGCATGGAGGTTTGCTATTCCAAAGAAATGGATTCTGCTCCAGACCACCGACACCGTTCCCTGATGGGGAACGTGCAATTTAGGCCAAATTTGCAGGAGTATCCAACAGCAGAGACACCCAGCTTTTGGGCACCCATCTTAACACACACCAGTGGAATTACTGCTGAACTTAGAGACTGTGTCACTCCAACTACAGAAAATCCTTCATCTTCAAGGCAGTAAAATCCACTGGACACTTACAAAAGTGTGAGACAGTTAAAGAGGATGGAGCTGGCAATACCCACACAGCTTTGTAAAACCACTCCCAACAGCATCACTTCAGTCTTTGGACGGGGCTCAGAGCAGAGACTGGTTTTGCTTGGGAAAACACCCACCTAGAGAACACATTTTTTTAATGTATATATTCATTATAGCTGCAGCAGCAGCAGCACAAAACATCACACCTGAGATGCAGCAGAGCTCCAGAGCTGCATGTAGTACCCACACACTGATTATCCTGAAGTACTGGCCAACAGAAAGAAGTACTTACCAGCCTGCTTTTGTGACACTCAGGGCACAGATGCCACTTGGCTTCAAATCCACAGTGTTATGAGGCTCTTGTGAGAGACAACCCGTGATATTCGTCCCTGCAAGCAGTCAGTGGTGATTGATGACTCCATTACAGTGATGGCTGGGGCTCCATGTTTTCTCCACAGCCCTCAACACCGGCCAAAAAGCAGGGACTTAAGGAGCTTTTTTAGATCTCAATTCCTCTATCAAGAGTCAGTACATCCTTTGTTCAGCTGCTTGTTATACGGGTCAGAAAAGGCTTGTTTCGTGATTTCTGCAGCTTATGAACCTCTGCCTTGACCCGCATTTCTAGAAGAGTGCTAATAAAAGGCAGACTAATCTTATAAAGGAATATCTGTATTTCAAGTGCACATTGTGATATTTGTGCCCAACACATGGACACAGCCCTGACCAACATTCATTTTCTCTGCCTGGTTGTCTCACTGTTTTCAACAGACTCTTGTTGCTTCAAGCATTTACATAAAACACCGACACACCACAATGAATTTTCCTATAATTTTTGAGCCAAAATAGAACTATTCAACCCAATCCAATCCCTCCACATATCTTGGGCTACCTTTGTCCACTGAAACATGCAGATCTCAGCACATCAAGCATTAACAGGCTTTTCCCCCAGCCCTTACCAGTGGAGGTTGCACAGGTGGCACCATTTCCAGGTTTTATGTTTACTTTGTTAACCAAACTATTGGGAATTCCTCTAATTCTCCATTTGTTTCCCTCTGTGTTCTCTAGCTCTTATTTCACTTTGTTCCCCACACCTCTACCCCTGTAACTCCCCACTCCATCCTTTTCCCCATTTCACATTCCCTTCTCCACAACATCACTAAGCCACCTTTTCATTAGTCCCAGCCTAATTCTGACTTCACACATTTTTCAGTTGGACACATCCTCACTTCAGGTCTGTTTTTTTCCACAAGCAAGGTCATGTTGTGCTTTCAGGTAACAACAATTTATTTATGGGCTCAATCCCATATTTTTTTATTATACACTTTCAGCAGAGATGGAGAAAGATATAAAAGCATCTATACCTGCAAACACACACGTCGTGGTATGGGATCCTGGGACGGTTGACAGTGTTCTCAGACAAAGTCTGCTGTTTCAACCTACAGTTATCCCCTAACTAGGGATTTAGCTTATTACTGCATTGCTAGTCACTCTCACAGAAACCTTTAGCTCCCATGGTTGGGCCCCAGAATTTCTTTATAAATGCAATCCTCAAAATATAGTAAAAACCACAAACACCAAAGTGTCATCACTCCCTAAGCTGACCTAAAATTCAACCTCTTCCCAGCATCAGCCACATACCCTCAATGCAAAAAAAAACCAATTAAAAGTGCAAGGAATAGGGATGGTGCACAACCACCAGAACAGAGGTTGCACAGCACTGTGGTGAGAGCATTAGTCATATTTAACTCAGGAAGATCTTTATTTTTTTCCAAACCTATCAAAACCAGTTTATATTATCAAAGAAAGCACATCTAGCTCATGACAAACCACAAAGTATTCCATATACAACTCATTTACCATGTCTGCCAGGTAACAGCTCAAGTTTGTCGGGTTACTGCACACACAGAGCTGTTTCCTCTCCATCACCACCTTCTCTGGAACGATTGGTTACTATTCCTGTTGTCAGCAAGTTTGTTTTCTTAGAGGTAATAAAGTACTCCCACTGCCTACACAGGCACTGACAGAAGGGAAGAAGTGGTGATACTTATCAGAAAGAATTTCCAGTAAGGAATGTGCAACATTGAATATATTTATCAGACTTGCAGGTTTAGTCTCCTGATCAGATCTGCATTCCTGTCCAGAAAAAAAAACACAACACACAGTGTCTGTGTTGTTTTCCTAATGTTCCTTTCCTAAGAAATTTTTTATTTGCCCAAGTTCGAGCATCTTCTCACACCCACCCCCGACTCCAAACACCCTCAAGAGGCTGATACAAAATTTGATTACAGATTAGACTTCTTAGCAATAATGCAAACAAGACATGCAGAGAAACAACATATTTTCATGGCATTTTGTAGCCAGAATGACATTTCCACTTGTGTTAGTCCATAAATGCCAGGCTACCGGGTCAGTCTGAAAACTTGGAACAGACCACTCAGAAATTCTACATTTGCTCCCTTCTATCCCCAGTCCTTCCTAAATATCATTAGTTTTAGGCTTTTATGAAGTATGTGGGGAAAAAAAAAAAACAGAGAACCACATGCTCAAATTCTTTCCTCCAGAAACAGTAAAGGATTTTCCCGTAACAAGAATCCAGCTGACATACAAAAGCCCACCTAATACAATTCCAGGTTCTTGGAACCCTGTGAAAATATTACCTAGGTCCCCAGGGAATGAAGAAATTCCCAGTTCAACTCATTGGAAAAGACAAAAGGTTCAGAAATTTTCTGAAATTTTCAGTCAAGGACTCCTGCAATTCAAGGTTTTGGTGTCAATATTTGTTTCACAATCAGTAAAGGCTGTGACACAAAGTATTTGTTTTCCAAAACCTATGGATATTTATTGAACAAATATCAAAGCAGTGAAAGTTTTCATAATCAGATACTACAAAAAGTGGTATTATAAAGGCCGCCTACAGGACTGAACTAATTCAGCTCCAGAATAATAAAGAAAACAGTTTCACTAACATTATAAACAGGCAAGTAATGACAGATTAAGACAAACTACAGTAGACAAAGAAATATTTCTTAGTTAAAAAGCAACTGAGTACAAAGATTGTTCTTCTCACTTCTGCTGTTTTAGTTTAGCCTTGTGAGGAGCAGGTAGGCATCTCTGACAAGAAGTATCACCAGGATTCTAAGTAGACCTGGAATAAATAAACTCCACTTTAGGAAGCAATATTTAGAGGAATCATAAGCAGGTAGAATATTCAACAGCCTTTAAAAGCAGAAACTTATAGAAATACAGCTTTCACTTGTATCCAGATAAATATATAATAATTTAATGATCCAAAAGCTGCTCTTGCCAAGTCTTTCTGTAATATGGCACCGTCTTGATGCATTTAAGAATGCATTGTGCAGAAATGCAAAGAGACTCAAATTAGTATGCAAAAGGATCACTATGAAACAACTATCAGTCTTCTGTCCCAAATAACTTATTTTTAGAATAAACCACCGATGACTCACTCTACTGTAACACTAAACTATACCCATCCTTCTTAGTGCCCTAAGGTTGGCACAAGCAACTTGTAAATGTCAGAAAAGCACACAAACCTCGTTAATGTTTTCAGAAATTCATTTAAAGATAGAAACAGGTCCAAAAAGATGCCTGTCTAAATGCATTGCAATTACGTTACAATTATTTTCCAAATACACAGATATGCTCTGTCTTTTCTCAGCTCATTACTGACTCAAACAATTTGCCCTTCTGGGATCAATTGTTTGCTAATAAATAATTGTTTACAGTCACAAAATGATATTAAGGAGTATTCTTATTAGTTTTCCTTCTACAGCCTAATAAGATTCAAAACTAGCTGATTCCCAAGAGTCTAACCTTAACCTCGCTGTGTTTAACAGCCCAGGAAATGATGAACCATCTGTTTCAGAAAATAATGGAGGGCCAAGAGGAAATATTGTTTAATTGTAGATTAACCTCCTCATAAGGCAGAATGAAGCATCTACAGAATCAGCAACCACTACTAGCCCTGTAAAAAAAATAAGTGACAGCAGCTCTTACTCTTACAAAACCAACAGCAGCAACTATTCTTTTACTACGTTAAAAAAAAAATAACAAATGTATGTAACAAGTACAACCTGACTTTAAAAATAAATTTGAATTATTCTATTGGGATTTTTTTTCACTTGAGGAAATAAATACCAGAATAGTTCTGGCTTTATTTTAACATGAGTATCCAAATTACTTTAAAACAAGTATCTCCAAGTGAGAGATGTGGAATTTACAGACTATTAAACACATCATCTCCACAGGTATAAAATGGCTGCTCCAAAGCAATAGACAAGTCACTTGAAGGAGTGAGGGGTTTAAACTCAAGAACTTTGATGATTTATGTGTGTCTATTTACACAGCTACTTTAAATAATAGAGACAACCTGATAAGGTGTAAGACAGTTTGAGTAGCATAAGAGGAAAAAAAACCTAGCAGTGATAAACCACAGGAATTTGAAAATAAAGCCAACTGCTCCTGTGCTGGCATCATGAAGAGCAGCACAATTCTGCCTGTGATGGCAATTTTTCTGTGTAACATTCATGCCAAAGCAGGTTTAACAGGAATCCTTTACCTCCATCAATCAGTTTGCCCCATTTTGACAGCACCAATGACAGAGAAGTGTGTTATCAGAGGGCTGCAGCAAACCCCAATACACAGGAACTGAGAGAGCTTTCCCTTGATTTTACACAGCCCTCCTAGAGCAGTATCTGAATTCCCTGCTCGCTGTGACAGCTGGGTGCATGCCCAGTGTGAAAGATTTCATTAATCCCAAGTTTTAAACATCCAAACGCAGCAACGTTTACTCAAATAAATTATTCCTGAATTCTTCACTTAATTCCTGAAGCAATGAGCTTGCAATAACTCCACAGCTTCATATAATAGCCCCTATTGAAAGAGGATAAGGGTTTGACATCCTTCTCCTACTAAACAACCAGGCACAATTTTATCCATCAGACGTCTATCAACCTACGGATATTGAAAGCTTGGGCGAACGAGATAAAAATCAAACCCAGCCCTACTGTCAAGCTGCACTATCTGCTGCCATCAATAATGCTATTCATGAATTTAAGAAAATTAATAAATCTTGGGCTGAATGCTCAGAAAGCCTCGAGCCCAGGTGGAGCAACACTCACTTGGGTTTTGTTTCTGCGTCTGTCACTTGGCGAATATAGATCCCATCTTCGGGGTGCTCGATGTCATCCATCTCGTACATGTAGGAAGAAGCTATTGCCAGGGTAGTTCCATCATTGCTGAAGGCCAGGGATGCAATGCTGGTGGGATACCGATGGAACTGGCACAGCCTCTTCTTATTGAACGGATCCCAAATATTCACAAAGCCATCGGAACCTCCTGAAAACCAGTTTTTAAAAAGAAAAATGCGTATAAATTACAACTGGGAGGAAAAAAAAACCTGAAGAGATACAGCACAGAAAACAAAACCTCATAATTACTTTGCCAGTAAAAACACAGGGTTGATTCATTCAGTAAAGACCACAATGAGCATATCCCAAAATCCATGTTAAAGCAGTTAAATCTCACTGTGTCAAATAATTTTAAAAGCCTGCTCATACCAAGAAACACTATTTAAAGGCTCAAAAAGATATCAAGAAAAACAATTTAAATGCTCAAAAAGACACCAAGAAGCACAATTCAAATGCTTAAAGAGCCAGGGCATATGAGGCAAAGGCTGACCTGTTTATATCAAACCTAAGGGAACTGATGCAAGATTTTACAAAAAACTGAGTATCTGCTCTACCTGTAGCAAAGGTGTTGTGGACATTATGGAAAGAAATAGCATTAACTGGGTAGATCTGCTCAATGTTGTTTTCCTTCAAACGGTGACATTTGAAGGCATACTTCTTCTTCTGGATTTCTGGACTTGGATCCAAATATTCCACGGCGACACGACCTTCAATAGAACTTAAAACATAACCCTACCAAGAAAAAAAACCACCAAAAAAATACTGAGATACAATATTTAGAAGCTTTCAACTGCAGAAAAGACTGAAATACAATTTTATCTCATACCCCTCTAAATTCTAAGAAAGTGGTAAGGCAGAAAAAAATGTCCAGAGAGAGATCCTCATTGCAACACTGTTTTAAGCTGACAGTGAGATTTGTAATTTCCTCTGCAGGTCTAAACACAAGCTTGTGCTTGGGGAAAAAAGTGTTAAGAGTTAAGAACCCCTTGTATTTGCTCACCTACCCCCAGGGCCTAAACATCTGAAATATGAGAGATATTCACAGGACTATTTCGTTTCAGAATTATATTAATATTAGTTCAGAGCTTTGGACTAACTAAACACTCAAGCTGAAATAGTATTTTCAGTGAAATTTGATTACAAGTTGTGTTCACTTATCCAGTTAATTACAGTCCTGACTTAGAGCAACCTGAGATGCTTTTATTATCACTTCTGAGTTAAGTCCATAATAGATCTTTTCAGAAATAGGATTGCAATGATACCTAGCTATAGCAAGGTTCTTTAAAATCCATAATACAATACAATCTGGAAGATCAGCTTGTTTTACTATAACTAGAACTGAAAATGGACAAAGCATTCATGCCAGTTCAAGAACAAGTAACTAGGTCTTGCAATTCCTCTACTATCACTTTGTACACGGGGAAAATTCCCTTCCAAATTAGTTTGGCAGAAAAAGCCAATCTTCTTGCTTTACTTCACAAAGAAATACCACAGACACACCACGTTAAGTTCCACAGAACAGCTGTGTGATCATCTAAATTGTACAATTCCCCTGGATAATGGAGCAGGGGTTCTTGAGTACATGCCACAGACTCAGAGATAAAAAAGAAAGAAAAAGATATAAACGACATTCATGTAGTTTTAATCCTGCCCCTGTTGAAGAACCGGGTCTACAAAGCAAAAAGGCTGCTGAGGAACCACCACTTTGGGCTTTTTCTCTCCAGCTTGGAGGAGGGTGTCTGTGTGTGTGTTTTGGTTTTTAATTATATGACAGCATTGTGACGCATTAGATATATTTTTTAAAAAGGAGACAAAACTGCTAAGTCAGTGGCAAATATTCCTAAGCTGTGCTATGAAAAAGAACTAACCCGCAACAAGAAGCCTCCCCTCTCCCAGTCTGAATACAAAACTTTGAAAATCCGTGGATTTGGGGTTTTTTTAAATGAAAGACGCAGAAAACTTGAAAAATAAACCACCATTTCCCTAAAGAATACTCACAGAAATACAGTTCCTGCCACGGCTGCCATACCTGTTTGTTGGGAAATGCTCTGATGCAGCGGGTCTGGTATTTGAGGCTGGATTCCCTGCGCTGCTGAACGTATCCCATGTTCCGTAAATCCCACACCAGCACCCTCCGACCCGCCGTCCCCACGATCAGCCTGTCCCCAGACACAGACAGTGTGTACACCTCCAAAAAAATATTTAAAGTAGTTAACACTTATTAACCTGGGTACCCACCGTTCTTTGGACAAAATAAACTGTCAGCAATAAGCAATAACAGAGCAGTGAAGTTTTCAGCCAGAGAACTCCCTTCAGCTTTAACTCAGAGCTCAAACTTGGGATAAACAGCAGCGGTGTGCAGTTGGTTTGTGAGCTCAAAAACTACTTAAAGCATTAAATTTATTGAATGTAACAGCAACAGGAAAACCAACCCAAAGGAGCAGATAGGGAATACTGGATATTGGAACTCATCTCTGCTTGGCATACACAGTTTGCACTCCCACTGTTAATTCAGGATCCTGCAGGTTAGTCCTACGATACCACAGCACACATTTTCCTCTCTGTTTTCCTCCACCTGGTAATCATGTGTTTTTCTTTTTAAACTGAATACTTCGGGCAGAGCTTCGTGTTGATAAAGTGAAATAAACTGCCAAGATTTCATTAAAAAAACCAGTGCTTTGTATACTTCAATAAAATCACGTGAAATATAAGAAAGCAATAGACTTGACACATTGAAAAGGACCACGGCTTGGAATTTCAGCTCTCCTCTAAAAATTGGTTCAGAGGTCCTAATTTTGGCTAATCAAATTTCTCATTCAAATATTCAGTGTATGAATTGTTGTTTCCAACTATTACTTGGGATGTAGTTAATCTGAAAACATGTTTTAGAAAAAGAAAAAGGAAAGAGGTTTAGTCAAAAGCACTGTGTTATCAAATGAATTCCAAGTTGTTGATACACAAGCAAGATCGAATCCAGGTACCTACAGCTGTCACAAGAGCAAATCATAGGAATGAGCTTTTTCCAACATGATCTAACAGAGTTAAATACATAGGAAACAGATAATGCACATTCTTCTGATCAAGAATCAAACGTGTAAGAGATCTGGTATCCTGCCAGAAGGAATCAACTTACTTCTGGCATGTGCTTGTACCATTTCACTCAAGCATCTCGTTTCACTTGCTCGTTCTCTGATAAAGCCCAACAAAGCTGTTGGTTCTGGTAAGACTGCACTGAAGTATCAGACACAACTTTGGTCTTCATTACTACAGAGAGTGTGTTTTCAAAGGGCTGATTGCTAATAAAAAAACTAAGCAGACAGGTGTGTATGTATATGCACACATATAGATAAAAAAAAGCTTCCTTTAACCAGTCCTCATCTATTCACCACGAATTCCTCCTCTAAAACGTGATTGCTGAACTTCCCTCTTAAGACTGAGATCTTAGGATGAAAAAAGTCTTAAATGTTCACAGAGGAGTTCCCCAAAATTATTCCTAAAAAGAGTAAGAAAACTCTGAGCCAACAGTAGTTAGACACTTCAACAAGACAAGTTTTTCAAATATCTCTTCATTATTAATGTAAACATTTATCCAAAAATATTCATAAACATTATATAAAACATGTTTGCGTATATGCAGGGAAACAAAGGCATAAAAACATTAAATATCTTAAATCTTCTCCACAAACTGATGTCACACCTGTATAGTGAGTATTCTTTCTACACCACACAACCATAAATCAAATGAAACCGTTGTCATGCAGTTGAGTAGGCGTACACATTTATCAAAGGCAGCATTAAAAAAATGACATAATGAACCTTGCTGAACCAATAAGCAGCTTGATTCACTGTGGCTGTCCATTATACGATATTCTGTCAGCAATTTATCACAGTTCTTTACATGCTACACACATCTATAAATCAAAACTAGAAATAATGCAATTACTTTATTCTGAACAAAGGTCTCGCCAGAAGTAGATTCGGCTATGCTGGAACAAAAGTAAGAGCTACTTAGGGGCAAAGGGAATGTAATGATGGCTCATAATTAGGACTTGACAACAGGATGTCAGAGTGCTAAATGAAATTTTAAAAAGGTACAGGCAAAAAAATATTCATATGTAAAATTATCCAAGCCAGCCTGTGTTTAGCAGTCTCTGAACAAACCAGAAATTACTGTTGTTTAATTCTCTCAGTGACACCACTGTGAGCACAATAAAGATTAACACACCATATGATCGTTAGAAAAAGCTGAAGGTGTAACATTTTACCTTATTTCTGTAAGTCTCCCATCAGCACAGAGAATTTTGGTATTGGAACAATATCAGAATTTACTAGGCATTAGTACAACACAGGTAAACAACTGAACGGAATTTCTTGAGATTTAACACAAGTGAAAAACCAAATTATTATTTCAGGCAACGTAAATGGCCTCCTCCTGTATCTCTGAGCACATTCCCGAACAATCAGACCCTATGACTGCCAGGGTATATATGTAAATATATCTAAAATCTTAATATTTAAGGAAATCAATAGTGAATATTACAATTAAGCCAAGATGCTGGTTTTGTAACGTTTTCTTTCAAACTCATTTTAAATTATAAGAATCTGGTCAAAGCCTTCCCCTAAAAAATTCGCGGTATATCCTGAATACCAACCTTTTAATTACGTGAGTTTCACAGCTTAAAAACCATCAAACATAACTGCACAAATTCAGTTCGGTTTCAGTGTCCTGCATAACGTTTAAAGTCACAGGATGCATTATTTAACATGTCCCCTGGAATACAGCACCCAGCACATACCTTTTCAGGTTGAGAGAAGGTTCCTGCATTACAAGGAGTTCTGGGATCCCACAGTTTAACTGTTTGATCCCAGCTTCCAGTCACCATGACGTTCACTTCTGGGCAATACTCAACACACCTGATGGGAGCATCATGGGCACCCACAAGGTTTTCTGTAAGAAAATACAATATACTGTAACTTTACCGGCCCTACAAACACTCAGAATGCGTGAAATACAGAATAAAAAAGGACACTACTGCAGTACAAACATTTTCTGACGTTCCATGGGCACATTTCTATGCCAGGAGTCTCTTTAAGGATAGCTCAGCCTTCTGAAGCATAAGTTTGGCAAAGACCAGGATTGTTAAATTTAAACTTATGTCTCTTGAGATTATGAAAGGGAGTTAAGGATTTTAGGCAGTCACAGAGAGATCTTCAGAGGTATCAGGGGTGTTCAGTATTAAATGGTATCAGCACCTTTTTGGACTAATACAGACACAGATATAGAAAGAAACCTTAAGCTTGTATATATTAGTAATATGACAAGAGAATAAAATTAATATTATACATTAGCAAAAATACTAAAACACTTGCAGAAAGTCATCTAAAGGAGAATTATTTGAGCTTTTTGGCAACATTACTGCACATACACAAACACACACAAAAAAGGGAGACAAACTAGTTGCTTGTTTTGCACCAACAATGCACTGCAACTGTTATTTTCAAGCAAGGTTTTGTTAGGAAAAAAATGCAGTATGAGGCCATGCTTGACAAAGCAAAAGCTTTACACACCCTCTGCCATGAAAGATCATTATTCTAAATGTATCCGAACCACAAACCTTTTAAAAATAACACGCTCAGGTTTAGTTCAGCTTGGCTAATTCCCCCTAACTGAGACAGTGCAGCCTATGGCAGAGCAGGATTATCATCAGAAATCCAATTCAAGCCATCCTACAACAAGCACCTACCAAACTTTCTGGCAACTCGCCAGATTCTTCCATGCTTTTAGCTGGTACTTATTAGGGCCAATAGTTACTCTCTAGATACCTAAATATCCCCCATCTAAAGAACTTGAAACATATTCTGTTCATGTTAAGTATAGAAATCTGAAGCTTAGCCCAGCTGTTGAGACCATTCAGAACTCAATCTGCTCACCTTGGTCCGTGTTTAAATCGTGCATTTTCAGTTGCTGATCCAGCCCTCCACTCCAGGCATGGGTAGGATCCTATAAAGCATAAAATTTCACCTTAGGACATTGCATTAATTTTCCATGGTTGCTACACCCATTTCCTTTCCCAGGCTCACAGCAAAGAACTCGCTTTCAAGAGTTTTGGGAAGGTGGGAATTGAGACACAAGGGTTAAGATCTGGCCCAGATTTAAAAGGGCAGATGACAGAAGCTTTGCAAAATGTTAATGTTTAAGCTACGTGAGTTTTTTTAAGTCTGAAAGTAAAACTAAAAAAAAAAATTTTAAAAGGCAATTAGAGGCTCTAACAAATCATTTCATTTCTCTAAGAGGAAAGCACATAATATTTATTCTTAACATTTGAGAACCTGAGTGTTGATCCTCAGTACAGTGTGGCAAAATGTTCAGTGAAAAAAAGCAAAAGTAGAGTCCAAAATTTAAACTGATCCTTAAAGTAACACACCAAGATCACATCACTAAATGACACGTCAGAATGCAATGCCAAAAAAAATGATAATTGAAACCTTCTACTTCCTATGTTATACCAAAAAAAGGCCAAACACAAAAGTGACACCAACAAACTGAAACCAATCTGAAGCACATTTCAAACCCAGAGCATTAAAAAAATAAAGAAACCAAGGACCTAATAAATGTCTCACTTGGAACAATGCCATGCTTTCAGTACAACCCAGTGTGGGAAGGTTAAAAAGAAAATACTAATTGGCTCTGGGCATTTATTGTGGGTAAGGATTGCTGACTATATCCTCCCAGTACAACTCTTTGTGAGGAACACACACACAATTCACCACAGCATTCCAGAAACAGCGCAGACCACCTTCAATTACTTTTGCCTCCCACTTGTACCCATTGCTTGTGTGCCTGCATCTTCACAAGCAGTCCCTGCATTTAGGACTAGAATGATGTTCATTAAACAAGGAGTTTATTGGCAGAAGTAAACTATATTTTTTAGCCTACATTTCAGGTAGCATTTTCCTCCCCTTTAATTTCAGGGAGCGACAATTTCTCATACCTTGGGCACTGTAAGTCTGTAAAACAATAATTAAAAATTAACTCCCACACTTACATAAAAAGCACAGTCCAGGACAGCTCCTGAATGCTGATATTTGAGTCTCATGGTGTTGGCAGGGACATCATAGAGCCGAACAGTCGTGTCCCAGGAGGAAACAAGCAGAAACTGAGATGTATTTGGACTGAACTTCACCGATGAAATACCATCATCTGGAGTTTGGTTTAGTTTGAACTCGTTTGATCCCGTCATCTGCAGACAATAAAGGTACAGACATAATTTGAGTGATTACAGGAACACAGGCCCAGCAAGTCAGCAAGATAAACTGAGACACCTGCAAGGTAGCCCAGAGGAGACCTCAGAAGTTTACTGGCTTTGACATACAACAAGTTCAGAACACACAGATTTCTGGCAAACATTAAAATTCAAGATGCCAATCCCTGTCCAAAACCTCAATAAAGTCCTTTCCCTACAGAGAGCTTTTAACTATCAAACATGAAATACACAGTACAAATACAGTATCATCATTATCATCTATAAGCTTACATTCTGTTATTTATAAATGTATTTCCCTTACTCTACTTGTGTGATTGTGTTTTTTAAATTAAATATCTGTAAGTTACTGTGAGCATCAAGAAGTTACTCTAAAAAACACATATAAGCAGAAGGGAATCTCATTTGAAAACTTCCAAAAAGTGCTGATTTGTTCCTCAGTTGGTATGACTGCCACATACTTCCAAGAATTGCAACCGTATCATCTTTTATATCATTCTGGGCTCTCTGCAACTTCCCATTCTTTAGGTTTCTATAAGTGCTATAAAATAGTTGCAACAGAACAGTTTTAAGAATTTTTTTCCCCCTCACTCAGAAGGGCAGGTAAGAAAGGGAGGTTATGCCTTTGTAAATGTGATGTGAGTAGAAAAAAAAAAAAAAAAAAAAAAAAAAAAACAAAAACAATTCAGTGACAGATCAATGACTCTGCAGGAAACTGCAGCACCCACTTCAAGTTTTGTTGCATGTACAAAAATTCCAAGGACAGCAGAGACTATGCAAATTCCAGCTGGAGTTCAAACCTTAAAAACACTCTAAAAGAAATTGTTCATGACATGTACACCAACAAAGCAACCAAAACTTTTTTTGAGGTTTTTTTTTAAGTCTTCACAAAACAGCTCATTTCCCGTATGCTAGAGGACCAGAGAAGCAAATTGTTTGAGATTTTCTGTCACCCTGTCACTCCTGAATCTGGATGTGGAAGTGCAGAGGTAAGATTACACCTCTGACAATAAATCAGGAGAGGACGAGCAGACGAACGAGGGCAAGGTTCAAATTCAGGGCACAGTGATTCCAATTCAGTGCCTGTCAGTAATGAACAATCAAGTTGTGTAATAAAGCGAGCAACACACATTCTTACACTGGAGAGACTTCCTGAGTGGGAGCTTTGGCAGGTGCTGTGCAAGACATCCTCCAAAAAACAAAAATCCCACCCACTGTGTCAGCACAAAGTGCTATTTCTGCCATTTAAACATGAAGTGAGGGGAAAAAAAACCCCACTTTTACTATGAGAAAAGCTTCTTTCTGAGCCCCTTCCTCCAGCTCTGCTCTGGGAGTACCTGGAAAAAGGGAGGCTTGAGATTTAGCCACACATTTTTCCATAGAAATACTATAAGGAATTCAGCAGCACCTGTAGCAGTGAATGCTTTAGATGGATGTCCAGAGACACAAAATCTAAAGGAATTCAGAACAACTGGGAAAATTAGACTAGACATGGTAATTGCCTTGTCTACTTGTGCCAGAAAACTCTAACAACAAACATGAGGATTTGAGGTACAAGTTATTGTATTACCTGAGGCCTAGTAAAAGTTATTAATCAGCCCAGGAAGCAAACTTAGTTACATATGAGACCTGGAAAGAACTCCCAAAGGTATTTTTAATCCAGAAGAACATACATAATATCAGAATTTTAATATATCCTGCCTCTTACACAGGCTAAAAAAATAAAACACACGAAGAGCTCTGCATTTGCACAAAAAGAGCTGCTTCACAACCAGGATTTCCAAAGCACAGAGTCAAGCCCATCTCAGACAACAAAGTGCTGGTAAAATGTTGAAGCACATAAGAAATAACTCTTAAATAAGACATTATAGGCTGAAACTCCATTTCTGCCTTAGACACAGGGTTCAGTTTTGGGGGGGAAAAAACCAAAAAAAAAAAAAAAAAAACAACAAAAAAAATCCCAAGCACAACTCGTTTTTAGCGAACAAGTAAGAAATCTGTGCCTGTACAGCCCCTCTTGGCACAGCTCTGTCCCTCAGCCGGACGGAGCTGCCCGAACAAAGCAGAGCGCCTCGGTGAGAGCCTCGGGAAGCCCAGCCCGCGCTTTTATTACGAAAACATTAAATCTGAAAGTACCGTTTTCATGTTGGACGAGCTCCTCCCGCCGCTCCGCGCGGCGCTTGGAAAAAGCTTTGGGACTCACGGCAGCGCCGGGGCGTCCGTCCCTCTCACGGTCCGGCCGGGGAGAAGCACGTCGGGATGCGGGAGACGCTGCGGGAGGGAAGGAAAGAGAGTGAGGGACGACAGTGAGGAAAGGGCCTGGGAACGGGACGAGGCCGCACCGGGAGTTGAGGCCGTCCCCAAGGTCCGGGTCCCCGTCGGGATCCCGATCCCAGTTCTGGTCTGGATCCCGATCCAGGTCCCGGTCCAGATTCTGGATTCCCATTCCCGATGATCCCGGTTCCGATACCGGTCCGGGTCCCGGTCTCGGCCTCACCTCCGCCGCCGCCACGGCCTCCCGCGCGCGTGCACCGCCGCCCGCCCCCGCGATTGGCCCGTTCGAAGGCGCGTGACGCTACGTGCCCGGCGTGCGCCGCGCGCTTCGCCCGCGGGGCACGCCGGGAGCTGTAGTCCGGCGGGGCTGAGGTCGGCGGAGGGGATGTCGGTTCCTTGTCCCCAGTCCCATCCCGGCTGATAATGGGAGGTCCCCGGGGGGAATCACACGGGGCTGATGCTGCAAGGAAAGAGCGGCTGGCGATGGGGTTTAGCAGCGTAAACGTGCGAACCCGAAATACGAGTTATTGCCCCTAAAACAGAGTCCTAAATTGAGTCACTCCTTCCCCCCCACCCGGATGCCGGTACCCCCGGGCAAAGGGGTCCGTGGCTAAAACACCGCGTTCTCCTTCCCCGCGCTGAAAACCGCGTCATTTACCCCTAGGGATATTTTATTTATATGTATATATATTATTTCTTTTTCGCTGCCCTCGTCGCTGCTGCTGTGACACCCCCCGCGCTCGGTACCGGAGCCGGTGGCCGCGGTTTGATCACTGCGGGATTTACTGGGTTGGGAGTGATCGATCGTCCCCTCCGACGTGGGGAGCCGTCGTGGATGCCCAAAACACTCCGCGAAACACCAACACGGCCCCCGTTACCGAAACTTTTCGGGGAATACCCTTCATCGGCCAGCCGAGAGCAGCGCACCCAGGGGCCACGGACAGAGGGGACGGGCCTGGGATTCCCTGCAGGGAACGAGATAAAGAGCAAAAATGCAGGCAAAAAAATAAAAATAAACCCTCTGCGTTTAAAGTCGTTTTCGCTTTCCCCGTTCATCCATCCCGGCCCGGCTGCGAGGATGGTGCCAGGGGCTCCACTTCGGGGGGGGACACGCGACCGAGGTGGCAAAAAATTTACAAACGAGGCTTAAAACGAGGTTTAATTTTTTTGTTGTTGTTTCCTTTCTTTCTTTCTTTAAAAATATTTACAGATCTGAAATAACGCTTTTTTAATTTTTTTTTTTTTTCTTTTCAAGTGGCAGGATAGCAGGAGGGGGCTCTCGGTACTCCCGTCCCTCCCCATCAGTTCGGTTCCTGTGTCCCCGCCGCGGGGGCGGCCCGAGACCCCGCACGGAGCCCCCGCGGCGGCTCCAGTCCCGCTCCGGGTGCCGGTCCCGACGGGGCGGGCGGGGCGGAGGCTCAATAGTCGATCTTGTTGTAGAGGTTGTAGAGCGGTAAGGCCGAGAGGTTGCTGCCGGGGTAGTAGAGAGGGGCGGGGAAGGCGATGGACCGGGGCACCGGCACTCGCAGGAGGGAATTGTCCCTGAACACCAGCGGCATCCCCACCAGAGTCTGCGCCGAGGCGTGGGCCATGTTGGCCGCCTCCAGCTCAGCCGAGAGCTGCCGTTTCCACTTGTTCCTGCGGTTCTGGAACCAAGTCTTCACCTGGGTCTCGGTGAGCTGCAGGCTGGAGGCCAGGCAGGCCCGCTCCGAGCTGCTCAGGTAGCGCTTCATGTCGAAGGTGGACTCCAGCTGGTAGACCTGGCTGCGGCTGAACACCGTGCGCGTCTTCTTCTTGGCGGCGCCGGCCTGCCGGTCCCCACCGTCGCGCTGCCGGTCCCCGCAGGTGGGCGAGGAGGGTCCCAGCGGCTTCTCCTTCTCGTCCTTACAGTCCTGCTGGGGGGTCGAGAGGAAGGGCCCCCGCTCCGCGCTGGCCGCCGCCGCTGCTCCGCTCGCCTTGGCGCTGCCTGCAACAGAGCGACAGCGCGGGGGTCGCACGGTGGGCAGCGCCGGGACCCCCGACGGCAGAGCCCCCCGCCCCGGAGCGGGGGAGCAGCGAGGCGAGACCCTGGGCAGGCACCCGCCGCCTCTGTTCCTCATGGAAGGCAAAACCAGCACCGCGAGAAGCCATCCCCTTCTGGGCTATCCCTGTCCCTCCATCACATACGTGGATGGATGGATGCGATGGATGGATGGACAGGTGGGTGCGCCTGCCTCAGTGAAAGCAGCTGAGTACCAGCCTTCCTATCCGACACGAGCCGGTAGATTTTATTTTACAGCATCGCATTTCACACACCGTTTATTCAGAATTAATGTTAAAAAAATTAAGCATCGTTCTTCCCTTTGCCCGAGTGCTGTAAATACCCAGAATCTAAGAAAACGAGCGTTATCCATCGCACCGCATCCCTCGGGGAAATCAACCCCGGGTGTGGTGGGAAAGAAAAAAGAAAAAAAAAAAAAAAAGCCACCCGATTTTTCCGGGAGCTCCTTCCTCCCCGCATCACCCACGGACGGCGCAAATCCTCTGTGCCCCAAAACCAGGGTGCGACATGTGACCCCCTCCCACTTCCCGCGGGGACCGGGCCGGGGTCGAGCCCTCCGCGGCCCTTCCGGCGGGTCCCGCCCCGTCCCGTCCCGTCCCGGTACTCACCGAGACAGGTGAAGCTGAGGGGCTGGTGCTTGTGGCACGCCTCGGCGGGGCCCTGAGCCTCGGGGCAGAAACAGCCGCGGTGCTTCCAGCTCTCCTCCGGCTCTTCGTCCTCCGAGGAGAGGGAGAGGGTCCTGGCGCGGGCGGGCCAGGCGGGCGCCCTGCCGCCGCCTTCCCGGGGGGGCTCGGCGCTGCCGCTGCCCAGGATGGACTGGATGGTGAAACTGGAGATGGGAGCAGCCGCCGGACAGCACTTGCTCGGGTCTTCTTTGCTGCTCATCCTGGGTTCATAAGAAAGCAGAGGAGGGAAGCTCTCGCTTTAGAGGGGGTGCGGGGTGGGGGTGCCCCGGCAGCCCGCGGGGAGCCGTCGGGGGGCTGGTTTCGGGGGGCGCTCGGGGCGTGCGGCGGGCGGCAGTCCCCGCGCCGGCCCAGGCGGAATGCATGCTCCTTCCCCCGCGTCCCTATTGATCTGCGGGCGCCGGGCGGCGGGGCTTCATTTGCATGGAGGTGGCCTCCGCCGCGCCAATCACGGCGGCGGCGGACATGGAAAGTTTGGAAACCCGCGGGGTACGGGAATGATGGGGCCCGGGGGAGGCACCGAGGCCGGCAGGAACCCCCGCGGGGCCCTCACCGCGGTCCCCGGGGGTTACACTGACCCCGCGCCCCCGGGGGAGGGCTGCTGGGCGCCCGCCATCCCTCCTGCCCTCCACCCCGAGTGGGCGAGAGGGACGTGGGCTGAATGGCTTATGCCTCCCCGGGGGCGGGGGGTGTTGGGATAAACACCTTGTGCATATCCGGGGATCTTTACCCTTCTCCTCATTAGAGGACGGAAAAAAACCTGTCACGGTGTGTTTCCTGCTCGGCAGCGCTGGGAAACCTTCCAGAGCCTGGGGTTTGCGCTGCTCTGCAGCCGGGATGAAATGTCCCACGAAACGCCTCCTGCGTTTTCATCCCGCGGTCGGGAGCCGTGGGGAGCAGGGAAGGAGGGGGCGTCCCGCTGCATTTCCAAATAAACTTTGCTAGGAGTCAGGGGTTCTTCCCCTCGCGGGGGATAGATTACAGCAACCGCAGCTCTTCCCCCGCCGCTCCCGCCCTTGGAAGGGGAAACCTGCTGGTGGCAGCCGCTCTGTCACACCTGTCCCCAAGGGAACGTGGGGCAAGGGGCCGAAGGCAGGGACCCCACTGGGGTCCCCCACCTTCCCGGGAACGGACGGAGCCGAGGCTGGGAGCCCAAGGGACTCCTCAAGCTCGCGTTTTTTGGGGCCTGGAACCCCCTTTCCCGGGAGATGCCAGGCGGAGGCCGAGCCCCGACGGCTGCCTCGAACCGGGAGCTGGGACTACCCTGTCCCCGGCGTGAGATCGATGCCTGCTTCCCACCCCGGGAAGCCGCAGAAAGGAGCCCCGTTAACGGCGCCAGTGTGGAAAGCACCAGCCCGGTCACCCACCAGGTGCCTCGCGATGCTGACTCCACACTCCCCCTGCCCCAGGGCAGAGCCTCCCACCCGCTCCGCCTCCGTTTCCCCGCTGCCGCGACTCCAAAGGGATAAACCCCCTCTCTGTGCCTTCCTCTCCCTGTGGAGACACCCGTGTCCGTGCGTGGGGGCTGTCCCCGAGCCCGCAGCCGTCCCCATCCGGGATGCTGCAGCCCCCGGTATGGCCGGGAAGGAACCCCGCGAAGGGGAGAGAGTGGGAAGCGCTGCTCCGGCTCGGAAATCCGGGTGGTTTTTATCGCATCCGTGTCCAGGTGCAATATCCTTGGCCCTGGCAGGGGCCGTAGCAGGGGCCGTGGCACCGAGTTTTTAACCCCGGGTTGCCCGAGCGTTGTGGGGCGGGGGTCTCTGCCGGCCCCAGCTGTTGATTCCTCCCCCTCCCCTGTGAGGTCGTTCTTCCTCTCCAGAAGCAAACCCCCCTCGAAAAAAAAAAATCAAATCGGGGAAAGCAAAGAATGAGATGGAAATATACAAATCAATAGAGACAAATGTCAAGACGTTTTAAAATGACATTTTCATTAACTCCGAGTCACCATATTATGTCTGGTATATTGAATAAAGTACTTATAATATAATTAGGTATAGCGAGATGACGACTGTTACCCAGACCAGCGGCATAATCTTTAACTACTTAACTACTTGATAGACTCATTAATGGACTAATTGATTAGGAAAAGTGTTCCAGCTCCTCCTCTCCCTCTGAGGGGCAGGTGCTGTCCTGTTTTACCACATTAACCTTTTCAGTGCTTTTCAACAGGGTCGCGACACATTACAAATGGTCAGCTTTAATCATGATGTCAGCTCATTAACCCGGAAAGACCCCGCACTGAAATACAATTTAAGAAATCGTCCTTCATCCCGCTCTGCCGCCCCGGCTGGCCCCGCACCCAGACCCAGCACCACTCCCGCGGGCGGGGAGCGGGGCGAGGGGGCTCTGGGCAGAAGCCGTCAAGGGGACCTGCCCGATGTGGGGAGAGCCCCCGGGGGCTGCCAGCCCTCGGATACTTCGTGGGGACAGGCCCGGAGCAGGGAGGGAAGGAGACCGAGAGGAAGCCCAGCTCCCCTAACAACTCCTCGACGTGACACCGCAGCACCACTGGCCTCCAGCTGCCGCCCACAGCAGCTCCTTTCCCTCGAAGCCCACCATCTTCCTTCCCCAAGAAGCAGGTCCTGCCCGTGGGAGCCGCCCGGGTGTCTGTGGCTGGGCCAAGGGGATACTCCAGGGCTTTGGGACAGGGGCGCTGGGCGGGCCGGGATGCACAAGCGCTGCTGCCCGGCGTGAGCTCCTCTCGGCCAGAGCGAGAAAACGAACAGATTTCCCTGAAATGAGTATTTCGGACGAAACTTGGGAAACGGCCTCTCCGCTCGGGAAGGGGGGAGGTTAAGGCGGGTTGTGCGGGTTGCTCACCGCCGCTGTCGGGAGGGGAGGAACAACGGGTCGGAGCGGCCCAGCCACGGTCTCATTACCATCTGATCAAATATTCATCAGGGCAGGGGCTGCCGGCCACGGGAAGGGTTTTGCGTGGGGACAACCCGCGGCTGGTTCCCTCCATCCCCGCCCCGCAGCCCGTCCCGTCGGGGCACAGATGATCAAACGCCGCGGCAAAGATAAACTTTGAAAGACAGAGCGAACGCTTAAAGTTTAGATCTCCAGATTATTACAATGCTCGATATTAAAGTGGCCCTGAGCAAGCTTTCAAAGGGAGCCTAATAAAAATTGATCTCCGCTGCTTTTGCAGCACTCGGAAAATAGGCTTGTTGAGCGACCGTAATATCGGGAGAAGGTTCCCTCTGAAATGACAGATGAAGTCATAAACAAGTTTGATCTTGGAATCAAGCTTCGATAAATATTAAACACAGTCCCCTTTACACGTGTGGATTATGATATATGGCGCGTCCAAACTTTAAAATAAGGAAATACCAGAGAAAATGATCTCAATAAATTTTCTAAGTATAAACGTTGATTATGTTTCGATTTTCATTCAAGAGCCTCTGCTGCTCGTTTTTTGGTGCAAATGACATCTCGCAATAGGCTTTTGGGGAAAAGGGCTCCCTATTTGAAAAAGAGAGCCCTAGAGGTGTACAATTTATGTAATCTGTGGCTGGAAAATGAATCGTGTAATTTATTGGAAAACAGAAAGTCATGAAGATTGGATCAGCATAGCCTATCCAAGGCCCCCTATCCATCAAGTTCCAATTAACAACCTAACCAGAGAGCTTTAATGTGTTTCCAATCTAGTGGCCTGATAGACTCATCAATTCCTCTGGGA
The DNA here is from genome assembly GCA_013399855.1 of Oxyruncus cristatus. Taxonomy (NCBI): domain Eukaryota; kingdom Metazoa; phylum Chordata; class Aves; order Passeriformes; family Cotingidae; genus Oxyruncus; species Oxyruncus cristatus. The sequence continues at coordinate 152,543 of VXAY01000089.1, forward strand.
GAAATTAAGAAAATCGACCGCCCCTTGGCGTTGTAGTGTCATTCCTTTCTGCAACTATATGTCAAATTAAAAACACAATTAAAATTTAAACTGTTTCAATCAGAGGGTGCCCTGCAACCTATGTTTCACTTAATAGAACTTTGATGAAAATCTGATGGTTCCACTCCATCATGAAGGCGAATAGAGCTGAGGAGAGCAAGAGATTCTTTATATTTATTTAAAATATCGGAGCTCAGGAGAGCATAGACCAGGTGACCAAATCTGAGAGAAATGGAGGTTTCGTTCCCGTCGAGCTGCCGCTTCCCACGCCCGCGGGAGCGACCGGCGGGGCCGCTCCTCTCTCTGCCCCGCGGGGGGACAGGCGTCCCACGGCACCTTCTGGCACGGCAGGGAGTGGGGCGAGGGAGTTTTAAATCCGAGGCATCGCGCTGATCGAGAGGGATTGGCTGATTTGGGCTGTAAAATATGCACGACCAGCTCGGGAGAGTCACGAAGGGCCCCGGGCGCGCACTCCGCTCCCCGGGGTTCCCCCGCGCCCCGGCCCGGGCCAGTCCCGCAGGGCGTGGGGCGGGGGCTGCCTGGGGAAAGGCTGCACGATCGGCATCCCCTTCGACTTGATATTGATCTAAACAGGTTTAGATCTCTCCGTTGGGCAACTCTGCCGGCTTCCCGGGGATGTGATCACGGGAGAGGTTTTTCTCGGCAGCCGCGCAAGGTGCGGAGCGGAGAGAGGCTTGAAAGAGTCACTCCCCGCACGCAGGGCACACTCATAACGGGCCCCTTCCTCCCCACACACCCTTTTTTGTTTATTTCTTATTTTTGAGGTGATTCCGAACCCTAAAACCACGCTTTAGGGTAGGTGAAGGTCCGCGCGGATGGCGGCGACAGGTCCCACCGCCCGGTTCCCAATCATATGGGATCGGCGAGATGATAATTTGGATGTGCGAGAACAAACCAAGGTCATCAACACCGCCGAAAGAGCGCAGGAACAATAGATTCATTTGAAACAATATTTTACAGACGTTTTACGATCAATATGAACTGAAGCATTATGCTGTACCAATCTGTTAATGCTCTTAATGGTCTTCTCATTCCGTTAGCACACTATGCCAAGTCGATAGAGTAAAGTGATTATTACAGAGACACTTGCAGCATATTTTGGGGGAAAAAAAGGACCCCCAAATCACAGTTTTCCCCCACTGTTTTAAAGCGGGATTATTCCCACAGAGCGGCTCAGTGTGTCCCCACCCTTTGCTGCCCGTTCTGCGTGTCGCAGGCACTGACAACAGAATCAAACATTTCCCACTGACCTGTAAAAGAAAATTTGCAAACATTCGGATAAAAAAAAATTATCAATAATAATTAGGATAAAAAAATACCAACCTCCCAACGTGACTCGCCGGGAGCGTGCGGCTGCTGGAGGGGCCGAACGGCTCCGCTCCCCTCGGTCCCTACTTCAGCCCTCCGGGAGGCAAAACTCCTCTGAATCCCCGAATCTGGTGGTTGGGAAGTTTATATCTTTCCCCCTGCTGTTTGCTATACACAGCAAACCTCTATTTACTACCAAATAAAAGAAATACATGTGTGTTTCGACCACAAACAGACGAGCTAGTTCTGTTCAGCCAAGCTCATAACAGCGGCCGAGAAGAACCGTGTTATCTCTCGAATTGCAAACAAAGGCAGAGATTTGCCAAGCGGGGTTGCAGCAGTAAACAGAAGTGGCCGCGGAGCTGCCAACAGCCGGGAGAAACGAAGCAACTTTCTTTGAATGGCACCCACCCCCCCGCCAAACAATTTTTGTTTCTGTAGACATGATTTCTTTTTCCACCACTCAAAGCGATTGCTTTCACTCCATCCCAGAGTGATGCGGGATCTCCAGAAACTTTAGGCAGGGCCAAAGGTGCGGGAGGAGCGGGGGTTCCCTTGTTGGCCTGTCCCGCTCCTGTCCGGCTCCAGGCCGGCGCTCCCCTCCCGGGAACGGCGCAGCGCAGCGGGAAGAGCCGGGGCTGGTGGAGCCCTCGCTCGGTGGGCATCTCCCTCGAAGAGAGACATTAAACAGTTCGCTTCCCGTTTAGCTGAAGTGTTGAGGGAGAGGATGGAGTTTGGGGAGACTTTTTGAAGGCTTGAGAAAAGCCTGAGGGCCAGGGTCGGCTTGCTGCGGTTGCGAACAGAAAGGAGCATCCCCCTCCGAGGGATCCTTCCCGGGCCGGTGTGCAGAAATCCCGACTGCGGGAGAGGGGCGGCTCGGGGGGCAGCGAACCGGGCTCGCTGGCCCTCGGCCCCCCGCCCAACTTCACCGAGCAGTTTCACAGCATCTGTCTGCTGTCGATGCCGCGGTGTGCGAGGGCAGCGGGAAGCCGGAAAGCTGGAATCTGGTTAGATTTTTTTTCATTTTTTTTTTTTCTCCCCCCGCCTTGATTAAAAAAAAATCCGACCGAACTCCATCAGCCCCACCGAGATCATCATTCTCCTGGGAAATGGCCCTGGCAGTCCCGGGACGGGCAGGACGTGCCGGTGCCCGCTGCTGCCCGCACCCGCGCAAAGGCCGCGCTGCGGGGCCGGGGCCGCGCTGGTGTCCAACGGCTCCTTCCTCGGCTGAGAAAGGGCCGGGAGAGTCCGGAATCGTTTTCTGGGCACTGACCAGAAATAAATGAGCTTTTTTTCCTTGTCGTTTGATAACATCGTGCTGCCGCGCTGTAAAATGGAAAGACCTATTTACTATGACAACAATATTTTTAATGGGCTGCAAGCGACTTGTCCCAAAGTTGGTACTGCAAACAGCAAAGGCATCGCTCTGTTTGTAGGCGACACAGTCAGCACCGTATTTTGACTCCGAAACTCTGTTTATTTTTCATTTACGACCCATTGCAAGGGTTTTTATCCCAAACGAAAAGAAAACGCAGGATTATCTTTTCGCAACGCTGAGTTTTATTTTGATTTCTTTGGCCCGAAGTCCTGCCCTCGGCGCTATCAACACGTCGATTCGGGCCAATCTGCGGGAAGCGGAGAGCGATCCTATCTCCGAATAACCCTGCCGGGGTTATTCACACGCGTGACGGCTCCGGCCGTGGGCAGAGGGCGCAGCCCGGGGGTTTGGACGTCCTGCGGCAGCCCCCGGAGGAGGGGGGGAGAAGGGAAGGGCAGTGCCGGGGGAGGGGGGCGCAGAGGAAGGGGCGGCCAGAAGTTCAGGGGAAGCCCCCGGGAAGGGGAGGAGGCCCTCCCGTGGGAAGGGACCCCCCTCTCACCCGCCCCCGTCCCGGGGAGCTCCCTGGGAGTCTGCGACCCTTCGCTCGGGGTTACCGAGTCGTTGGAGGTGGGAAAGGTCCCCCTCGCCGCCCCCGATCCGCTTCCCATCGGAGGGGCTTCCGGACACCTGCTCGAAGGGTTCCCGGCAGGGGCGGCTCCATGCCCTGGCCCCCGCACCCCGAGCAGGGCCGGCAGCACTCCCAGAAAACCCTTGGGTTATTTTTTGTTTATTTCTTTTAATTATTATTTGTTGTCGTTGCTTATATTTTCTCTAATTTTTTTTGTTTGTTTTCTCTCATCCAAAACCACACTTAAAAAATGATAAGGAACGGGTTTTATTGATTTTTTTTTTCCACCACAACATTAAGTTTATAACAATATAGGCTGTTTCAAAAATAGGACCGATCCCTAACAGAAAGCGAGAGGGTAGAGAGTACAACCGAAAGGGGAAAACAAAATTTAAAATAAAATAAAGGAACCAACCAACCCAAACCCTTGGGAAGACAGCAAACAATTGTCAGACAACAGGTGAGTAGACACTAAGACAGAGAGAGACTAGAGGTGTCCACTCCTCACTTAATTTCTGCCTATTAAAATCCACATACTCAATGGACTTTAGAAGAAAACTGTACATCATATCAAATAAATTAAAATTACCCTAAAGTTGATTGTCCTTCACTTAAAGCGCCCAGCTCACCGAATCTCCCTTATTTATTCGCATAAGCCGGGCTGATGTTAATTCCCATGCCTTGCTCCCCTCTTCTCACTTTCCTTCGCTTTTAATTCTTTTTTGTGTTTGTACAACATGAGAGAATGCAGTTTTACAATGCTGAAAACCCTTTCCTCACCATTCAAATAAAAGCAGTGCTTTAAGAATCATCGTACAATATTGCACAGTTCAAAAGTACAATAATATTAATAATAATAATAATAATAATAATAATTAGTATTACAAAAGAAAGCAAAAGGGTACAGATTTTTTTCTCCCCAAAATACCGAAATAACTTTACAAGGAAAAATAAACAAACCCAAAACAACCCGACGACTAGGAAAACAGGAATTATAAACAAGAATTAAAAATGTCTAAGTAAACGATAATAAATAAGGGTCACTCAAAGCTTGCGGGTGTATTTAACCGTTCGCTTTGAGGCTGTATTTCTTGCTCGTAAAAGTCCCATGACAGAAACAGAAAGGTACAAAAGGTGGGCGAGCAAAGAGGCAAAGGTCTGCTTAAATGAAAAGCCGTGTTTGATGAAGTTTGAGTCACGACAGGATCAGGAGCCTGAACAATTATTTGGAGGCAGGAGAGGTCCGAAAGGAACAGAAATTCAGCTTCCCGTTAGCGTTTGGCAAATCTCGAGGAGTGGCCTGGGATCATTCCTTTTTTATTATTAATGTCATCCTTTCTTTCCCCCCCGTTTTTTTTCTTCTTTTTTTCCCCCCTTTTTCCCTATTTTTTCTTTTTTTTTCTTTTTTTTTTTTAATTTTTTTACAAAAATAAAACTAAAAGCCACAGAGACCATCGCGGTTTTCATCCACGTTTACAAAAGGTGTGACAGCTCCAGGGTTCTCTACAAGTTCCCGCTTTCATTTTCCTCGTTTTCCTCATTTTCCTCTCCCTCCCCCCATTTTTTTTTTTTTCCCTAGATTTTTGTGACTTTCCTCCTAACACCACACGCCGAGGGGTCCCCCCCACCCCCGCACCTCTCTCCACCCAGAACCCGTGCTCCGCAGACGCCGGCAGGGTGGGTCGAATGAGGGGCTGGAGTACTTACAAGCGGGCGGGTGCCTTGCGCGCCTCTCCGCGCCCCTCCGCGCAGCGGCGGCCGGGCTCAGACGGGCCGCAGGAGCGGCACGGAGGTGACCACGGGGTGGGAATAGTAGACGGGGTGAGGGAAGGTGAGCAGGGGCTGTGTGCCAGGGGCTCCGCCGCCCCCCGCGCCCCCCTCCGCGCCCGAGTTCTCGTGGTACAGGATGGGGACGCGGACGATGCGCTGCGCGGCCGCGTGGCTGAGGTTGGCCGCCTCCAGCTCGGCCGCCAGCTGCCGCTTCCACTTGTTGCGGCGGTTCTGGAACCAAATCTTCACCTGGGTCTCTGTCAGGTGGAGGGAGGCGGCCAGGCCGGCCCTCTCCGAGCTGCTCAGGTAGCGCTTCATGTCGAAGGTGGACTCCAGCTGGAAGACCTGGCTGCGGCTGAACACCGTGCGCGTCTTCTTCTTGCGGCACGGCTTCTTCTCCGGGCTCTCCTCCCGCTTCTTCCAGTCCTCCGAGCCTCCCTCCTTCTTCGCCTCCTCGGAGTCGCTCTCCTCCAGGACGATCTCGTCGGGGCTCTTGGAGTCCAGCTCCTTCGGCTCCCCCTCCGCCTTCAGCAGCGGCTCCGGGGAGTCCCGGTCGGTGCCCGAGGCGGGGGACGAGTCCCTCAGCAGGGATTTCTCTGCGGCTGGATGGGAAGGACGAAGCAGGGGATGAGGAGGCAGGGATAAGGGACACAAAGAGACACCTTCACCCCCCGGCCCCCGCGTCCCGTCGGGGGAAAAACGGGACGAGCCGGCCGGACCCCCGCGTCGCCCCGCCGACANNNNTCCCCCCGCCGACAGCTTCCCCCCCCCGCCGACCACCGCGGCCGCCCCGCCGGGAAGGGAGGGAAGGGAGTTGCGGGGAGCGGTACCTTCGGTGCGGGGCAGGTGGGCTCCGGCCGGCGTCAGGGCGTACGGGTACCACCAGGTCTGGGCGCGCTCCAGGCAGTGCGCGCTCAGGGCGAAGCGCGGCGCGGGGATCTCGAAGCGGGGGAAGGCGAGGTCTCCCACCTGCGAGAGGGCGAAGCCGGCGCCGTCCACCGCCGCCTTGCCCGAGGGGGCGAACAGCGCCCGCGGCTGCTTGGGGGTGGCCTTGGGGGGGCCGCCGTTGAGCAGGTTCTTGATGTAGAAGGACTCCTT
>VXAY01000089.1:159682-172182 GCA_013399855.1 Oxyruncus cristatus
TCCGGGACACGGCCCGGCCCCGCCGCTCCCGGGGGCCGTGTCCGACTCTCCCGGGCTCCATCCCCGCCGTTCCCGGTGTCCGGGAACCGCGTGCTCCCGGGGCCCGGTTATAGAGTGCTCCCGGGGTCCATCCTCGCCGCTCCAGGGATCCATCCCGGCCGTTCCCGGCATCCATCCCCGACGCTCCCGGGGTCCGTTCCCGGAATTCATCCCCGTTCCCGGGGTCCGGGCACAGGGCGCCCCCTACCGGCCCTGGGAGAGCCCCGCGTCCCGGGGCGGGCGGTCCCGGAGCATCCCCCGCACAGCGCGGCACATCCCGGGACACCGGGAAGCGGCGGCTCTGGGCCCCGGGAGCCGCGACGGGACCCCCGGTACGGCGGTGATGCCGAGAACTGCCCGCGGGTACCGCTCTGCCCGCGGGCCCTCGGGGAGCAGGGGGGTCCCCCGCTGGGAAGGGAAGGGAAAAGGCAAGGGAAAAGGAAGGGGAAAAGGAAAGGAGCAAGGTAAAGGAAAAAAGAAGGGGGAAAGGAAGGCAAGGCATAGGGAAGGAGAAAGGAGAGGAAAAAGCAAAAAAGGAAAAAGGAAAAGAAAAGAAGAAAGGAAAAGAAAAGGAGAAAGGGGAAGGAGAAAGGGGAAAGGGAAGGCAAAGCAAGGGAAGGAGAAGGAAAGGAGAAGGGAAGGAGAAGGGAAGGAGAGGGAAAGGGAAGGAGAAGGGAAGGGGAAGGAAAGGGGAAGGGAGGAAGGAAAGAATGCAGAGTTAATTTTGGACTGAGTTATTTTTGCATGTACATACGTGCAACGATCTCTACATTTAAACATTTTAATACTCTAATCAAATGTGATTTCTCTTGCCAATTCTTTTTAAGGACACCCACTTGGCAATTTGAAGCAAGACATCTTTTATCTGAATCAAACTCATCAGTGCTAATGCTTGTAAGGTATCCCCAGGAGGACTTCTTCTCCTGAACCTTTGGAGTTACAAATAGAGGGAATATTTTTAGGAGTAATGCAACATTTTTTTTGGCTGCAATAGACCTGGTATTTTGATGTACCTTTGACACATCTTGAGGATGGGGTCTCAGCAATTATTAGTTTATGGTTTTATTATGGTTTTATTTAGTTTATTCTGGTTTTATTAAGAACTATTTCTTGTTTCTGCTCTTGTTAACCTGAAGGTAGCAGGCAAAGTAAATATTGGAAATTTTTCAAAGAAATGCTATTTCTCTGGGAACGCTCCTTGACTCTGGGGTAACATGCATAGAAAAAGAAAAAAAAAAAAAGACAAAAGAGACACAAAATAGTTTTTATATAGAAAACAGTCCATAGACACCTAACTTGAGCTCCTGGGCTAAAGCTCTGTGTTGTCTGTTTGCAGCTCTTACACGAGAAACCAAGGGTACAAAGTTCTTATAGAAGACCCCAGTGTATTTCTCAATCTCAGTGAAGATTTTATTTAGATATTAGCCACCAAAATAATTCTGTGCTGAAACTCCCACCCTTTTCCATCCATCTTTCACTGCTTTGGTAATTATGAGGTTTTAATCCCTTTGGAGTCCCTCAGGGCAAACAGCTCATGGTAGAAAACCAAGCAAGGACGAAAAACCAAACCAGCCTCTAGAAATGTTAAAAGAAATTCCCACTTTGCAATTATTTATTACAAAAAAACAGACCAACCAAACAAAAAAAAACCCCATGCTGTTTTAAAAGAGCCTTTCTATACCTCTATCATTTAAGGTCCATAGATTTCTCACATATTTATGTTTTTTATTTATTCCCCCTCCCCAGTAATATCTGGATGTTAAAGACTGGTATTGACCATTTCCCCCATGCCACTGGTGATGGAGCTGAGTGGATTTTGCTGCAGTCTTTCTTTATTTCTGTTTCTAGACCTGCGCTCGCACCATTCCATTGCAAACGGATAATTATTATTTCATTAGCGTTCCAATTCAGAATTAATTGGCTAATTTACACATGGATCAATTGTATAAATGTGATGTTTGTGATGGGTCCTTGATATGATTTAAAGTAATTGTTTATTTTCGGGTTTTGGCTGTATTGTATTGCAAAGTGATTTATCTCCTTATTTATCCTGTCTCGGCACTGCCTCTTCTTTTTCATTATTTTTCTAAAGAGCTACATTCTTGCTAGGCTGAAGCACGAACCTGTGTGGTGTGATTCTGTGGTTCCCACACCTACATGAGCTTCAAAAAGTTCCCAAAAGCCCTGCCTTGCAGGCTGCTGATGTTACCTGCTCACAGAGCACTGTGCTCACAGCCCTGTCTGCCCGGCAGGAATCACCCACTGCAGGCTGTATTTACCCAGATCCTTGCGCCACCTCATCCCCGAGTGTCCCCGCTGCAAACACGGGTGACAAACCTCTGTCACGTTGGGTTCAGTTTCCTTCTGTCCAGCCTGAGGAAAGGGCAGTGCTTAGTTTCCTTGCTGCTTTGTTTGCCCACGTGGGAGCCCAGTGGTGGGGGACTGCAGGCAGGACTCGCAGGGCAGGAACACTGAGGTTTGCACCTGCTTCTGCTCTCGCAGAAGGTTTTTGGTGGTGGCAGGACCTCCTCCCGCACAGCCTGATGCGTTTTTGCAGAAGGCACTGGCCAGCCAGTCTCCCTAAACCAGCCCTGTGCTCTCCCAGACATATTTGCAGCATTTGGCCTTACAGCAATTGTAGGGAAGCAGTAATTCTCCAAGACACTACTTGATTTCATGGCTGACTTTAAACATTCTTCCACAGGGAAGTGCTGAAGCACCTCCTTGCATCAGGCTTTAGATGTTGAGGAGGAGAGGAAGAAAGGGATGAGAACACAGTTAACAGCTTGCCCCACACATAATCACTCCTTTCCCAGGCAATTAAAATGAATTCTTCCCCCGCCAGATTTTACCTGCTGTTCAGGCAGATAAGCACAATTTTGGGAATGCCAGAGATTAACTGCTGTAGAGTTTGAGCCGTTGTCAATGGCTCTCCTCTTCCTACTGCAAATCTTTCCAGATTATCATTGCCTTCCTAAAATCTGAGTTATTCAGAGACAGGGCATTTCTCTGTCATTCTTTCAGCTGTGTCTTCTGAAACGCATGATTGGAAACAGAGGTTACCCAGCAGAGGGATGCTACTTTCCCATCACAAGGAGTGTCTCTTGCAGGATGTATTTGATAAGGATGTTTTATTCAAGACTGGAAAAACTATGAGGGAGTTATGCTTTGTAGCCTGTCTCAGGTTTCACCAGGCTGAGTGTATCGGGGGGTATATGATGTGTGTGGGTTGACAGGTATTTTGGAACAGTTAGAGTTGTTCCCTTATTACGCCTTACAATGGCATTTTTGTGCCTTTAAATGGAAGGCTTTGTTAGTCTCTGTTTTCCAGTGGCTTCCTGGCAAGCCGAGAGTCCTCTCTGACAAATATTAGAATCTTACAGCACTTCAAGAAAGCAGGTTGTTCAGTTTAGGACACTTTTATTTCTGAGGCTCATCACAGTCCCGTGTCTGACTCACGGAAATATTATTTTTACCGGAGAGGGGAAAGATTTCTAGGTTGTGGTATTTTTGTGAAACAAGTGCTGCTGCAAATTCCGTTTAATTTGGAATAAATCCACGGGGGCAGAAGCGATGGGCAGATGATGTAATCTAAGTACAGTCTTTATCTCATGCAGCACTACACATGTGCTCTATATAATGTGATATGATGCTCTGATGTCATCACAAACTCATACAACATATCCTTTGCTTTTGTCATTCTGACTTGCCCACTGGTGTAATTTCTGGCAGGTTTAATCATCTTGATATTAGTCGTGTGTGTACAACTCCTCACTTCCACAAGTGAACTCACAGAATAGAGGTCAGATAATACCCTGGAGGAAATCCTTTGTGAAAAGTACCATTGGAGGATCTTAGGGCAGAGCATGTGCTGTTCTTTGACATCTCATCCAAATGTAGCTCATCCTGCCCGTTTCAAAATATGTCAGGACAGAAATATCCACAGAACAATGGACGAGGGGTGGCTTTGCAGCTTCTACATCTGAAGACTGGTGCTTACATACCAAGCTGTAAACTCTGAGGCACCATGCAAAGCAAAAACCCACCCCCAAATCAAATCCGAAGTTACATAGACATTGGGACTGGTGAAATTTGAAATAAGCAGATCTGTTTGTGTCCATAAATAGCTCATTTATTAAAATCCACAAAAAATCCTGGAACCACGCCTGAAAAGCACTGAGTATTTCCAGCTCCTACTGAAATAGAAAATTTCTGCAGAGTTGTGTGGTGAATGTTTTACTGGCCTGGCTAGAAAAGAGGTGTTACAACCCACACTGAGCCTTCCCATCTCGGATCCAAACCATCCATTTGCAGAGAGCCAACAGAGAGCAGAGTAGATCCAATGTTTGTGTGCAGGGCAGCTAGATAATGTGCAGTTTTAGGAGTTCTTAAATAATCATTGATTTCAAAAGTGTTACAGCCCATTGACTCAAAAATCAGCTGCTTATAAAGCCTCTTATGTTCATGTCACAGATCCTTGGCAATTGCCCAACAGCGATGCTGAAGATACGTAATAAACAGGAGCTGTGTTTTGAATTTCATGAAAAGATCCTGAGATCACCTGAATTTCGCCAAGAATGTTTGCTGTAAATGGCATGGTAGCCTGAACCAGCTTGTTCTGAGTCAGCAGATCCCCAAAACAGCTTGTGGTTTTGCAAAATAAATGACTGATTGGGTCATTTGGTGCTTCCACAAGAGTTTCTTTGTCAAAACCTCAGGGTGCTTTGTACTTATTAATGACTCTGTCTTGTGTCCCAGTCCCCAAGGAAGGCTATTCCTCAGGGAAGCTCAGTGTCTCAGGAATCCCAAGAAATCCAAGTGATGCACACACCTCAGGAGCCTCATTCTGCCTCTTTTGGCTGGGGCATCCTCAGGACATCTTGTCCTCAGAAAAGCAGACAGCTCAGGTCCTCACCTCGCTCCCCGAGGTGCACAGACCCCGTTCTGCCAGTTCTGCAAAACAGAACAGAGAAAAGAAGATTTCTGGCCTTTTTTTTCCACATGATGTCTCCCTGCTTTCCAGGGAAAACCTTATCCTAGTCAACAAAGTTGCTTATTTCTCTCTACATATCAATATAAGTGCTCAAACCCACGTTATAAAAAACAAAGTGTCAGAGGCCAAGAAATGACTGCAGATGGGTAAAAATTCTTTCCTCCAAAGACAAATTCCAAATCGTCCTTCTTTGAGTCACAGCTTTACCTTTATATTTTTGTTTGTTTGTTTTGTTGTGGTGGTTTGTTTGGTTGTTTTTTTTTTTACATTGCTGCTCTTTTTTTACACTGTTGAAAAACTGGAGGCCTATTAAAAGGGCGAGCATCACGTAGAAAATATTTTTAACGTATTTTAGCTGAACACCAGCAACACATACCAGGAATTTATCAGCAATAAATCTAATGAAAACACTGTTTGTGGAGAGCAGTAGAAGGATTAAAAGCCCCGTTGTGCAAAACTTCTGATACTCCTCTTCCTCACCACCACAACCATTGTAGTTACACCAGTTTTCTGCCCAACAGGAGATTCCCTTTGGCATTAGACCACAAGCGTCTTAGCAGCTCATTCTTGCAGTCCAGAATGTTGGCATGAAACTCCTTCCTCCTACAGAGATGTGAGAAGCAGTCACGAAGCACTAACAAGGCACAACCAAGGAGGACTTTTTCCACCTTATTTTACATTAGCAGATTTTTGTCTTGTCACTAAGGATCCATGTATAACACTAGGAAAAAAATTATAGGGAACTGTGTACGATTGAACACCTGGTTCGAGGTGGCAGATAGGGCAAATAATAATAAAATACTGTGTATGGCAGAAAGTGGAACAATTTCAACTTGGCATATGCACGAAATCCAATACATGTAAATAGTGTTTGGTATCTACAGAGCAACTGAATTGAGAAAATAATACTTTTAGCATACTAAACAAGCATTAAGTGTTTTTCTTAGCAGCCTGATGTGCATTCTTGCCATGTGTTGTCATTCCCAGAGGATGAAATCTAAGTTGCTTGTGTAATGCTGTCATTAAAAAAAACCCCACAACAAATCAAACCAAACCAAATCAATCCCAACCAAAACAAAACCCAAAAAACCTCCTTGTAATATATTTCCATTTGTTTAGATCACTGTTACTTCGATATTCCAGTCAGGAAAATCATATACAGCACACGTCATGCTGCCACGAGAAGTTTGTTACGTATTGTTGTGCTTGAGGGCTGCAATGGAGTGAAGAATAGAGGAAATGCTAAAAGACTCGAGGGCAAACCTGTGAGTGACACCTCTGCTTTTTGTTTGTTTGCTTGTTTGTTGGCAGCAAGGGCTGCTCTGAGTGAGAGGATAAGGCGCTGTCTCTCGTGCTAGAGTTTCTGGTTTTATTCTTGTAAAGCACTGAGGCTGATCAGAGATTGCAGAACACTGATCAGAATTTCCAGATGTCCTTGAAAATGCCCTTCACCTTCATAATCAAGCTCTGAAATGATAATATATTGATTGGAATGCTCCGCAGCAGCGTGACAATAACACTGTGGGTTATTGATAAGCAGCTCTGATATTTTCAGGTGACAGACAAGGGCAGGAGAGGCAACTAAAACAGGGATGCGAAGCTGCCACGACGATATTCAGCTGGAAAACTTGGGCTACGTGTGATATTGCCCACCAAAAGGCTTTTCCTTTTGTCTGGGAACAGATTTTTGTCTGAATTTGTGGCGAACAATTTCTAACATCGTTATAATATTGCTGATAAATACCAACCCAGCAGTGAACAGGGGGTACCGCTGTTCGCTTCCCCGCTCTCCCGACCCCACTTCAGCACCACGGCCAGCGCCGGGAGCCGCGGGGCGGGCGGTGTGCGGGGGGTCTTCCCGCAGGTTTAGGGGGCTGCGGGTCCCATCCTGCCTGCCCTGCGCTCCGCACAGCCCGGGATGACTCTGCGCTGAGCAGGCTGAGGAGCCGGAGCCCCTCTGTGCTCGCGGGGGAGCGTGAGAAAGAGTGGCCTCAATCTCCGTAACCTCAAGGAAAGAAGAAGAATCAGAGGTTTACAGCTACTGTAAAAGCTCCCGAACAACCAAAAAATTAATTGCATCTAAACCCTGAGGTTACAAGTGAAACGCAGCTAGACTTTGTCTGCTGTGTCCCGAGCCTTCACAGGCAAATGCAAGAGAATCACATCTCGGGTTATTTTAATATCAAAGCATTTTGTAGGAAGAAGTGGAAATCGTTTCCCTTTCCAACAATGTTGGCACATCGCCCTGTTTATCCTCCAGTTGGTATTTTTTGTACTTCTCAGGGATATATCAAAGTTTATGCAGTATGTGTAGCTTGGAGGAGATGGAAAAGACATTGACAATATTAATTGTTTCATAAATAGTGGCCAATAGGATACGCTTTTTATACCCTTGGCTTAAACCCTGTTATTGAAAAACCAATACCCTGCCATTTGTTTATACTTTTCTTGGCATACAAGGCAGATATATTAGAGTGAAAGAAGCTAATAAAAGGCTCCAGGCAGCATTTTCCACACTCAACTTTCAGGCATGGCCCCTTTTTCAAAAGAGATCTGTCTTTTATTTTGGAACATTATAACCATTCTGCCTGTCTGTGAAAATGTATGAAGAACCAGAAATTACAAAGGACCAAATAGAAAGGACCCTGTGCTTTTAGGTGAGCACTTCTGCACACAAGCAATTCCACAGACTCCACAGACCTGCTTATGCAAGTACCTGCTGAGACAGAGGGATGAAGGGCTCCACCAGCCAACTCTGAGGCAAAGCTGTCTTGGAGACAAAGGCTCAGAATAAAAAATACCTCTTGTATTCAGTGGTCTTATTTGGATACAAAAAGTTAGTCACAGAGCAAGAGGTCCTGAGCATGGCAAGAGGAGCTGCAACCAATCCCAAAGGCAGCACGTGGCTGATAATTTCAGGCAAGGAGAACACTCTGCAAATTAATTACTGGAGATCTTGAAGAAGTTTTTTCATTCAAGCGATTCTGAAAGAGACTCTGGGGGAAACTGTTTGCACTGCAATCATTTTACTCCTTGCAGTCCTTTAATTTCTTCTACCCAGCATTCCCTGCAGGAAGGAAGAAGCAGGTAGGTTATACTGGGTTTATCTGGTAGGTTATGGTGGGTTTACCTCTGCTTTCATTATTAAAGCTATTTTAAAAGTGTTCTCTGCAATGTGACATGCAAAAGAAATACAGCCCTTGCACATCTTTTAAACAAGAGTTTGAATGTTAACATGTTCTGCTAAATTAGTTTATAGTGTTAGGAAGATATATTAGCATAGAAGAAAGTGAGGACTGGAATGTGGAAAATCGAAAGAAGAAAGAAGGAAGAAAATGCAATCCCACCATTCAATATTCCTGGAAATTCCCTAAAAATTTGTGAAAATGTGCTATGCTTTTTTTTTTCATAGAATGAAACAGCTCCACTGCAGCCTTGGGTCCCTTCTGCAGGATATCAAGAGCAAAATAACCCTTAAGGTATTTGCCATAGGGACTCCCAGGCTTTACCCTTGCACAAGGAATGTGAAGCTTGATGTCCTGGTTTTCAAACCAGCTCTGCATGAACATCTCCTACAACTTCAGGAACTTTCTATGCAGATACAAAGGTCTGGCAAAGGCATAAAACTCATTACCAGAGGGAACACCAAGGCATGGCCCTTTTTCTATTTCATTTCAGCTCCAGAGTGGAGAAGGCTTTGCTCAACAGCCATATGTATTCCAGACCTGTTTGTTGCTCAGCCTACAGTAAATCAAGAGTATCTGACTTCTCCAGCATCTCTCAGGCCCAGAAGGTTTTAGGGACAGTTTTCAGAAAAGTGGAAGCAACCTGAAGAACACAGAGGAAGAAAAGCCAGGGGCACTGGTGGAGGCCTTTGTGGCACCAGGTGTCAAAGCCAGACAGCACCCTGATTTTTTATTTTCCACCCAGGGAGAGCCTCTGCACACCCAGATTTCAGAGGTACCTGGAATTGACTGTCAGGTGCTTACAGGACTGAAGAAAGCAGGAAGAGTAAACGTTGGCTGGAAGGCGCTTTCACTTATTGTAGTTTAGCCCAGTGACGCCTGTAGTAGTTGTTCTTGGGACAGGATGAAAAAGGACCACTGTGAGTAGATTCCTCCACCCTAAATCTTCAGAGCTGATCAGGTGGAGGAAAGAACATTTGGGCCACCCAATAAAGAGTACATTTCTGAGAGTCTTGCCCTGCTGCAGTTTCAGCCCCAGAAGTGCCACAAGAAGCGATGCTCAAGGCACAACCTTTCCCAGTTGCTCTGGAAGGCCAACACAGATATGATAACTGGCAGTCTCTGTGTAAAGCATTTATCTTAGTCACGTTAATCTCACCACTGAGCTCTAATCTCGAGTTCCAGTGTTAGAGAACACAGTGCACATCACCCATGGCAGGGACGCTGACACAGCAACACACTTCTGCCACTCACAGCAGTTGTTGAGCTCACCTGAAACACCACAGCCAGATCCCACTTCCAGCAACCCACGTGTTTGCCTTTCCCCTCAACCTGCCATTTCCCATGACCTGCAATTAAATAAGAGCCTTCCTCCTGCTCTGGGTCTCCCTGCCCATCCTCCCGCCGAGCCTGTGGCTTTAATGTCACCCTTCCCACAGCAGCAGACTCTGAGGGCAGGCAACAGGATTGTGACTCATCAGATACTGTGGGAAGTAATGATGATCCAAAAAGCAAACGGAGGTGGGCAGTGAAGGAGAAATCACTTATGCAAATAGAAATATTTTCAATAATGATCAACAGCATGAGAAAGAATATGGGAAAAATTAAATTAGGCAGAGGAGCTTCAATTTTAAAATGTTCCCTAAGTGCTAGAAATCTTCCCATCTTCATTTTTTCCCTTTAAACTCTGTCATTTGTACAGCCTATTAACCTTTAACTTTATGACTATCCTAACATGAAATACTGGCAGCATTTAAGTCTGAGAATACTAGAGACCTACCTTCCTGGTTGGCAACAGAGGTGAAGCACTTTCTTTTAAATCAGTCATTTTTAATATCAGTCACACACACTCAGCATCAGAGACACTATTTTTAGATTCACGTGCTGGTGTTACTTATAATAAATGCTCTACAAGACTCCAGTTATCTGTCCTCAGAGGTCTTACAGTTTCCTTCTTGTCTGTCCTCTCCCAGTTGGTCACCCTAATTGTTGCCTTCAATTCTGCTCAAAAGTAGAAGAGAAAATTAAATTAAACCACTTCCTTCAAACTCCCTCTTTCCCGTTCTTAAAAAGACAACGTAAAACTAATTATTCGTGTTTACAAGAGCTGCTGGGGAGTCGAGCCGAGGACTTCATTGTGTGAAGCACTGAACCAGCTATTTCTGCCCTGCAGACCTGGCAGTGTGGATGGGGCAGGTGGAGGAAGGGTGATTAAGTGACTTCCAAAAGGTGGAGAAGACGAAGTGGCTCCTGTGGACGGTGCGTGCTGGGGCCGCAGCGATTCCACCTGCGGCAGGGGATGGAAGAGCTTTAGCACAGAGCTTGCGAGGTGTTAATTGTTACCATTATTTCAAACCAGGAGAGTGACAAGGGCTGCTCAGACCTGAGGACAGGAACTCCTGTTGCTGGTATCTAAATCTTAGCAATTAAACAGCACCTGGGGATGAGAGGGGATGATCTATCGGGAAGTTCCTCGATGGCTGCCCCTCTGCTGGTGAGTGCACTCCCTGGGGGCTGGGCCTGGCCCTGCTGTGGGGCACCACTGTGGCCTGGGAGAGCTTCCAAAAAGGACCCTCTCAGTTGGAAAGAACAGCCAAAGCTGTTACACTGATGGCTGAGAAAACATTGCTTCAGAGCTGAACCACCAGAATTTATTTACACAAAGCCTTCCCCTTTTCCCTTGCTCTTTCAGACTCAGCAAACCTTCCAGAAGCTCAGCAGGGAGTCCTGAAACAGCACTTAAAAGCCAGTTTTCCAGGCAGGAGCCTGTGCCTTTCTTCTCAATCAGAAAATATCCAGCCCCAAGGACTGAGATGGGGACCACGGTGGCCCTGACTACCCACCCCTGCCCTGCACGCCTCCCACATGGCTCAGGGGCAGGAGGAAGCTCATGGCAGCACAAATGTCCCTCTCTGTCACCTCTGAGGTACAGTGCTCCCTTCCTGAGTGAAGGACGTAGGCAAAGGCCCTGGAGCAGTGTCAGTGATGGTTTCAGCGGTACCAAAGGTTTGAACCAGGAGATTTTACTCTGATGCAGACTCTGATCTGCACTTTCACTCTCCTGGGGAGTCTTCTGCTCTTAGACACGTTCTTCTCAAGCTGAAAAACATCTGGCTTCTTCCCCTCTCTCACTGAAACTGCAGGCTTGCTTTTGAGTAGAAGTGATCAGCCACCAGCCCGGGATGAGCAGGGGTTCTAGAAGGCATTTTGGCCATAAATCAGATTCAGTGGAGGAAAATGGGTATGTGGAATTTGAGCAAGATTGGCCAAAGGAGGAAATGCAGAGCTAAGCTTGCTCTTGCATCCTGCGTGAACCCTGTCTTACAGTGCTCCAGCCTGTCCTTTCTGCTCATGTGGATGGGTTTATAAGGTGGCAGAGGAAGCAGACAGCATTTATGTGGGTGTCCACAGACACGTCTAGGTTTTGCAACAGGTTCTGTGCAAAGCACCCACGACATGTAGCCCCACAAGCTGAGCCAGGAGGCTGCCTGGCACGGGGATTTCCCCAGATGACATCTCAGGTCCCCCCGGGGACAGCTGGCACGTGCCACCACATCTAGCCCCGCCAACACGCCCAGGTGTGACTCTGCTCTCAGGACCCACGACGCCTGCAGTTCTCGTGGGGCCTGAGGAAAACCCCTGAAACTTCGGTGGGATTCAGTCCTCTCATCGTGGAGCTGCTTTTCTAAACTCCAGCTGGGTTTAGACACACGTCTGGTTTAGGAGCGCTCTTGGGCCCTATTGATTTTAATGTAACAATCAGATGTTCAAAACTTAGCATGTGTTTAATTGCTGAGGTGAATCACAGCAGGTTGATGCTGGTGCTCACAGGCCTTTCTGTCCCAAACCTGAAATCAGATGATCTCAACGTCTTCTTTTTATTTTGCCGGTGGATACAATTTCCTAAAAGGAAGGGAAGCACAAATGAATCTGGAAGGGAAACTGTGTAAAGCTTCTTGTTCATTTAGCTCCTACTCTCAGGTATTATTTCAGTATATTATTTCATTTTTGGCATTTACCTAAAGTTTTCATCTTTCCAAGTCTTGTTTTATGGTTAGTATAAGGCCAGCCTGAAAGATAATATATTGTGACTGTTATATTATTTATTTCAAAGCCAAGTTATTGATTATTGCACGCTGAAAATGACAAATGGCACCTGAGAAAGGCACGGTCAGCGAGTTCTATTAAAGAAATGATAGTATTGCTCATGGATTGTTAAAAGGTTCAGTTTAGGTACTTTATAGGTTTATATCCATCACTATTTAATGACCAAATGATGAAAA
>VXAY01000089.1:177182-243209 GCA_013399855.1 Oxyruncus cristatus
GAGCATGTCATATATTCGTGGGGTTATTTGTGGAACTTCTTTCAAGGAGCCTTGAATCCAGTCTGGGTATGGGACCTTGAGAGCAAGTGACAAAGCAGAAAGGTAAAAGTGGAAGAAAGGGCATTTTCCAGGGCACTGCACAGCAAGGTAGAATTCCTGACATATGAAACCTTGATTATTATGCTAACTTTCAAAAAGGAACCCAAACCACCACAGGCTGCTGATGTGTCCTTCCCACGGCTCAGCCCCACTCGCCTTTCCAGGGTTCACCAGGGCAGTGGCAGCACCCAGGGAATCTTCTGAAAGTCCTCAGGTGCAGTCACAGTTTTGGAGGAGTCTTCCTAAAACGTTCCTTAGGAAGTCTTAAAGGGAACCAAAGACATTCTGCAAGAGAGAGGTTCAGAAGCATCCTTTTTATTTCACCCTTTATAATTCCCACAGCCTTGACTCCAGCTTTGCTGAATAGAATCCCACCATCAAAACAACAAAATGTTCTTCTTTAAAAATGCTTTAAAACTCCAGGGTGGTTAAATTGCATTGTTTTTCTGCTTCCAGGAAGGGAGTTCACCCCCCTTTAGCTGGCAGCAAATTTGGAGACTTGCTGCATGTTCTGGGGGAGACTTGCTCCTCCAGCTCTGGGGTTTGGTGGCCGGGACCCAGGGCTGCCTTCTGCTCCCTCTAAGCAGAAGGAGTCTTGCTGGTGGCCTGGTGAGGCCATGGGGTACAGATCCCCTGTCACAGGTCATGGTCAGCTCAGTCCCAGGCTGGATGAGGACAGGTGACAGAAGGATTTCTGCCTCTTCTCCAATCTGCCATTCAGATCTACCCGACAACTGGCTGAGAGCCATTATTCCCCTAACTGTTGCTTATTTTTAAGCAATACAGCTGCTCTGTGCAATCCTAACCACCTTTTTGATTGTTCATTAGGGACCTGCAATACTCTTGGTTTATTCCATTTATACCTGGGTTTAACTAACAGCAGTTTTGTGCCCCATCACCTCTTCATTACCAGACTGAATTGCTTCCTGAGGACCAAATCATGCAGAGTCTCGTGGCTCCTGCACCTTCTCTTCCCATCCATTTCACTTAGGCAGCTGCTTTCAATGGAAATTGATGGCCAGCTCAGGCTGGATGAGTCCTGAGCAGACATTCTGCGCTCAAAAATCTTCATTTGCAGCAAACAAAGCTGCAGGTGACTCTGCTGAGTGTGAGCGAATGTCTGCAGGGCCATCAAGGACTGAGGGCCTAATCAAGGATCAATAACCACAATGATCTAAGTAACGGGTTTGAAATATTTAATCAGAGGCAACAATTAAGGTTCTTTTAGATGTTGCAAATGTAAAGCCTGTGGTCTTGAATCCGAGTCAAGTGTTCACCCTTAATGATTGTACAAGTTTCCCTAAATGATGCCTCCTCCTGTTCAATCTCAGCTGCCCACAGAGCCAGCCCAGGAGCAAACACAAAAATTGCATGAAATTGCAATGAACTTTTCTCCTTTGCCAGTTCCTGATCACTTTTAAACAATGCTAAACTGAGGATAAAATTTATAATTTAACTTGCATGATAGCCAGGCATTAAATGCTTCTCGAGGAAATAACGAGTAGACTTGCATTTTATAAAGCGTAAAGACCTGACAGCCTTCCCCAGCTGATGGGGGCTGAAACGTTATCGGGATTTTTGGCTTTATTTCTCCGAATGGTGTTCAGAATTTGAAAGTGGAGAAGAACATTTGCTTCTCTCTAGCCTGAATTTCACCGAGATACAAACCTCTGTCTCTTTGAGAATGATAAAAGAAGTCAGGCAGGGTATTGTATACCATCTTGCATTAAGAAAAACTCGGAGGCTTAAGGCCATCTGTATTTAGATCCAAGGACAGATGAGACATTTAAATTTTAGTAGCACTCAGTTATATACCTGACATAGAGAAATGGCTGCAATCCTTTTTATCAGGCTGGAGAATAGGCATTAAATGACAAAATATTAGTCAGGCCATAGATCCCCGAAACCTATACGTTCTGCAGCAGCTTCATTAAACCTGTTTTTTATCGGAGGGGAGAGAAGGGTCTGGTATAACACTGCCAGCGTTTGAGGCATTGGGCTTTTAGAGAATCACTGCCAGATACTTCATCCATCTGTCTATTTTCATATTTATTGTTTTACCAATCACTTTATTCATCCATCTGTTCATCTGTGTAAACCCATTTTTTTAAATTTTAATTTTTATTTATGGACTGACCTTAATAAACTCCCCTCAAGTACCGCGTGTTCATCACTGTCACGGATGAAAACGTTATTAATGGCAGGGGGGCCGGGCAGGGGGGACGAGTGCCCTTTAAATTCCTTCTCAGCTGACTGGGCCGCGGCAGCTCAGCTGGGCGGGGGCGGCGGGATCGATAAGGTCGGAGTTCAGCCGCTGGTCCCATCTCCTCGATCATCCCCATCCCCGCCAGCCAACGGTGCCTGCAGGTGGAGCAGGGGGCACTTCCCCGCGTTTATGAACTGCCTCGCTCTGGAGCGGAGGATTTTCCGCAGGAAAAGCTGCGGGCAGCCCGGGATATTTGGGTTTTTTTGGAATGCGTACGCGGGCGTCAACACAAGGAAAGCAGCCCGGTGCGTTCGGAGCAGACGTTGCTGGCTCGGAGCAAGGGGTTCAGCCCTTCCAGGGAAATCCTGGAAGGTTTTCCTTCTTATGCTTGAGCATAAATAAGGGAGGCAGTGCTCACTAAATCCTCTCCATGAAGGGATGAGAAGCAAGGTAGTTTTCAGCGCATACCACGGTGCTTTCCATCCAACTACTCAAAATGCTTTAATTTCCTCAAATTGAGGGCCTGCAACCACCACACTGCCATTGCCTCTAGAGGAACCTGCAGCAGCCCAGGCTTCAATGCCACACCTGGTTTGGGCAGCAAGCCACGTGTTCCCTTTCACAGGTGCATAACACAGCTCAGAAAATGCCATTTGTTACTACTAATCGTGTCCTTCCTTAATTGCCCACAGCGACACGGAGGATAATTACATTGAAAATAGAAGGTGGCGAGAGTGTCTCGAGTGCCTCCCAATTACACACCTATGGATTAAGAGCGTCTCAGATTTATGACAGGCAGTAGTCACGAGGTGGCTATAAATGCTTTACAGGTTCACTTAGTTGACATAAAGTCTAACCCTGCCGCAAAAAATACATTTTTATTCCGCCGGCTTAAAGCAGGTTTGACAAATACTCTCCAGGATAACTCAACCCCCGCGCTTTATCTTTGGTTGGCCCAGGTGCCGTTTGCGGCAGGGTTTTGTCATGAAAGATGTGGCTGTGAGGCTGGGGACATTCCCCTCATGGCTTCATCTCGCCTCCCAACTCATTAGAAGTCTTGGATTCCTGCCTGGCGTTTTGTTTTGACATCAGAGGTGTAAATCAAGTCATAAACATATTTAAACTAATGTTGTGGGAAATCCGTAATTCTGGCAGCGGAATGAGCGACAAAAAGTGCATATAATATTTGGTGACATGTAATTTTAACTTCATCCAGTCTCTTTGCTTTTGAGACATTGTTACCTGCAGGATAAGGCAATAAAATAAGGATGTACAAGAATGTGTCAAATGTAGGGCTTCCCTAAATTACACTCTCAGGCACAGATTAATACATTTAATACATTCCAGTCATGAGTGAAGTACTTATAGCAGAACAACTGCTCCTTCAGTGATATCATTCACTGGAATGAACTACAGCTAACAGTGACAAGCTGGAAAAATGCCCCCACTTTTCAAACTGTACAAATGGCATTTGGACACAGTAACTCAAAACTGGACACTTCATTTCAAGTTTAAAGCTAGTGGTCCAGTCAAAAGCTATTACTCCATCTTCTTTATTTGTAGTCCATGCTTTTGTGCTCTTTAAGAATCAAATAAATACTGGTGTAATGGTTAGCAACTGCCAGTTCAACGAAAAATACTGCTAAATTCGCCAATAAGTCTTTTTTCTACACACACAAATTTATGACATAAGAACTGAACCCATTCCTGTTGCAATGTCTGGATAGTTTTTTAATGTAGAGGGAGACTCACTTTAGTGATAAGAGTTTAAACCTCAACTACTTTTTCCTTCTTTCTGGATCATACATCTGGATAGAGAGGAGCGTGAGACAAACGATTGGTGTGTGTGAAAGCTGAGGTGCACTGAGCTGGCCCGTGCTCAGCCCCAGCAGTCCAGCACAGGAAAGTGCTCTCTGCGGCCCTGCAGCCTCTTGCACTGACTGTTCTTTCCCTTTTGCACTTCCACAGGGATCATTTAAAAGCAAAGAGATCATTTGCACTGGGATTATTTAAATGCAGGGCAAGATCTGCCCCCTCCGCTGCGTTATTTAAGAACTGGATGGAGAAGGGGGGAAACTGGGCTGGTATAATCCTATTTGGCCCACTATTTACAAGTCACTCTGCCTCAAAGGGACATTCCAAGCCTCCCACCCTGGCCCACCACAGGCTGGGTGATAGTTAGATCCCAGTTTGTGATCACCACAGGCGTCCTGAGTGCCCACGCAAAGGGAAGGAACGCTTCCCTCTGTCTGAGGGGGACTCTGGACAGAAACAAGAGGTTGCCCAGGGAGTGGAGTTGGTTCCTTTCCATTCATTGTAACACCATGGGCAGGACTGGGGGCTTGACTTTCCAATTTCTGGTTGATTTGCCTATGAAAATAAACAATGCTGAGCTCCTCTGTTTAAATCAGGTGCATCACACCCCCAGAGAAATCTCTCCTGCACCCCCACACAGCCACCACGCCGGGGGCTAAGAGGCTGTCTGTGAATTAATGCTCATTCCAGCTAATGGCTTGGCTAAAAACATGGGTTATTAAGTGCCACATCACATCTGGGAGAACAGTTATGGATTTGGGGGCTGCACTGGTAATTGTGCTGAACTTCTGAATTTGGCTGATGCGAGACCTAAGCACGGCTGGTGGGATGAAGGGATGAACGTTCCTGCTGCCCCAGTGCCACACCTCCCCAGCCAGCTCTTTTACAGTGTGCTACAGGAAAGGCCACATTAAAACAAGAGGTGAACACACACTGCAGGCGACAACAGACTAGTTTCTAAAAGGAGAAGAACTCCCAGCCTAACACCTCTCCAGGAAAGTACACAAATGTGTTTCCCCAAACTCAGGAGATTACTTTCAACTTGTTTGAGGGGAGACAAGGAACTAAACCACAAGTAATTCTGGATCTTCTGAATGTATGGGGTTTGTTCTCCAGCTTCCCCTGGTAGTGATTACAGGCCTGTTGCTTTTTGTCACTGATATTTGCAGTTAGAAGCCTTAAAAACACAATGCTGTTCTCAGGTTTCTTTTCCACCAGTGAATGTCCCATCATGGGATTGGAAAAACTCAAGAAATAAGTGTCTGGAAACAGAAATTACTTTAATTCCCACATGAAGGACTTACATTTTATTTTATTCAGTTTCTTAAAGATACTGACACTGAGACTAGCAAGGATTTGATGATGTTTTAAGTAATTTCATTTGGTGTCATAATTACATCCTGATTAATTCTATCCACATGGAGAATTATGAGGGTTTCTTTTTTCTTTTCCTTATCTGCAGGGTACATTTTAAAGATTTTGTGTTAACTGCAAGTAATGCAAGTTGGGAAGAACTGTGGCAATCTGCAAACAAAGGACTGAGAAGGGATAAATGACAGGTGTAACAGGGGCAGGATTGTCCCGGTGATCTTTGCATTGACTTTATGGGAATACAAATACACTGGAAGATAATGTGCAAATGAGGCTGCTACTCATAAATCTGCCACCTCAGTTCTTACACTGCTGGCAGCAAACACAACATGCTTGTTATTACCTTTCCCTCTTGAAGAGAAGCTCCTCATGTTGCTGCACGTTGAATGAGGGAGCAGAGCTCAGCAGCTCCAGCCCTTCAGTGTTCCTGGACTGCACCAAAGGCTTTGGCCACTGGAGGACACGACCAAAACACCTTCCTCCAAAGAGCCAAAGCCCAGAGTAGGTGAACTGAGGCCTCAGTGTGGATCACACTCCAAGGAGCTTTGGATTCATCCTGGCAGGGATCCCTGCAGGACCAGTTCTTACGTGACATGTTTTTAGCAGTGCAAGCAAGACGATGCAGGGCTACGGACGATCTTTTACCAGTGCATTGTTTTTCTTCATCAGTTTTCCCTAAAAGATAATCTAGACACTGGTTTATATCAGTCCACACTCACTCCTAACTCAGTGTATAAACACTTTGTAGCAGAACTCTTTTTGGTTTTTTGCTTTTACCCAAATGATGGGGTTTATATGCATCCTGTACAATGGGCCCCAGCTACGGGTCCTGGATCAATACCAACAGGAGTGAAAAATAACACTGTTCTAAACTGCTGTGACTAATTCCTTGGATTAGTAATACAAAAACCAATTCAATCCATACTGCAGGATTTTATCAGAGGCCAAGGACTAATTCAAGATTTTACCAGCACCTGCCTGCTTTTCCACAGAACAATGGCAAAATGTATTTCCAATTCTGATTCTAACTCATTAAATCCTGTTGACAAAATCATTACGTTTTAAGAATTGAATCAAATCCTTTCCAGAGGAACTGTCCTCAAGGTGCGCACATGGAAATCAGCCCTCAAATGTGTCATCCTTGGAAAAACCAACATGACTTTAGGAGACCTGATTCTCCCGCTGTACTGCCCGTGCAGAACGCAGAGCACAGGGTAAGATGACAAAATAATTGGATTATACATGCACAATTCAGACCTTCAGTTCCTGGGTGTTTCTTGCTCCTGGTTTCCACAGAAAAGTCAGGTTTTTTGTTCCTTAAGTCCTTGTACTGCTTATTTACATGTGAAAAGGGAAGTTTATAAAAGAGCCTTCCTATTTTACTACACCTAATAGTTAATAATTTAAATCTGTAGCCATTATCATCATATAGCTTGACACAAATGGCATATGGATCATTCTGGGGATGAGGGTTAGTTTCTTTTAAGAGAGAATTGTTTTAGTTTTTGCAGGAAATTAATCAGGGGAATGGGCTTTGTGGAGCATGGAGCAAATCTAATCTGTTCTTTGTTCAAATTTGCCTTGCTCCAATTCCTAGCAATTGTAGACAACATGCTCTTTTGTTCAGGAGCCACTTGTTACATGCATAATTAGAGACTGCAGTAGCTGTGTTTAAAGAAAAACTGTTTTCCAATGTAATGTGTGATCTTGATAATAGTATTTTCATCAAAGGTAGCAATTACATTCATTAAGCTGGGACTGGCAAGGCAGCAAGGAAATTAAGTGGAAGGTGAATAAAAAGCTCCCCGTTTCTTTTTAAAATCTCTGTCTCTTTACAAGTTGAAATGCACCACGTTGAGCTGCAAACTGGAAAATACATACTGAATATAAAAAAAAAAAGAAAGAAAGAAAGAAAGAAAGAAAGGAAAAAATAAAGTCCTCCTTAACCTTTCTGAATAATGATCCTGAAGATATCCTAGGGACACCTACTATAGATGCACTTTTCAAATTAAAGGGCTTTATTCTACATTAATTTCTTATGCAAGTTTTAAACGAGCTCAACATATGATTCAGGTCTTTAAAGGCTCCAGGGCTCTCTAGGATTAATTCACTGTTCTTTTCACACATAAATTAATTGTTTTGTGTTCTCAAAAACAGCAAACAGCACATAAATCAACCCGTTTAGAAAAGGCGCAGGGCTGGTACCTTTTGCAAATCACTGAAGTTTGCTCTTTACACTTCATTATTACACGATGTAACTTTTAAAGGAAAAGCTGGAAAAGCAGGACATATGTTGTTAATTCTAAGTAGATTTCTTGAGAGCATAACTCATTTCAGCAATCTGATTCCTTGAAAGACCAAAGCTGTGGAGCATCACAAAGCCATTCTTCCAGGACTCTTAATTATACTTTTCCCAATTAATAATTCAATTACACATCACTAATGTATTTGCAAACATTTCCAAGTAAAAAGAGCCAGCTGTGTGTTGTGGGGTTTTTTACCTTCTTTTTGCCTTAAGCCTTGGAAGACTCAGATTTGCAGATGGAAAAATGTGGAAACCAAAAGACGTGAGCCCCGGGCTGGCTGTGCCCAGCCCATGGGCCCCCCCCAGGCACTCCTGAGTGCTCACACACCAATCCCATTTTCTACCTCCAAAATACAATCCTGATTTTATTCCAGGCACTTCATCACAGGCTGAGAAGTGGGGGAAGCAGGTCTGTGCCCTCGTACCTTTGCCCTGCAGCAGGGCAGCACAGCACCGCAGAGAAGTCACTGCTTCAGATGAGGGCTGAGCCCTAATTTTGCAGGAAAATCCCCCATTTTAGGGGTCTCAGCGAGAGGACACTTGCAGCAAGGAGGGCAAGTTTAATTTACAAGCTCTTACAGTAGGACAGGTACCAGGGGGATGGCAGGATCTGTGCTCCCTCCTGAGCAGGGATGTGCCTGCAATCAGCTCGAGGTAAAAGAGAAAACTGAAGCCAGAACCTGACTGTCCATAAGTCCAAAAATAACTGTTTCTCCCTCTGCCCTTCCCAGAAATAGAACATGAAGCCACAGCATCTTGGCCAAATTGGAATTTGCATAGTTCTGCGAAGCATTTCCTTCAGTTAGGAATGATTTAATTATTCTTCACTTCCTCTTCTAGAAATCATTCCTGGGTAATGAGGTTAGCATAGAGCAGATATGTTTCAGTCAAGAAATAGATGTAATTTAGTGCCAGAAGGCTTTTGCAGTTAAAAAAAAAAAAAAAAAAAAAAAAAAAAAAAAAAAAAGATTTTTGGACACTTCTAAATAGAAGCAGCAGGACAGAGAGGGTTGGCTATTAAATTACAATAGTCTGAGACACCAGACCATCGGGTGCTTTAACTCAGGGCTGTGTCAGCCCCTCAAGGATCAGAGCACAACCACAGCCCTCCTGCAGCCCAGATTCTTACACGAGGGTAACAAGGCACATTTTAAATAATTATTAAATAATGACAAGCTATATTACCTCCAGAGAATTGTTTATCTCTGCAAATTGGATCACTGGAGTCAAAGTACAGTAGAGCTAAAATACTTCCAGCACTAAATGGAAGATCTATTGCTGCACCTTCCTTTGGTCCTTGGAAACTGTGAATCCTGCATGGCAGTCAAATATAGTTTATGACAAATATCCTGCTGAATCCAGCTTTTATTATTCAAGCAACAATCAAAACAGCCTGCCCTATCCATCAAATGTAGGCATTACTGCAATTAAACTGGGGAAATGGTTTTCCTTTTAAAGCTTGGTTGGACAGACACTGAGAAGACCTAAATAACACGTAATTTAAGAAAGGAGCAGAACAGTTCGTGTTTGGTAAAAGTCATGCAGCAGAACACAAGGAGTTTTTCACTGAACATGAGGAAAGCAAGGCTATGGACATAAATAGAGCTTTTGTATCATTTAACCTTCGCATCACTTCAACCATCTTCTAGGGCGTCACAGGGAGTCACTAAATGTTTTCAGAAGTTCAGAAAGGACCTAAACTCAAAAAAGTGCTTTGCCTCAATTCTTACGGGAACAGTTGGAGCAAATGCTGGATTTGGTGTGCAAACATCCTCCCCCACAGGAACAGAATGTCTGATGGGTTCTCTCCTAAAACAAACAGCTTTGGCACTAAAACATGTTTGCTCTGTACCAGCTCTCCCTTCAACATTTCCATTAACAAAACAGGTTCTGTGGAGCTTTTCACTATTTAACTACATTTCAAGAACCTTAACTTTAATTTTTTTAATTATTCCTCAATTATTTTTAGGTCAGTTTAGCAAATTCCTTCAACAGAAAACCAAAAAATATCCAGAGAAGCTAATGCCTTTCTAACATGTAATTATCATGCCCTTGGGTGCTCCAAACCAAGGCAAAAAAATTCAGCAACACAGTATCAAATTAAAACTGCTCTGGTTATATTGAAAAATTTGCATTTCATTTGCATCCTCAAAATGCAAATTAGCAAATAGGAAAATCTTGCAGTGTGTCCTTGAAAACAATTCAGGCCAAAAATACCCAAGGCAAGCTTAATGTGATGACCAGGATGAGCAGAAAATGATCTTGTTCCTCTGACATGTGGGTCATCCCTGGAGCCTTGGCTGGATGTTCCCAAGAGAAGGCAAGAACAGCCCTTCAAGCAGGAGAACGTCAGCTCTGGATGTGTCACAGCTCCTTGTGTCCTATGGAGTGGAGACCCAACCAGAGTCCTCCTGCGGGCTCCAAGACGGAAACTTCCCAAACAGCATCCACCAAACTCAGGGGACCCAGGGAGTCAAACTCCACATGAACCACCATGTGCCAGCTCTGCTCCTCCCTTTGCTTCCTCTACACCAGGAGAGAAAGGTATCTCACAGCTGGAAACGGGTCCCCACAAAATGCTTGATGAACACCTTTTTCTGCACGCTCATAAGTACTCACTGGGTACATTAAATCAATCCAGACCTGAAAGTGCTGGTTACTTGGCTATTGAGAGTGAGTTTTCTGTCAGGTGCTTTTTAAGACCTTTAGTGAAGGCACCTTGACGGTTTTTTTAAATCCTCCAGTATTAGCAGCTCTACAGCTACCGAGACAGAGAGCGAACAGATGTAAATCCAAATGATCTCGAAAGACAAAATATATAAAAGTGCTATTACTGTCTATTGAGACTGTACAAATTTTTGATTTATATCTTTAAATATTTCACCAGAAAAAATGTTACACTGCACACTCCATGTTCTTTAGAACATTAATATACCAATGTGAATCAACATTTGAAGCTATTAGGAAACACACTGGTTGTTTCTAGTTACCCAATGCATTAGACAGTTACTGCACATAACAGATCCTTCTCAGAGGATCATAAATGCCAAGATTTCAAAGCAGCTTAATAATGTCTCCGGTATCAGATAACGAGAAACTCTCTCAATGCCACTAAGCTGGACTTTGTTAATTACAGCAGCTGATCTCACAACTGGCATATTTAAGTGAAATAATGACGGCAAATCCCATTTGTCAGCCTGGATTCACTCTGCACTGATGCTTGGCTGTCTCAGGGCTGTCACCTGTGTGTGCAATCAGCCACACCACCCAGCTCCAGAGAGCCAATCCAGAGGAGTGAGATTTCCAGCCCTATCTCCTCACCCGGACACTCCAGAGAAGACGACTCCACGCGAAATGCTCTGCAACAACTGTATGTCAGTCCAACACACAGTGACTCTGCAGGAACACTCTCTGGGAGCTGCACAATACATATTCATCTGCCAGTCAGCTCTCCCTTGATTCGTGCCTCCCCCCCAGTTTCCACAGAGATCACATAACAGGTAAATATTTATGAAGTATTTGTGGGAGCTGTAACCACTTTCACGTAACTCTCACAGGAGATCTGTCACGTTGGTTCATTGAATACGTTCTGGGGCTGAGGAAAAACATTTCTTCAGCTTCTGTGTATCCAATACAAGCCTAGGGAAGTCAGACAGCTGCTTTCAAAGTAGTCTGGGTTTCAGACTTGGTAGGAAGAGCTTCAAATGTGTCTCTCACCAAAAGATTTTCAAGTGGAAATGCAATAACATGCTAATTAGAAAAGTCTTTACACAGCAAAAGGCTCCCAATGAACAATTACTCTGTGTTTCACACTAGCCTTTTCTAACACAATCTTTACATGGGGAAAAGAAAATATGGAAGAAAGAACAACAGCATAGAAAACACGATATAAAATGTTGTATTTGAGTATTTCCCAAGTAGTGATTAAACCCTTCCGCAGAAATCTCCCTCAGACCTTGATCACCAAGAAGAACAGAACTAGAAAAACCTGGCAGATGATACAGTCATTCTCTCCTGATTAAAAAAAACCTGCAAGATCTGGCAAAAATTGTAAATGACAGATTATTAGAGAACCATGACCCAGTACACAAGATCAGTATTGTATCAAGTCAAAAATAAAATTCAGGCACTTTTTAATACATCCTCAATACGGGTCTTTTCCTCTAACCAGGGAAGCTCATATGAGATGTTTCATACTGGAGATGATGTTCCAGGACAACAGACTGGATCAGCTGGGCTCACTGAGGGCATAAAAAGGGAAAATTCACTAATATAAATAAATATTGAGGATATAAAGCAGCTTTGAGCCCTGTCATTAGCACAGAAAGCCTCAGAGCATACCCAATGCCAGCTCTGCAGCCTGTGCCCACAGTGCCAAATGTAGAAATGCAGTTTATGACCATCCATAAATGCCTGTCCCGAACCAAGGAGGGGCTGGGGAGCACAGGTAACTCTTAACAGCTCCTGGACAAAGCACAGCACTTCTCATTGCTAAACCAACCTCTGTGTTTAGAGCAGCAACAGAATCAGAGTTACGGGGATGAAATAATGCCAGGCTGGACAGGGCTTGGAGCAACCTGGTCTAGTGGAAGGTGGCCCTGCTCATGGTGGGCGTTGGGACTGGATGGGATTTAAGGTCCCTCCCAGCCAAAACCATTCTGTGATTCTCTAACTCTTCCCAGAATCAGTGACCAGAACAGCCAATGCTCTCCACGTGTCCTTTTAAAACAATGATGAAAGAAACTCAGAGGTTAAAATAGCTTTGTGCACATATTCCTCCACAGAATATTGTACATAAATGTCAAATACAAGACATACATTCCTTTCAAAACTGTGTACAAAATACATCACACACGACTGAGAGATGTGAAATATTTACAGCTGTAATATTACTTAAAGGCTTGGCCTTGCTTTTCTGAAATGAACTGTTGAGTAGCTGATAAGGATGTCCAGGTTGTTTCCCAGACTCAGACAACAAGTTCAGGCTGT
The DNA here is from genome assembly GCA_013399855.1 of Oxyruncus cristatus. Classification (NCBI taxonomy): domain Eukaryota; kingdom Metazoa; phylum Chordata; class Aves; order Passeriformes; family Cotingidae; genus Oxyruncus; species Oxyruncus cristatus. The sequence goes on from VXAY01000089.1 coordinate 189,968, forward strand.
AAGAACTACATTACTTTCATTTTTTCCTGATTATTTTTTCAAACGGACACCTGACACAGTTCTACACAAGAAGACAATCTTTTTACAGAACCCTGGATACCCAGCCCTTAACAGTCCTTCAAAGGGCTCTGCACTTTCCTCCACAAAGGGTTTGCTTTTGGCACTGTGTTATGTCAGTTAAGTATTGCCACTCACCTCCCAGCCTCACCCAAAACTGTGGAAGCCAAGCTAGGACAGTATCTCAAACTAGAACTAGTGAAAACTGTGAACCAAAACCTGGTCTCTGCAGACAGTCCTGTGAGCAAAGCAGGTTGAACTCCAGCAGCCAAGAGCTGCCTCACCTTAGCACAACTCAGCACATTAATCAAGGTTAACTGAAGCATTTTGGAGTGTGGTTTGTGATCCTTTTAGACTCACAGACAGACTGTTGAGCAGAGTAACTGTAAGCTAACTGTTGGGGTGTCTGCAGTCTTAATCCTAGTCTAAATTTCCCTAGCTGTTTCAATTCAGCTGAAAGAAATTTTGCAAACCACCTGAAATGCATTAATAATTATGATGATAACAAATAACAACAATAGTAACGATAATAATGATGGCAGAAGAAAACGCCATCTAGTCTATCCTCCTACTCTTGTATTTTTGAAAATCTCAAAGCTGTTCACCAAACTGGTAAGAGAGGGGCTTTTTTATTGGCATAAGGACAATGACCACAGTAATTCCCTGCCTATCAACAGGCAAAGTGTGCATATGAGGGGATCAATTCACTAAAGTAGTTGGTTTCCTCTGAAGCTGACAGAGAGTCAGAAAACTTTTTAATAGTGCTTTTCATCCTTGCTGGTTTCTTTGTGTAAGACACTGCACTCTGCCTGTTTTACAAATCCTACTTGTAAAGTGCCATTTTTGCCCCAGTTTTGCCAGAAAATCCTTTGGGAGTCTCAGCCTGTAACATTCTAAGCTCCACTCGAAGGGAATCATCAGTGAGCAGCAGCTTTAAAAACGAGATTCTTCTAAGTCAGCCAAAACCAGAAAACCAATCCTTCCCTCCCCAAAACACTTGAAACAGATTGCCAATTACAGTAATTAGGATGATTTTTCATATATTAAGCTTCCTGTCTCTTGATTATTAGTTAATTAGCTCTCCAGCACTGAAGAGGTTTCTGCTGTAAATAAAATGTCTAATTTTTAAGCAAACAGAGAGGGATAAAAAACCCAAATACTTCCCATCCCCCTGCCCCTTTATGTCTTTGAAAAGGGCAAAAATTATGCTGGAGAACCACCAACTTCAGGAGTAAGTTTTCCAGGCTGCAAATTAACAGTGTCTCCCTAATTCCCAGGAAGGATCTGAGGATTGATGCTTGTAAAATGCATTGAACATGGAAAGGCCACTGTGAGGTAGTATCACAGCACTCCTATTACCCAGCTTATATCTCTGTCTTTTTGCAGAACTGCTAGAGCTTTTTTAACCCCATTTCAGAAAGATTTCAACTCAACCTTTTATGAAAGGAGAACTATAAATAGCCTCTTAGATTAAAACCCTTAACAGCTGAGAAGGCTGGGAAGGGAGGTGGATATTATCCACCTTTCAGGAGTACAAATTGGGGCTGGAAGGGCTTAATTACAAAGATATCCTTAAGAACACACTAAGGGCTGCTGTAAAAATTACTTCAATTACAGCAGCTCCACAGCTGGGAGAGAGGAAACCACCACTCCCCTCTCTCCTGTAGAGCCCTTCCTCCCAGGTGGCCTAACAGAACCTCTCCCACTAGTTATGCCAAGGATTTGGCTTCCTTTGTTTTCACTTCGAAATCCCCAAGTGGAGATGCACTGCTTGCATATCCGAAGGTAACTAAATCCAAGGCATTATCTTGGAAGTCTCTGAGGCAGAAAGAAATACTTACAACCCACACCTTGGATCTGAACGTGGAATTCAGGATTTCACGTGAATTACCCCCTGCCCTGAAATGGGGAATTCACGGTTTTCCCTATGACTTCATCTGTGATGATGTATTCTTATTTATGATGTCATTAATGCTTTTTGTATTTACAAATAAATGGGTAATTCACAATGAATGTTCAGGGAAATAATTTCCTTTAACAGTCAAGGAAGTCCTTATGGTTTCAGTACTCCTGTGCTAAGATTTTTGCAATGGTGCTCAACTGGATATTTGAGGTTCCTTCATATATTGTACCTGAAATCAGAAGAAAATAAATTAGCAGACTAAAACACCACAGTGAATATATGAAGAGAGACCGAAATATCACTCTAACAGTCCAGTTAGAACGAAGTGAAGCTTTACTGAGCAAGGACTAACACAGAATTATAATTTTATATATGTAATATTGCAAATTATAAATGTTCATGCTTTATCATCTGCAACAAGTGAAGCACTCTTCTGGCTGGCACAACATAATGACAGGACATTTTCACGAAAAGCAATTCCTAACTAGCCAACAAAAATTAAGCAGTTCCAAATGCTATCACAACAAAAGCCAAAGGGTAATATTGTTAAAAATGTCAGTATTGGGTCCAAAGACTACCCCAGTAAACAAGGAATCTTGAAAATAGAACTCCACATACATTCAGATCTTAAAGCCAAAGTGGGTATTTTCTCAATAGAATGGGACACAATATTCGTGTCTATTTTAGTGGTATGTAATTAAACATTTTAACTAGCCTTACACACACAGGTATTTACATCTAAAGTTCTACATTCTGGTATCTGAGCCTTTGAATCTGTGTTCATGCAGTCTTAGGGAAAAATTACCTTGAAAAAAAGCCAATCATTCATCCTCTTTAATACCACTAATGCTACAAGAGATACCTGTTAAGAAACTACCACTCACCTATCTTGCAGTCACGATAATACTTTTCTATTGGGTAATTTTTTGTGAATCCAACACCTCCCATCCATTCAATACATTTACTAGTCGTCAGTGTTGCAACCTATGAAAACAGTTTCAGAGTTACAGAACTCCCTTTCATGACAGTGGTGGTAAATCTTACTCCTTGTAGCTATTTAAAGGAAAAACAAACCGGTGAATAAAGCAGTAACTAGAGCAGGTGGGAAGATAAAGGGTTGATATTTTTGTATTCACCTTCAGCAAGCCATTTTAGAAGAAAAAAGACATTTTTCCAAATCAAAGCACATGAAGAATTCACTAAATGTTAGAGCAATAGTTCCTATGCTGCACCGTGGAAAAGGCTAACAGCCTTGCAAGACAGCACTTGCACAGAGGCAGAAGTGACCCACTTTGAATCATTTTAAGACTCATAGTTGTGACCGGCAGAGCTGAAATGATCACAAATGAACTCTCTCAGTGTCATTTCTCACGCCACAAAAAGAGAGTTCTGAGAAAATTAAATCCCTCCAAGATGAAGGGAAAATATTAATTCACTTTCCTCTTTTAATGTCATTGCTTGGTTTTAAAAGGTCTGTGTAGTGGCATGAGGGTGACTTACTTTACATTCTGTACACAGAATTACAGGACAATTTGTGTTGGAAGGGACCTTAAAGATTACCTAGTTCCAGCCCCAGTGGACACCTTCCACTAGAGCAGGTTGCTCCAAGCCCCGTCCAACCCGGCCTTGGACACTCGCAGGGACGGGGGCGGACAAGACGAAAAGTACGTCCACAGGTTTCACAGCAAGAGATGAATTACAGGGTATGCATTTGTAGCAGAAGGCACTTCTAAGCAGCAGTGACAGGACCCCCGAGAGCAGCGAGGCTGGGTTACCTCAGCAGCGTAGTACTTGGCCATGCTGGCCTCCTTGACGACGGGCCGGCCGGTCTCGGCGAGCCGCGCCGCGTTGTAGGTGAGCAGCCGCGCCGCCTCCAGCTGCGTGGCCACCTGGGCGATCTGGTGCTGCATCCCCTGCAACCAGCACAACACAGCTCACACAGCAGCCACAGCTCCACTGCAATTCCTACCAACAGCCATTCCTTCCACCAGGCGGAAAAATAAAAAATAAAGCTCCAAAAACCCAGGCGGAGCAGGAATTCCGTGTTCCTTCGCACCTACTGACACTGAAAACCTCTGGGCCGTTGACGTGCTTTTAGGAACTGCATTCTTGTTTTCTCCCTTCCTTTCCGTGGATTCAGGAGGACCGGGGTACTTCTTGCCCGACTGGCTGGACAGGAGCAAGAACTACCTACTACTTCCCTAATTTGCATCCGTGAGTATCAAGGAGAATTTTAGCCAAACCTTACCATCCTCCTTGGGACTGCAGAGACACGGGGAGGCCAGAGCTGGGTTCTTATTCTGCAGCTGTTCATTGAGGACATTCATACAGTAACAAGTCCGGTTCCCTGGTGAGCTTAAACCCAGGAGGACTTGCAAACTAGCACCTCTTGAGTAAAGTGGAGCACTAGGAAGGTGACAACTTCTTGCCATGTCCCAGAGGCACGAGGCAAGGGTTAGGAGCAGCACAGAGGACACGACTGAGGAATGGATTCAAGGGGAAGGAAAAAGGTGATGGAGCTCACATCTAAATGGCAGGTATTACAGAAGAATGGGTTTATTTAAGAAGACCCAAACATTATGATGATTGAAAACGAACATTTAGTAGTCTAAAACACAATGAAATCTTTCATCTTATTAGGACATTAACACGGTACCCTCAGATTTGCAGAAATATATATGCAGGTCAAAATACCAAAATGATTTGGCAATTATAAATTCCATTTCCCATTCAAAAGATGCAGTTCCAATCATTGCCTAGGTATCTGTGAGTGCTTCCAAAAATTTGCATAAATTATGAGTAGTGCTAATGTTCCTTCTCTTCAGCTGAGATGTAGGTTTCTTTTAACAAGAAAATTACTACAGTAATTACAATTATGTATCTTCCTTATTAAACTATACATCATTTTTGCAACAAAGAGTCTTTTTCATTGTAAGATACAGATATTATAATGAAAACTAAATGTCTTCGTATAACACAGGAAATCTAATAGTTCAACCAGTTTTCCTCATCTTTTTATAATTTCTAGTGGCTCCAGAAAAAGGCCTTCCCCTGCACCTCATGGAAGGGTATAAAAACTGGAACACATTCAACAGACTGTGATGTTAAAATCAGAAGAGAAGGGAGTTCCACGCGTATTATTTTCAAAGGCTGCCAGTAAGTTATCGAGCAAAAGCAGTCATGTCAGTAACTTTTTGAAGTTTTAAATTATTTTTACGTTATTTCATGTCACTCATTTCACTGACTACCGCGGTAACTACCTCTTTCTCAGAGAGCACTTCCCATATTTTCATTAACAAGTACCTGGAAATCGAAGACACTTTTCCCAAACTGGACTCTCTCTTTTGTATATGGAACTGTATGGTCGAAACACCCCTGTGCCAGTCCCAACATCTGTAAGAAATAATAAAGAACATGGTCAGTGAAAACTGGTTAATGGAATGCACCTAGAGGAGATGCTAACAGTTGATCATCTTCCGGTCAGTTTTCTTCCTACCTACAGAAATCTAAAATACAATAAAGGTTCTACACAGAATCTCAAGAGCCAGAATTTTACAGTTATTAGACGTAATGAGGTGAGTTATGATAAAAAAAAAAAAAGAGTTTGAGGACAGAGCCTATTTCATGCTATTCCATTTCCTGCCATGGGCAAGTATTTGTGAAAACCACTGATTTCTGAACAAAACTTATGAATCAGCTACGGTTGCATAAATATTAAGTGTTTCTGGAAAAATTCGTAATTACATGGGAAAATTACTGTAAACTAAAGATCTATAGATCTACATTACACTATTAAAGAAAAAATAATTTGAATGATTAGTCAAAGCTATTTTCATAATCAAAATAATTTCTCATTTTCTGGAGGACACTAGACTGCCAGAATTAGCAATTTCCTTCAGAAGTTAGAAAATTAGTGGAGTGGAAGGGGAGTTAACATTTCTTCCAATATTTTCCAACTCTGCAGAACAACTGCAGAAGAATTTAGACCAACTTTGTCTTTCCACAAGGACAAAAGCAGTCAGCTGTCACGTCAAGCAGGTCAGTCAAACCACCTTTAATGATGTCTGTGGGTATTTTTGGGCAGACCCACATATTAAGCTGATAAAGACATGATTGACTAGGTCATCTATACCTTAATCATTTAAGTTTTTAGGAAAAAAACCCATGATACATAGGAAAATAACCCAAGAAAATATTGCAGTCTGCTGCTCATCAGCCCCATTACCAGATTTGTTACCTCTTTATATAAACTCATGTAAGAAGAGCCAAGGACATCAACTTCACCACCTGTAACAATAGGTGCAGCTACCTTGCACTAAAACTATCTGAAACTGTTTTCAAAGCCACAATTACATTTTTTAAGATCTTCATTATCTTTTAAAACCATTACTGCTGCAAAACTAAACTCAATACCACAGGGCTTTAGAGCTGCTGCTCTTGACAAGTACATTTTTCTTCATTTGAAGGTGCCAAGAAAGTAGTACCTAAGATGTAACAACTACCTGACCTTAACTTTTAATTAAGGTGTAACTTGGAGTAATTAAGAGTAAAATCCAGACCATGTATTTTACTGCCAGAGCCTCTATATTATTTATACCTCTGGGAACAATGGGGCCCACAGCCCTTTTTAAATGCCAAATCAGACAAAGTTTAATCACAGTTTAATCTTTAGAAATGATGGAAAAGTGAGTCCAATTATCAGCCACGTGGAAAGTCTAAATTTCATGAGGATGATTACTTCTGGTCTGTCTGCAAACTAGGGCAAAAGATAAAGGAGATTGGTAGTACAGACATAGTGCACAACAAAGTAGAAGCAAAGAAAAGATTACTTGATAAAGTTAAGTTAAAAATATAAAAACTTATCACAAATAATTTTATTATATTGCTGAACCTGACTTCCACTTAGATCAGCAGCAGTCTGAGATCAAAACTGACTTTACAGTGAAATACAACATTTTGAAATTACTTCAAGGTCAGTAAATACTTTCCCCTAAGATGCCACATGGTGCAATTTTCAAACAACAATGAACTGGAACAGTTCTGCTACAGAAAATCGTATTTATTTTTAAAATAAGTTGACTTTTAAAAATAAGTTGCTGGGAAAACATCAGTCACATTTGCCAATCCCACACAATCACAGTTGGAAGCATTAACATTATACATTTCAGTGCGTTCTATTTTCCAAAGCTAGTTCTCTGTGTAAAATAAATTTTCATAATGGAAGATAAGAAAGTTGACATAATTCAGTAGCAGTAAGTTAACGACCACAGACAAGCTAATTGCCATTTAATGTTTTCGAAACCCATTGCTTATGTCACCAAAGGAGAATTTTCCCTCGGACAGTTGCTCCCACTTTTACTGGACTTTAGCTACAGGAACAGTGACATCTAGTGGCAGCGGAGCTTTTAATAAAGCATTTTCTAAATCGTTTGCTCTTAATAGCTTTAAATATTTCATAAATTTCAATCCAAACTGGCTGCATTCGGTAATAAAGCAAATGACCCACCTGTGCAGCAATCCCTATCCTGCCAGTATTGAGCATTCCAATGGCATACTTATAGCCTTGTCCAACCTGTCCCAGGATATTGGTCTCAGGAACCTAAAGAATAAAACCACTCCATTATTCCAGTTCTGTTCTGCAACTGCTCGTAGGGTTCACAGATGAATCAGTGCACATGTTTTATTTAATGCTCCTCAGAAGTGAAGGCATAAAACACAAAGCAGACATTTGATCCCCAGAATATCTGATTAGAACATTCCGTGATTCCTGTGGTTATAACCTGACGGCTGAGAAAAACCGCATCAGAATTTTAGAAACTCGAACCCCCTCAAGAACTGGGAGGAAAAAGTTAAAATATGCCAAATCTAAGGGACTAAAAATAGGAAATTTAGCTAACATTCTTTCCTTATCTGTGGTCAAGTTCCAATTAAACCCAAATAATCCTTCAACAGCTGAACTTACAATACCTTCACGTTGTCAAAAGTCACTGGGCAGGTAGAAGATGCTCTGATTCCCAGCTTGTCCTCCTTCTTCCCCACGTGAAGTCCCTCTGTGTTGCGATCTACTATGAAGCACGTAATTCCCCTGTATCCCTGGGGGGAATTAAAAAATAATCAAGAGCTGGTTTTCACATTAATGTCAGCAAACAGTGGTCCAAGTATCTCATTTCAATACTGAAATTTTACACTTGCTTAATAGTGTATTACTAAAGCACTGGCGCCGTTGTCTGGTGGCAATTATGGTTCAACGTGATGTTCAACCGTTCAGCACAACGAAAGAAAACCACCCCCTCTTCTTATTTAAGTCAATCCAGGAAATTTTAATTCTAAAAATAAATATCTTCAAGTTATAATTTTAAGGCAGAGATACCAGAAGGAGTTTAAAAAGTAAAAGTATCAAACAATTCAGTTTTGTGTGTTTGCTAATTACCATTGGTATAGAAGATTTTAGAGTCTGCAGCTGACTTTTCTCACTTTACTTGCCATATCCATAGTGGGGACAAAACTTGACACAGGCATATTCAGCTAGGTAATTTTTTACTTGAACATACTTCACTACAGGATACTTTTTAGTTTTCCAGTGCATGCAGCTTAAGCTGTATTTTTACAGCCTTTTAACAACAGCAACCTGTCATTTAAGTCACGGAATATTCTGAGCTGGAAGGGACCCACAAGGATCATCGAGTCCAATATCTTAAGTGAGTGACCCACGTGGGGATCAAATCAGCAACCTTGGTGTTATCAGCACCATCCTCTAACCAACTGTGCCAATTTAGTTCCCCTTGGAAGGGTTGGAAAGACGCAGACTGTGTGTCCTTCTGTTACTCAGAACATCACCAACGCAGGCTGTGCTCTTCACCTCAGCAGTTATGATTCTGGCATTTTTATTTTCCCTGGCTGAAGGAAGTTATTAAATTGCCCAGCGAGTCCTCAGTTTTTGTTGGGAAATATTTTTAAAGGTTTGCTGCCAGCTAGGAAAAGGTGCACAGATTATTAATACGAAATCCATAGTTTCATATACATCAACTGTCACGGAAGTGTAACTCTTCGTTAGCAACTCACTGAGGATGGATCTGTATTTGCCATCACAAAGAAAACTCCTGCATCTTCTGCTAAGCTAATCCACATCTTGGAGCCATTGATAACATAGTAGTCTCCTTTCTTCTCAGCCCGAGTCTTCAAAGAAAAGGCATCACTGCCAGACCCAGCCTCCGAAAGACAGAAACTGCCTATCTGTCAAGAGAAGGAAAAAAAAGAGAATTTCAATTTTTACAGATAACAAATTCTGCGATGAAAATGCTTATAAACAAGCATGAGCCTCTGAAATTCAAGCATTTTAACCTACTGCATGAAAGTAACTGAGTTTCGGATATGGAGATTAAGAATAGAAACACTCTGTAATTACACATCTCTCAAAGTCAACCGCTTTACAGTTCTTTTCCACAGTAAATTAAATTTTAATGAAACTAATAAGTGCCTTTCCACTTTTACCTCTCAGCTACTGATGACAGGATGTATCTATATCACCACAGATCTCAGTTCTAACCAGTGTTTCAAAGTTCACACATATTTTCGAGAGCTGCAGTCACACATTAGTCACTGGAAAAAAAACCTCACTAACATTACTAAACTATAATATAATTTTAATAGTTAAGTAAAGTAAGACTTTGACTCACCATGTCTTTAGACACTCTGGGCAGGTAAGTTCTCTTTTGTTCTTCTGTTCCATATGTGGTAAACAATTTATTTGTTAGTGTGTTTTGGAGTTCACATACAAGAGCCACAGCTGGATCAACTTTGGCCAATTCTTCCACTGCCAATATGATTGAAAAAAATGAAGCTCCAGTTCCTCCATATTCTTCCCCAAGCTCAATACTCATCAGCTGAAAGGAAAAGGTGCAAATACATCAATCTGTTAGTTCCTGTCAACAACTTTTTAGTCCAAGCTGATACTTAAGAGATTAATATAAAACCCACAGAATGTGAGCATTTGCAGATCCTCCCCCCAAAACCTGTTTTCCTTCAATACCCTTAACAAACTGACAGTTCTTCACAGAATTGTTTAGGCTGGAAAACAACTTAAGGATAAGCTTTAGGTCTGATAGCAGGAAAGGATAAAACTGAATCCAGGAATGAACACCAGGATATCTGCAACAAAAGTCCTCATGGTTGCTCAGTAGGACATAGAGGACTCCTAATACTCTTTTCCCAGCAACAGTTATCAGCCATGGCATTTCCAGCATTCTGTGCAATTATGCTTATCCAATAAAAAAAAAAGGGCAAGGAAGGGATGACAAGGAACTAAAAGATATATAATAATGTGATACGGGGGAGATGCAAAAAATATTATAACACAGAGAGTGATAATACAGAAAAAAAGAAAAGAAATTAATTTGTCTTGCTGTTGATAAAACTAAAATGTTAATGACGCCTTGCTTCATTTGAATTATATCTTTCAATCTTTAAATCTAAAAATCTGAAAAGGGCACAACTAGAGATTCACAAAATGGTGTTACTTTCTGGACAAAAGATTCAGTAAATGTGTGCAGACCCCTTGTTCAAACAATCCCTGTATTATGGAGTCCTCCATTTTTGAGTTTTCATCCATTTTTTGCACGAAAGGCGCCACTCGTTCCTGAGCAAATTTTGTCACTGCAATGAAGAAAAGAAAGAAGATGTGTAAGTATTCCAACAGTCTCCTTTGGGATCAATAGAACAGGAACATGGTACTTCTGACAGGCTATGCACGTGTTCCCCGACCTTCCCCAGAAGAAACACGGTGTAAAGCACAACCCCCCACAACAATCTCAACGTTTAACTGGAAATAAATAATGAGAATAAGATTTTAAGCTTATGGTGTAAAGCACAACCCCCCACAACAATCTCAACGTTTAACTGGAAATAAATAATAAGATTTTAAGCTAAAATTTCCATTCTAGTTAAACATTTCTGAATTGTAACTGCACAGACAAAAGCTACCCATGTTCTTCAGCATTGCCTCCTCTTCAGTGAATGTGTGGAGTGGAGCACAGACAATTCCATCACTGGAGAGATTCGGCTTGAGTTCCGATTTGGAGGATCTAAAGGCACACTGGGAAAACCTCCAAGGAGCCAAGAATGCTGGAATATTTCTTGTCAGCTGTTGGCAACAAGTACAGAACATGCAAACAGTTAGATCTGTACACACACAGCAATACATAATTTTACCCAGTGCTTTTATTCAGTAAATGATTGGGAAACAGAACTTGCATCCAACTCAGACAGAACTCTTGGAGACCTATAAACTGTTTAGTTTATAGACTTACTCAAGCAGTTCACAGGCTTTAGGAAGGTAAGATTGATTTGAAGGCCAATATACATTCCAAGAACGGAATGGTTTCTTAGGAATTGAAAAGAAGCTGGCATAATGGATGTGATCCAGCTCAAAAAGTGACGGGCCAACAGTAGCTAAACTGTTGCAAAATGTGCTCCTGAAAAGCAGGATTCAAAAAAGCAGCACAGTTGGACTGTGCCTCAAAAGAGACAAGACAGAAGAGCGACTCTGCTCTCACAGCTGCCCAAACCCACCTCGCCCTGTGGCTGATGCCCTCAGGTCAGATCTTTGCTACAGATTCCTGTCACTTTTGCTATGTCAGCCTGAAGTGTGGAGATAGGAACGTCTTACCGAGACAGCTGCTGACAGAAACCTCCAGTGGAGACACAGCTGTGCCATAAAACATACGAGCACAGGCCTGCCAGCATTTTTGGCAGCACTCAGCCTCAACCCCACAGCAGCAGAACGACTGGCTGTGCCCTCACCAGGCGCCTGTGCAGCTCCCAGAGCACAGGGTGATTTCACAGTGCACACCGAGAGCAGCATTCCTCAAAAAACAGCACAAGCTTCAGAGTCAGGAAGTAAAAATTCCTTTGATCCTTCTAATGATTCACTCTCTTTCATGTTGGCTTTCAACACTTGTCATCTCCCTGGCTGAAGAAGTGATGTAAAACAGATTGATGAACTCTTTTTGTCCTAGAGACAAGAAACACAGGTCTACAATGATAAGGAAACTCTCATTTTAGCACACACAGTTGTGCAGAACATAAGAAAAAACCCTAAACAGTAAGAAGTGGTAATTTAGAAAACAATATTGCTGTGAACATTCAATGTTCATTCACATTCAACAGGCCTGGTACTGATTAGTGGGGCTGATTCACGAATTGAAAGATTGGATGATCAGCAGTAGCTGCAACACCTTCAAAAGATGATTAAGTTATGGAGTCACTGTGGGTCTTCACAAAAATAAAGTAAATGTTGTTTTGATAGAGACTAAATCCAAGGCAACCCTGTTCTGGAAGCAGTCAGTCAGGTATGGATTATCTGGAGAACATGCAGCTATGGTGGGATGACACAACAGCCAGGTGTGCAAACACCCACCTGTGTAAGTCTGTTCTTAGCAAGGTCTGAGAAGGAAAAACCTAAGTATACACACACACACACAGAGTTATTTAACTGTGCTTCCTCAGCAGTTACAGGGCTACAAACCACACATAAGTCCTGCTCCTGCCACTACTCTATTTCCAAGCACAAATAAAAGAGAAGTTTTCTTTCATGGTGGCACAAATATGATGAATAACCGAGAATATTTCTCCAGCACTGACCAAGAGCCACCAGGAAAAGTGCACGGTGCCTTCTTAGTAGAGAACTTTTTGAAAAGCTGCTCAGCAGGCAATGAATCAGTACTGGTGAAACAACAACAGGTAGTAGAATCACGGAATGTTAAGGGTTGGAAGGATCTTTAAGATCACCTTGTTCCAAATCCCTGCCACAGGCAGGGACACCTTCCACTATCCCAGGTTGCTCCAAGCCCCGTCCAGCCTGGCCTTGGACACTTCCAGGGATGGAGCAGCCACAGATTCTCTGGGCAACCCGTGCCAGGGCCTCCCCACCCTCACAGCACTCTGGGGTTATCTCTGCTGTTGTTTGAAGGCACCTGACATGGGAATGTAGAATTACCAACACATCACGGAACACACATCGAGGATGCTGCTCCAGGAAAAGCAGGAAGTACAGATCTTGCACACCACAAAAAGTACACAGATTTTTCTCCCCTAAAAAGCTGGACAAACTTGATTAACAGCAGTCCAGCAAGGTAAGGCACGAGTACACAGGGTGACACCAGCAGAGGTGACCTGCCAAAAGCCCAGCTGGCACGTGGGAGCTTTGAAACACCAACAAACAGCTCGGAGTTATTGCAGGTCACAGCCAGCACAGCAGCTTTGGAGAGTGAGCACCCACAGGAATTGTCCCTTCAGCCATTTCCTTCCCTCTTCCTCAGGCTCTCCCTCCTTCCCATCACTTTCCATTGGAGGCTCTTCCACTGCAGTCAACCCAGGGAGCGGCAGGGAAAGGTGTCTGACCACGGCAGGAGAAACAAATGCTCAAACACTCAACAGACAAGGTTTAATAAAGCCTTGTTTGATACTGGACTGAAACCTTGTTGCAGGACAAAAGGAGCATTCCCAAAAAGGTTACTTTGAAAAGTCTAAGAACCAGCAGGATGGATCCACGGGATGGGACTCATGCTGGCAACACCCACACACAGAGCAGCAACTCAGGGTAATGACAGCTCAGTGCAGAAATTATGTTTTAGTTCAACATTTATATACATAAAAAAAAAACCCAGAAAGAATCAGTCACTACATTATTGTTTACCTTTTTATTCTTAGAAGTCATGCAGTTATACAGTATCACTAACTTTCAGGTAGTTATTTAAAGTGCCTGTAGGTTACTCAAATCCTTGGATATTGCTTCCCTGCCCTTTTCTTCCTCCTCTTTTTCTGTAGGTAATGATTTGTGCTGCTACAGGACTCAGACTGCTCGCGCTACTCAACACATGCATTTGAAAGTTGATTTGTGGGTTGCTGATAACATTGATTTTTCTGTTTACCTCCATCCTTCCCTCCACCTCAGCTCTTTAAAGACCTTGGTTTCCTTCTGTTTGTTTTACAATCTAAATCAAGATTTTAATGCTGCAGGACCTGGGGGGAGCATTAAGATATAAACAGAAAAAGGCCAAAGCAATACATTTTCCTAAGCTCACTCTGCTTGCCTTGATGGGTTCCACTTCTGTATCCATCCTAGCTGCTTCCACACAGCTCCCATTTCCCAGCAGAGAAGCTCCATCATGGAAACGTTGGTTTTCTTTATTTTGACTTAATTCAAGTGTCACAACACACTCACGAGCTGCATGAGAAGGCCCCAGACCAGCTTGTCTTCTCACTCTGCACAGTCAAAGCACGTGCTTGGCACAAACACGGGGTTTCTGCTTATTTTGAACCCCCATCCAGCGCCACAAGTGTGTTTACAGCATCACGGAATCACAGAATATCCTGAGTCGGAGGGACCCACAAGGATCACCAGTCCATGCACAGACCCCCCGACAATCCCACCCTGTCCCTGAGAGGGTTGTCCAAACACTCCTTGGGCTCTGTCAGCCTTGGTGCCGTGCCCACTGTCCTGGGGAGCCTGTTCAGTGCCCCACCACCCCTTGGGGGAAGAACCTTGTCCTGACATTTAAGTAAAGGAGACCTCAAAGACCCCTGCTGCCGGGACGCTGCTGCCTCCTCACAAGCCATTTGACAAGACGCACAAGAACTTTCCTCAGCACGAACTTACCCAACACTGCCCCTCCAGAATACACCCATAATGGATACAGAAATCCACAGGGCAAAGGGAGCAAAAGCGCTTCCCAAACCCCCCTCGCCACGGGCAGAGCTGCCCCTGCCCCAGCAGCCCCCGCATCGCGACAGCCCCTAGACCCGGACTCGTCACCGGCAGGCTCGGAAGCCGCCGCTATCCCGGCAGGACGCCCTGCATTTCCCCCCCTTTACCCGCCCCACCCGTAGCCGTCACCTTCGCGCAGCCCCTGAGCCCAGTTATCGCCGCCGCCGCCATCTTGGCCCGCCCCGTGACGTCAGATCACATACATTACGTCAGAGCCACCGCCCCCTGAGTAGTGACGTCAGAACACCGCACCGCGCCCGCGTCTCGCGAGAGCCCGGTGGGCGGGACCGGGCCGGGCCGGGGAGGCACAACAAACATGGCGGCGGCGGGAGGCGAGAGCTGCGCCGGGCGGTCGCGGTGAGTGACTGGTCCTGGGCTTCCCTCGCCTCTCCTGCCCTCTTCCTCGCCTCCTCCCTGTGCCGGGAGGGCGCCGGGCGCCGGGGGGTGCGGGCACAGTACTCGGGGAGGGCCGCGCTGCCCCGCCGGGAGCGGGGCCGGGTCAGCGGCGCAGCCCCGCGGCTGCTGCCCTGGTGTGAGGGCGGGAGACACAGAAACCGCAGAGCCACAGAAACGGTCGGGCTGGCAGTTTAACAAGGGCAGGCGCCGGATTCTGCTCCTGGGACGGGTCAGCCCTGGCTGTGTGCATAACCCAGGGAAAGCACTAAAGTAGTGCCGGGAAAGGGCCCTGGGTGTCCTGGTGGGTGGCCAGTTGGCCATGAGTCAGCAGTGCCCTGGCAGCCAGGAGAGACATCCCTGTCCTGGGGGGCATCACGGACAGCATCGCCGGCCGGGCCAGGGAGGGGATTGTCCCGCTCTGCTCTGCGCTGGGGCAGCTCCACCTGCAATACTGGGACAGTTTGGGGGGACTGTAAGGAGGATACTGGGTCATTAGGGAGTGTTCAAAAGAGGATGATGAAGATGATGAAAGGCCTCAATTTGAAGCCGTTGAGGACACTGAGGACACTGAGGACACTTGGTATGTTCAGCTGGAGGAGGCTGAGGGGAGACCTCACTGCAGTTACAACTTCCTGGGCAGGGGCAGGCCCTGAGCTCTGCTCTGGGGGGACCAGGGACAGGACCCAGGGAATGGCCTGGAGCTGTGTCAGGGCAGGGTCAGATTGGATATCAGGGAAAGGTTCCTCCCCCAGAGGATGGTTGGGCACTGAACAGGCTCCCCAGGGCAGTGGGCACAGCCCCAAGGCTGACAGAGTGTTTGGATGATGCTCTCAGGCACATGGTGTGATTCTTGGGGATGGTCCTGTGCAGGGCTAAGGATTGGACTTGATGATCCTTGTGGGTCCCTTCCAACTCAGCATATTCTATAATTCTGTGATTCTGTGATAAAGGACCACAGTGGATCATCTGGTCCCACCTCCCTGCTCTAGCAGGGTCATCCCAGAGCACATGGCACAGGATTGTGTCCAGATGGTTCTGGAATATCTTCTGTGAGGCAGATTGCAAATCCTCTCTGGTCTCTGTTCCAGTGCTCAGTCACTGCACAGGGAAGAAGTTCTTCCTCCTGTCCAGGTGGAACTCGCTGGGCATCAGTTCCTGCCTGTTCCTCTTGTCCCGTTGCTGGGCTCCCCGAGCAGAGCCTGGTCCATCCTCTGCCCCCTCCCTGCAGCCCCTGACAGATGTGGGGGAGGTCCCCTCTCAGTGTCTCCTCTGGAGGCTGAACAGCCCCAGCTCCCTCAGCCTTTCTTCGTTACGGAGATGCCCCCAGTCATCCTTGTTTTCCTGTGTTGTACCTGCTCCAGGAGCTCCCTGTCTCTCACTCCCCCTTCCCATGGTCAAAACTCCTTGAAGAGGTGCAGGAAGGGCTTGGACAGAGTTTGGGATCCTTCCTGTTTTAAGTTATTTGCCCCGGAAAAGATGGAACAGAGAGATCTCCCCTTTTTTTCTTCTGGATTCCTTAACAGGAGGTGGGATGCATACATGTGCTCATAGCCATTTTATTCTCTTATTGCATCCATGTCCTCATATTATTTTACTTTCTTATAATTGCTGCCGGATTAATTCTGACTGTGTGTGAAACTACTTGTTTTAGTCTAGTGAGAAAATACTATGAACTATTTCCTTTAGCAGAATTATTTAGGCAGAATATTTCATCCTGGCACATTCTTCTTTGACTTAGCTCACCTCGGTGCTGTGACCACTGTTCAGTCCAGCAGCTGTGCCTGTGTAGAGAGTGAGTGCCCAGTGTTCTGCTAATTGTGTAAAGCTGGAGGAGGTGTAGCTGTGTAAGCAGAGCTCGAGTAACACCCGGTGTGATCAGCCCATCCCTCGTGTGTGAAACATGAGCTGGGCTGCTCATTTTCTGATCCTTAGAGTTACGTTTACTGCTTTGCTGGAGTGACATAGCAAGAATCAGATGTGCCTCATTCCCCCCGAGGAGGAGAGCTGCTGGCTATGTAGCTGTAAAAAATACCACATAAAATCACAGGAAGCTCTTTTGAGCATAAAATGGGAGGTTTGGGGTGGTGCTGAAATTGTGGTGACTTCCCTCCACTGCTGTGAAAAAAAAAGATGAGTGTTTTCATGTTTAATCAACAAAGCAGACAGAGGAAGTTTTATGCCATTGATCACCAAAACGATGTCTTTCCCCCAAGCTGTTTATGAAATTTTGTGTAATTTTCTTTCACAATTAAATATCATTATAAAAGCCATTCACCTCTCAGTTAAAGTTGAGAGAAATGGGATTGCTCAGCCTGGAGAAGAGAAGGCTTTGGGATGTTCTAATTGCCCTTTCCAGTGCCTGAAGGGGCTCCAAGGGGGCCAGAGAGGGACTTTGGACAAGGGCCTGGAGGGACAGGACAAGAGGGAATGGCTTCTCACTGCCAGAGGGCAGGGCTAGATGGGATGTTGGGAAGGAATTCTTGGCTATGAGGGTGGGGAGGCCCTGGCACAGGTTGCCCAGAGAAGCTGTGGCTGCCTCATCCCTGGAAGTGTCCAAGGCCAGGTTGGAGGGGGCTTGGAGCAACCTGGCATAGTGGAAAATGTTCCTGCCCACAGCAGGGTCTGGGACTGGATGGTCTAGAAGGTCCCTTTCCAACCCAAATCATGCTGTGATTCACTGTTTAGAATTGGTTTAATTTTAAATTGTTAATTCTTATTACTATAATTAGTGGAAATTTGGCCTGGCCAGGACCCTACATTACATTGTCCTGTTTTTCTCCTCCCTATCTTTAATTCGTATCCTGATGTCTTTGGGGTTTTTTTTGCAGGATACACCAACAAATGGAACACAAATTAACTTAAGCCTGCACGGGGCTGGTGACACCTGAAAGAAGGTAGGCAAAATTGATACATAAAGATGTGTTCCAGACTAAGTGGATGCTGGTATGGTATGGTATAGTTTGGTATCACACTGGGTTATGATGTGAAACAACATACTCATCTGGATGCCAAAAATTAACAAACACTTGTGAGTGGCTTTGCAAATACGGGAGAAGATGTTTAAATGTGGTCTTGATCTCAGAGCTTGAGTTTCTGTAGATCACCTAAAGCTTTGTTTTATTTATTAAAAAATCAAGGATATTCTTATTGCAGTTGTAGCATTGTAAACTATTTCTGATCATAATCTGCAGGAATTATAATGTGACAGACTCATTGTCCTCTTTCCAACTGAATCCCAATATCTGTCTTCTCAAATTCTTTGTGAATTGAGACTTTATAGAAGTTTGTTATTTACAGTCCCCAAAAAGAGTCTGACCACTGACTTCTGGTGAATATTTTTATTTCGATGCAAAATAATGAAATGGATTAAGACTTTTACTCAGGATAGGAAACTAAAATTTTGGGAGAACAGTGCTTTTTTTTTTTAAGGCTTCTTTCCATCTTTGCTACTCCCCAGCATTCAGTTGGTTTCCCAACATTACAGCTGCCATAACTGACTGACCCAGCTCTGGGATTTTTTGGAGCCAGCTGTTCATCAGAGAAACTGTTCAAATGGTCGGTGTCCTTCAGTGAGACACAAGAAGGAAGGGATGCAGCCTTTGAAAAGTTTTTGCTGGATGTGTAATTATTTTAATAAAGCTTAGAGCAGTAGAGTGTTAGAGCCTGTCTTTCAAAACATAAATATTCTTTTAAGTTTCTTTCTTACACTTCATAGGAGTTGGGAAGAATAGAGGACTTGCATTTCCTTTCTCTTCTTCCAGGCAAAGTGGAGAAGCTGTGCTCTGTGCTTTTTATCTGGTGTGTTGGAAGTAAATTTTGGAGCATGTTTGCCACTTAGCAGGGAAGTGAAATTCAGGTATGATCCATTTTTTTTTTTAAAATAAGGCAAGTTGATTTTGATTATTTCATCATTTTATCTAATTTGTTATTGTCGTTATGTTACTGTTGCCGAAAACCATTTCCCCATAAATTGTGTTTGGTGATCTTTAACGAGTTAAAAACTCTAAAAATAATATTCTTGTGGTTGTCAATCTGTGCATTGAGTCGTGCTGTGTGATAAAAATAATCCTTCAGTTAAAAACCAAACCAGAACCCAAACTTGTTGTTATCAATGCATTCAAATTCAGTGGCACTTGTGTTCTGAAAGCATTTTTTCTTCTAGGCACAAGGGGTTGTAAATGTAAGGAGCCAATATGGGGGAAAAGAAGGCAGAACCATTGGACTTTGTAAAAGATTTTCAGGAATATCTTACTCAGCAGACTCATCATGTCAATATGATTTCTGGATCAGTTACTGGCGACAAGGAGGTGGAGACTCTGCAGGGAGGTGAGCTCATTTCAGGGCCATAAATTTGACTTTTTTTAAGAGTGACTGCACTGTTTACAGTCCAGGTAATTATGCAGGCGCTACAGTTGTATGGAAGCATTTCTGATAGTCACTTTTACGTCACAAAAGATGCGTGTGTGTCTTTGCTTTATGGTTCTGTGTATTTAAAGACCAAGGGCATAGAGAAGCAGAAGGTATTTGGCATATTCTGACTGTGTGACAGTGTCCTACAGATTCTTAATTAAAATCTTCGTTGTGTTGCTCACAGCTGGGACAGAAGGTGATCAGAATGGTCTGGACCATCCCTCTGTTGAAGTTTCACTGGATGAAAACTCAGGAATGTTGGTGGATGGGTTTGAAAGGACATTTGATGGAAAGTTGAAGTGTCGATACTGCAACTATGCCAGCAAAGGAACAGCTCGGCTCATAGAACACATCAGGATTCACACAGGTATGGAATGTTCTGCTGGGCTTGGCTGTGGGGCTTGGAGTATTAAGTCAACATTGTGATTTGTATGTGAGGAGTTGACTGTTCAAGCAGCCTGATAGTTCTTAACAGCTGGAACTGGGGTTTGGGCTGGTGTTTTATAACTGTGTTTTAAAGGTGTGCCATGTACCTATTTAAACTATGCGAATTCCTACTGAGATTTATTGTAAGTAACTCTATGGGAGTAAAGCTTAGCATGAAAACTTCAATGTAAATTAAAGGGCTCTAAAATTAACTCTTGTTTTTTTTGTGCTGATCAGAAAAATGACAAATGTACATGTTGCTAGCTGGAGATTTACAGGGCCTTTTCTTCCTCTGTTGTTTAGCTATGAAAATATTCCTGTTCTCCACAACATTCTAGATGTGAAAGTACAAAGCAGAGTAATAAGAATAAAGTTTTCTTACTGGTAGAATATTCAAAAATGAGGGCATATCGTCAAGTTGATTTGTAATGGTAATGGAAAGAAAAAAAGATCTATTGTGGCTTCTTTCAGAGCATTTGCCACTGCTGGGTGTATAAAGCTGAAAAGCAAAACTCTCAGTAAAGTGTGGAATATCCTAAGCTGTTCCTGAAGTCAGCTTCTTGGCACATGAGAGGAAACACATGAAAGGTGCTTATGAAGTCTGTTGAGTATATTACACTGACACAGAAGACTTCAGGGCTGTTAACTAGAGCAGTAAGAAAAAAAGATTGTAGTCTGCAAGGAATGAAAGTTTTCTTTGGTTTCCAGTCTGGTATGTACTGTCACAAAACTTCCAAGTGTCTCCTTTCAGTGGTCTTGGGTAACACCTTGGAGGAAACACATTGCTGTAACTGGGATATAATTTATCTCTTCTAAGGTACTGTAGCCAGACTCTCACTTTGCTGGGAACCACTGCTTTCACACAATATCCATCACATATTCCACACAAAAAATCCAGGATGGATTTTGAGGAATTCAGTGCTCCTTGGTGCTGGTCCTGCACTGTTGGCTTGTTTTGACAAGGCACAGTGGGATAGGAATTGGCAACAACTAGAAATCAAGCAGAAAGGGACCTGGGAGTTTGGATTGACAGGAAGCTGAACATGAGCCAGCAGTGTGCTCAGGTGGCCAAGAAGGCCAATGGCATCCTGGCCTGGATCAGGAACAGTGTGGCAGCAGGACGAGGGAAGAGATCCTTCCTCTGTACTCAGCACTGGTGAGGCCACCCCTGGAGTGCTGTGTCCAGTTCTGGGCCCCTCAGTTCAGGAAGGACATGGAGGGGCTGGAGCAGGTGCAGAGAAGAGCAACCAGGCTGGGGAAGGGACTGGAGCACAAGTGCTGTGAGGAGAGGCTGAGGGAGCTGGGGTTGTTTAGCCTGGAGAAGAGGAGGCTCAGGGGAGACCTCATCGCTCTCTACAACTCCCTGACAGGAGGGTGTAGCCAGGTGGGGGTTGGTCTCTTCTCCCAGGAACCAGCAGTAGGACAAGAGGGCTCGGCCTTAAGCTGTGCCAGGGGAGGTTTAGGTTGGATATTAGAAAGAAATTCTTTACAGAGAGAGTGATCAGGCATTGGAATGGGCTGCCCAGAGAGGTGGTGGATTCACCTCCCTGGAGGTTTTTAAGATGAGGCTGGACATGGCACTGAGTGCCATGATTCAGTAATCACAGTGGGGTTGGATCAAGGGTTGAACTTGATGATCTTGGAGGTCTCTTCCAACCCAGTTAATTCTGTGATTCTATGATCAAAGAGTTCTGCAGTTCAGACTCTAAGGACGTGATAAATTCTTCTCTTGTGCTACCATGAGCTACCTCTGTGTGTAGCTGTTGCTGTTTTCAGATTCCCAGTGGAAATTTTGATGAGTTTCAGTAGTGGATAAACTACCTTGGCTTGTGTACCTGCCTTTGAAACAGCCTTAAAGCCATGGCTTGCTGCAGAGCTGCAAAGCAGCAATGGGATTTGGAGCTGGTTTTTTGGTCTAGTTTTTCATAAAGCAGGTACAGCTTCACCCACCATTTGCCTCATATGGGATGTGGACAGCAAGGGATACTTTTATCAGGTTTACTCTCTGCAGTGCTAATGCTGAGCTTTTGAAATGAGGGCCATGGAGTGGGAAAAACTGTGCTGCAGACTCACAGAGCTCATTTTTAAAGAGTACTTAAAATATGTAGAGGTAACATCATATTTAAAATGTCACATCTTTTCAGTAGCAAGAAGCTGTTGCCATCTGAAGACTGGCATCCCCAAGCCCACCGTTTCTGCTGGCCAGGTGTCAGCATGAGCAGATGGACTGCTAGAGCTGGTGGGAGGCATAAATTGCTCCTAGAAAATGTTGGAATTGTGTGCTTGCTAGTTCTTGGGATGGTTTTCATGGTGTGTATGGGGTTTCTCAAACAGAATGAATGTGTTACTTAATATCAAATGTCATCAATTTTAGCCATACTAGAGAGCAAAAAAGTTAAATCTCCCTTCTCTAAGTATCAAAATGTGGGTATTGGTGTAGTGTCAGCATTCCTTCTCTTACTCTAGGGACTTGCCTACGTTTTCTTACTCTCAGATCTGAGGTTAACAGTTCTCTCGTGTTTTCAGAATACTTTCTTGTCCTGTGCTGCTTTAGGGAGGAGAGCCCTCCACATGGCTTGAGGTGGCAGAACAATTCCTGTGGGAGCTTGTGACCATTTCATCATGGTTGCAGCGTAACGTATACAAAAGCAAGAAGGATTCCAGTCAGGAATTGGGATGCCGAGAAACATCCCCAAAAATCTCTAACCCAACAGTCATTGGTCAAAGCAAACATTCCAGGAGTTGACACAAATTTGGGTGTTAGGGCAAACATAATGCTTTGGGTTTGGGCCTTGACTAATGTTTTGCGTTGTGTCTTGTGGTTGTAGTGAGAGGCGAATCCAGGGGTGTCACTCTCCTGTCCATCACAGAGCTCTGGCAGTTTGGACACACCTTCACACGGGGAGCAGCCAAATTTCTGGTTCAGACATGCCTGATCATGAAATACCAGTGACTGACAACAGTAACAGTTCACTTCTCTGCACCAAGCTGTTCAGTTTTAGAATGTAGACAAGGAGCTCAGGCTGCTTTTTTTTCTCTGAGAAAGCTTCCCCTTTGCCTTGTTACAGTAGATTTCCATCCTTAATTTTAATTCAGCACTGCATGTCCTCATTGCAACAGCACTTTGCCATAACCTTAATGGCTCTTCAGAAAGCTCCACTTTCTTCCTTTGTACAGAGACAGGGGTCTCCAGAACAAGAAAAGGGTAACTTTTGATTTGGTTTTCCTGGGGGTTGTTTTGTGTGTTTGTTTGTTTTACTGAAGGGAAAGGAGATCCAAGACCTGAGTGTAGTTTTGCTTGGAAGCATGGCAAAGGGCCAGGAGATGGATTGCACGCACTGTGAGGGCTCAGAGTGATGAATCAGCATTAAAATTAAAATAGGGAAGTGGTAGGTGACCAGTAGCCTCAGAGCAGTGTAAGTAAACAGGTGATGCATCCTGGACAACATCAAGTGTAGCAAGGCATCTGCCAAAGTAATTATGTCCCAGGCATGATCATGCAACCATTATTGAGTGCAGCCTACTGCAGGATTAGCTTCCTGCTGAGCCTGACAGCAGGATAATGAGGAGTTCAGCAGCTGTGGCATGTTACAGATGTGCAGCACGTGATGCAAATCCTTATCGCTGAGTAACCAGTTCAGAATGAAATAAGACCATTTGGAATGGCCAGTTCTGTGTGAATGCAGGGAGCTTGTCAGTCCTCCCACATCATTGTACCAAATCTTTACACACACGTGAATGCCTGGATATGCTCATGGAGAAATCATGGTTTCAGTTGGTGCCAAGAGGGTACTGGGAGGTAGTACGAAAATTCCTGTCAATCTCGAAGAGCCAGTGAGGTAGAAGGAAAAATAATCTATTTGATATCCCAGGTTGAGATTCCAAGCTGTGGGATGCTCCCCAGGGTGAGGGGTTTCTGTATTTGTCACATGCCATCTTACAGGGTCTGTACAGGGCTTGTGCTGTAATAGGGGCCCTCCTGCTTTCAGATCTCTGGCTTTTACAGTTGTTTGTACAGGTGGATTTTGAGAGCCACAAAACAGCTGTATTGACCTGCATTTAAAATAGTAGAAAATGCCTCAAAAAAAGAGAAGGAACCCACTCACATTTTTTTGAGTTTTTCTTCCTATGTGGCAAGAGAATCAGTTGCACAACAGTGATTTAGCAATTGGCCTGGAATTCTAGATAGGAAGGATAAGATGATCATTCATTTCAGCACCTGAACAGGCATCAAATCCTTTAGGCATTTCTGATATTGCAGACCTGGGTCTAAAAACTCCTGGAAGATCAGTGTATCAGAGGAAAAGCAAAGGTCCCAAAACGTTGTGTTACAAATGGCCTATAATTATGTCTGAAAGTTTTCAGTATTTTTAAAATGTTAATGGGCTATCTATAAATTTCATTTAATAGAAGATCAAAGTTCTACCTGTGTAAAAGGAGAATACCTGACCACCATGTCTGGGAGAACACACAGCTCTTCAGGGAGTACCTGGCTTTTGTTTTAATAACTCTTTAGCCATCCTTTCTCAAAATTCAGTTTTTGGTGGATGCATGTGTGCATGGGTTTTTTAGAAAGTAGTTCCAGGATGTTTAATACTAGGGAAGTTTGGAGGATATCAGAAAGACATCCTCCCTCAGTGTTTAAGCTCAGTTATCATGAAGAGTGATCCATTTTGGTGGCACAGACATTCCTGTAGCCCCACGGGTGAGGGAGAGTTTGGATCCAGTTCAGGGCACCACACAAACGTCACTGCGTTCAGCGCTTGGCATCATTGGGTCAGTTCCAAGGCAGGTTGTTTAGTGTGCTAATTCCCCTCACTTTTTTTCCCTGTGCTAATTATCACTTGGGTGAGGCAGAGATGTCCCAATGTTCTTTGTTCTTCCACTGGATGCTCAGCTAAGCTCAGGACGGGCAGTGACCCTGGAGTTTGATCAGCAGCTCACAGCGAGCTGCTCTCTGTCCCACAAGAAGCCTTTTCCGAGTGCTCCGAGGCACTTTAGCATGATCTGTTCTAATTTTCCAGGTGAGAAGCCGCACAGGTGCCATCTGTGTCCCTTTGCCTCGGCCTATGAGCGTCACCTGGAGGCCCACATGCGATCCCACACGGGGGAGAAGCCCTACAAGTGTGAACTGTGCTCCTTCCGCTGCAGCGACAGGAGCAACTTGTCCCACCACCGGCGGCGCAAACACAAGATGGTGCCGATCAAGGGTACGAGGTCTTCCCTGAGCAGCAAGAAAATGTGGGGGGTTTTGCAGAAGAAGACCAGCAATTTGGGGTACAGCAGAAGAGCATTAATTAATTTGAGCCCACCTTCCATGGTGGTGCAGAAACCAGACTACCTTAATGACTTCAGCCACGAAATCCCAAATATCCAGACTGAAGCGTATGAGGGCATGGCAAAAACGACTCAGAGTGGAGGGTTGCCAAGAGATCCACAAGACCTCATGGTGGATAATCCTTTAAACCAGCTCTCCACGTTGGCTGGACAGTTGTCCAGCTTGCCACCTGAAAACCAAAATCCAGCCTCTCCTGACGTTGTTTCCTGTCAGGATGAAAAGCCTTTCATGATCCAGCAGCCTGCTGCACCTGCAGTAGTTTCAGCTGTGTCAGCAAATATTCCTCAAAACTCATCTCCAACCAGCCCAGATCCTCGGCCCCCACAAAATCAAAGGAACTATAGTCCTGTGGCTGGGCCCAGCAGCGATCGCAGCGCCCACACCAGTACTCCCAGTATAAGTAACAGCCAGCCAAGTACTCCAGCTCCAACCCTCCCAGTCCAGGACCCTCAGCTTCTGCACCACTGCCCACACTGTGACATGTACTTTGCAGACAATATCCTTTATACAATTCACATGGGATGTCATGGGTTTGAAAATCCTTTCCAGTGCAACATCTGTGGGTGTAAGTGTAAAAACAAGTACGACTTTGCTTGCCACTTTGCAAGAGGCCAACATAATCAACACTGACTGAGACACGCTTTGGTTTAGTTTTTTAACATATTACAGTCTATTTTTCATACTTGCTGATGGAAAGCTTGCACATTCCCATATGGAATATTCACATTAGTCAATTCGACAAAGGAGGCAGATTTATTTCCATGTTGTTGTAAAACTTGCCAGGGAAATTTCGTGTAGGATTTGGTTGTTATTTTATATGTAGCCTTTCAAAAAAAAGCCAAGAGTGCTGTCAGGATTGGAATGCATTTACATGCTGTGGTTGCTAAAATTTAAGTTGCTTGCACTTAATCCCAATAAACATTCTGCAAATGGAGAAGCAGAGCATGTGTCCTGAACCGTAGGATGTCATTACCAGAGTATTTACTAGGCTGGCAAGCCATATTATCCATAAAATATGAAAGTTTAATGCAATGACACATCAAGCAGTGACAGGACAAGGACTGCCAGAGGATAGGGTTACACTGGATATTGGGAAGAAATGCTTCCCTGTGAGGGTGGGGAGGCCCTGGCACAGGTTACCCAGAGAAGCTGTGGCTGCCCCATCCCTGGAAGTGTCCCAGGCCAGGCTGGACGGGGCTTGGAGCAACCTGGGCTAGTGGAAGGTGTTCCTGCCCCTGGTAAGGGGGTTGGAATTATATTATCTTTAAGGTCCCTTCCAACCCAAACCATTCTGTGATTCTATATGGCTACTTTGGAGACATCCTTAGAAACTTGGCTACTCTAAACCTGAAAAGCAAACAGAAGCAACTTCACCTACAAATTCAATTTGATGTAAAAAAAAGTTGCTTTAATCCAGTGAAGGTTTATAATAAGTTTCTGATTGGTAGCCTACACTCTTCATTCTAGGGCTCAAACACTAATGTAACTATTTTGAAAACTCATCACAAAACTAGAAGTTAACAGGTTATTGTGAATGAAACTCTGGTAGGAAAAAAAAAGGAGTTAAAAGCTTGTCATTCATGAGTTACACAAACAAAAAATTAAACAAGACACCTTATTTTAATCTACACTTACCAAAATTTACATCTTTTTCAGAGGAGGTAATTTTTAAACAGACATAATAAAGAGCTTGTAGAACTAATATATATTCTGTGAGACTTCTAGCTGCCTTAAACTAATTTGTACAGATATTTAAAATTTGCACAATTAGACTTCTGTCTCGCTGATAGGAGTGCTAATAGGAACAAACAAGAGGTTTACAAATTAAAACTCCTTTGTTTGGTTTTATGTTGGGCCAGGCTACAACTGAGAGGTTGCCTGTATGTTTGAGAGTTGTATGATCTAGTTTATTGTAAATTCAGCTGACTTGGAGGTCTCTTTTATCCCCCCTCCCAGATTTAATGTCTTTTGGGTGTGCTGGAAATAAGGGGAAGGGCCTCTGGCTTTTCTGAGCTGTCCATGTAGGAGGCAAAGGAACTACACTGGGTTTAGGAATTTTAGGTAGCAAATGGTATCTGAAAGTGATTATTTTGTCTCATACTGTACATCTTATTTTAGAAGCCCACAGGGTAATGGACAGGCACTTTAATATAAACCTAAATAAAACATCTGAGCAAAATTAATAATAACCCTTAATATGCTAGATAGGAATTTGAGACATGAAAAAAAAAGGAGCAACTGTTACTTTTCCCATATTTAGATGTGCACTTTTACCTTGGTTTGTCTTACTTGAGATGAATTTAAGCTTCCCTTATATATTCCCTTTTTCCTATCAGCAAATTGTTTGGAATCTGAATAGCAAAGTTTGGCTTATTCAAATTTATGTTGTTATGGGAGCTAAAACTTCCTGGAGCCAATGGAAAAACTAAGAGTGTAAGGCCAATGCAGGAAAAACCACCTGTCTGAGAATTTTAGCTTTAGAAGTAATTTTGACTTTAATTAAATAGAAATTTGGACACCAGGCATGTTTCTCTGTACCTGACTTACCTACTATTGAATTTCTGTGCTTAAATTATCAGCTGAAGGGACTGGATTGTTGGCTGTGCACAGTCTTGTAGTAATGGGGTCAGAAATCTGCCACTGGGTGGTTCCAACTAGTGAAGATGAGCAATGACACACTGTCACTCCTAAAAATAATTGGTTTCAGGCCTGGTTCAAAATCCATTTGGGTGGATTTGTAAAACGGAATGTAATTGCCATTTTTCATCCTTACACTCCTCATAATTCCAAAACATCTCTTTGTTGCTTTATACTTTTAAAATTTATTTTATCAGTACAACTGCAACTCTATGTGCATAGAGAGTCCTTTATTTTAAGGACTAAAAGCTGACTGAACTGGAATCCAGTTGGAAGTTACTGCTCCTGAGCAGGTTTTGTAAGACACCTGTTCCAATCAAAGAGGTCAGGAAAGGTGGCTCCCTCTGGATCACACAGTGGCAGATTCTGAAATCTACATTTGGCTAAAAATACAGAATTAGGATAAGAGAACTAACTGTTGAAGACGTTTATGATTCGTAATTTACAGAAGTGGTTTTTCCTTGCCTTTTTGATAGATAATGCAATCTCCTATTCTGAGGCTCTAGCAGCTCCAAGGAAGCTTCTGGAATGGTGGTGTTCCAGGGAGCACCTTACAGTGCTGAATGGCACCAGTCACAACAGCCAAGTTCTCCTTGGTTTGTAGCTCTGGCCTTTCTCCCTCCTGGTATCAATGGGGAGATTGACTTCCATGTGCACAAATGTTTAGGATTCCCTCCCTCCATCCCATTGATGTGGTTTCTAATCCTGTAGGACTTTGTTGGCAGCGCCTGTAAACAGTTACAGACTTTTTTTGTGTGTGACAGCTCATGGTTTGGTGATTTAGAAAAATGACTTCTGAACCACGATGCCCTTGGGACAAAATTAGGGATAGGAAGCCGGTCAGGTCATTGGGACTAGGAGGAAGCTTGCAGGATCTGATGGAAAAGGGGCCCTCATTTAGGAGAGGATCCTCAGTTGTGGAGAAAATATGTTCTTAATAACAGAATTCAGTGTGGGGAAAAAAAGAAAATCTAACCCCAAACCTTGCAAATTGTTTGGAAGGATTTTAATGCTGCTGCCAGGATATCATTGTTTCAAAAAGAAGATTAGCTTGGACATGTACTAACAGCTGAACAATGCTAGGAACACTTCCCTGTTTCCTTGGGCAAACTCCTCTCTGCAGGGGGTTCCTGGGCAGCAGCAGCTTTGGTGTTTGTCCCTTGGCTCTGCACCCAGATCCCTGCGTCCTTCACAGAAGGTCACAGCAGGAATGGGATTCTTTGTGTTTCATCCTCATGCTGTTGTGCTGTTCCCTTCTCCACTGAGGAGCCTTGGAAGGTGTATTGTCCTGTTTTTCATGATTTGTACATTCTCTTGACTGTCATTTAAAGACTGGCAAATTGTTTGGGAGTTTGATCCTGATGATTCCCTTGCACGAGCAGGCCTTATCCAGTCAGTCAGGGATACTTGTCCAGGATTCTGGGATCGAGTTCTCAGTCAGAGGGACTTTTCATATCAAGTTCTCCATGTGCTACGATGCACTAACTCGTTTCTTTTTAAAAAACAAAAATAAATCCTCGTATTATAAGATGGGGGGTGATTAGCATTTTATTAACATGGAGGTTTGGGAAGGAAATGGAATTTTTCCATAGCTTGGTTCTGTTAGGTTCTGTAGTTGCAAAACACGAATTTTGTGAGGTTTTTGTTTTTATTGTAAGAGATTATTTTATAGCTTTGTGGACATTTCAACGTGCACTATTTGTAGCACTCAATACAGACTTACTGAGACTGAATATTCCAATAAATATTTGAACATCTTAATTATCTCAGTTAATACTTAAACCAACTGCAAAGCAGCTAATAGGGAAAAATAGTTGTTTTTTCACAGACACGTTTAGATGAAGAGGATTTTGCCATAAAATGTTGGTTGGCATTTTAATATAAAACTCAGTGCGGGGTACACGTTCCAGCAGCGTTTTCTAGTCAAATAATCTCTTGCTGTTTGTTTTGTTCCAGACTGTTTTGGAGAGGGGTTGATTTTTATTTCTTTTTGACAAAGGGAGTGTAATTTAGAAGTCTTCACTGGCAAGTTTTCTATTAATTTTAAACTTCTTTGAAAATCTCCAGCAAATGGATGTTCTGCTGCAGGAAATCTCTCTCCTGCTGAGGCATTTTTCATTGAGCAATCTTGGTGTATGTGCTTCAAAGTACCTACTTTGTTAATAATATGTATTTCAGTGTAAAGAGCATATTTTATGCAAAAATGAAACCTGTTAGAGTTGTAAAATAAATTCTAATGTTAGTGAATGTTTTGGAGATGACAAGGTTAATTCTGAAATAACTCTATCTTGTGTAGTTCATGTTGTGAAGCTTTGCTTTTGTAAGATACGAATAAAATAACACTTTCTAATTAGGTCTCATTTTAATTCTTAATTGCATGTGCTTCCACAGGTGGAGCTGGTGATCTGCTCAGGACTAAATGGGATCTAGGTATGGTAAGGAGGATAAACTCACCTCTGGGATTGCTCAGGTACTGCTGGGCAGAGCAGAGCAGGTCACCAGAATCTCAGCTGGAGGAGGCTGTGGGTCGAGGTCAGTCCCATGGTGAGCAGGAAGCAGGACTAGATGACTTCCAAGTGCTCTTCCCAGGCTAAATTCTTCAATGATCCCATGAAATTTAAATTTAAGGATGGTTTGCTCTTGGCTTGATCTCCAGTCTGTTTAGACTGTGTTTCTCTTCCATACCCCACTGAGAGAGGAGTCAGAGAAGGGATGTCTCAGCAACAGTGCTCAGAGTACTGCAACTTAAACACTCTTAAACACCCAACATTCTCTGTGTCATTATTTTAAAACATATTTATTGACTACATTGGTTGCCTCATGTTGGAATGAAATTATGCTCGTAGCAGAGTCAGAATTTTGGGTTTTCAAAGTCCCTCCTTGCCTCAAGTCTTCCAAAAATTCTGCCTTCAGTTTGTTGAGTTCTTCTGCCAGGCTCTTCATCTCACTTGGGAGAACGTTTTTGTCTAAAGGAAATTAAAGTTGAACTTTTAACTTCATCTTAAAAGACAAAATCATAGAACTATAGTCACAGAATATGCTGAGTTGGGAGGCACCCACAAGGATCACTGAAGTCCAACTCTTGGCCCTGCACAGATGCCCCAACAATCCCACCACGTGCCTAAGATTGTTGTCCAGACAATCCTGGAGCTCTGTCAGCCTTGGTGCTGTGCCCACTGCCCTGGGGAGCCTGTTCAGTGCCCAACCACCCTCTGGGGGAAGAACTTTTTCCTGACATCCAACCTAAACCTGCCTTGGCACAGCTCCAGCCATTCCCTGTGGTCCTGTCACTGGTCAACAGAGAAAACCTTGAACAGAGGCACAGAGTTTCTACTCCTACAAATCCTATGAACTATAATCCTCTAAAATGCTGGTCTGGACTAAATGGGTTTATTTAAGCTGTATTTAATACAGTTAATAAATATTATACTGGTTTTTAAACCTACAGACTTTGACTCGCATTCCACAAATAAGTGTGACCAGACCTGTGAGGGCTGGTCACACCTGCTGGGACAGGATTCCTGAACTATTCTCCCCAAGGGAACTCCACCAGCAATCTCCCACTGCCAGCCAGCAGCTGGGATAGGTAGGATGGGTAGGACGGGTAGAACATGTACCTCTGGCATCCTTCATGGCCTGAGAGATGATCCTCCTGCACGCCTGGTCAGCCTGGTGGACAGCACTGGCTGCACAGATGGCTCGATCTGTGTCCTGCCCAGGGCCAGCAGAAAGGGAGAAAACAAGCAGACACTTTAAATTTATCGAGCTTTGGAAACAAATAACACATTAGCAGCACCTCAGTCACCACCTGAAGACGAGCAGTGCTACCTTTTGCTCGGTGTCCGCCTCGTTTGGCCTCGCTGGATTTTCCAGAGCAGTGGCCAGCAGGTTAATTATCTGCTCACTAAGAAAACAAACAACAGAGTACAACACATCAATCAAACAGATTCACTGACACTTGTCTTCCATTTTGAAATGGTACCACAGGAAAAAAAAAGAGCAAGTTTTCAGTTAACTTTATGAGGCAATCAGTGAAATAATCTGAGATGAAAAGCAATTACAGCTCAATTATTTCCAGTCTTAATGTTTCAGGCAATTTACATGGACTTTCAATGTCAGGGTAGGAATGCAGTGAGTTTTGAGGTTAACCCTGCAAAGGATAGTGGCTGTGAGCTCCCAACAACAAGCCTGTGTCTTGTGTAACTGACAGGCTTCCAAAAATCACCACTGGGAATATTTTTTACACACTGTTTAGATACAATAAGGAGCTTCTGCCCACTCATTTATGAAAACAGCACTTAGGGAAAACTCTAGGATCAATCCAGTAACATACTTGTCCTCTGAGATGCAATCAGAGCTGCTCAGAATGAGGCTGTGCTGCTCCCAAGCGTTTTTCTTGAGATCTGGCATTTCTATTTTCCTTGCCATTAAATGTATAGTCTGCTCAGGTACAGGATCACTCCTGAGGCGATTCCTCTGCAGGCAGCATTCCAGGGGACAGTCTAAAAACAACTGGCAGAAGCCCAAGGAATCTAAAAAGAACAGAACCAGATAATTTTATCTTTAAACAGTTCAAGTAACAATTTCTGAGAGCAACACAGAGAAGAAAGGCTCTGCATGACTGAGGGGATTCTACACAAGTTCTGAGCCTGATGTGAACACAAACCTAGACAGGAACCTCTGAGATAACACACAGAAACACAGAATGGTTTGCATTTGGAGGGACCTTAAAGCTCTTTTTGTTCCACCCCCCCCTGCCATGGGCAGGGACACCTCCCACTATCCCAGGTTGCTCCAAGCCCCGTCCAACCTGGCCTTGGACACTTCCAGGGATGGGGCAGCCACAGTTTCTCTGGGCAACCTGGGCCTCACCACCCTCACAGGGGAGAATTCCTTCCCAGTATCCCATGCAACCCTGCCCTCTGGCACTGTGAAGCTCTTCCCCCTTGTTCTATCACTCCATACCTTATCCAAACTCTCTTTCCAGCTCTCTTGTAGCCCCTTATGTACGGAAGGTGCTCTAAGGCTGCTCTAAAAAGGGTCTTAAGTGTCCTTCCAATTTCTAATGACACAGTAATCAAGTTCAGTTGCGCCTTATTGTACTGCAGGAACCCAGCAATTAAGAATAACCACAGTTCCACGAGAGCACTTAAAGCAGCTGAAGTGCCCTGCATTTCCCACAAGCACCCTCCTGCCGCGGAACAAGGAGTGCTCACATTTCCTGGCCAGCTGGTACACCTCGTACCGCATGCTCTGGTAGTAGAAGTTGTCGTCCAGGAGGAGGCAGAGCGGCCGTGCCGGGGCCCCGCCGTCCCCCTGCGCCGCCTCCAGCAGCCCTTCCCGGCGGCAGCAGCGCAAGAACCGCTCCCACCCCGGCTGTGCGGGGCCGGGCAGCGGCGCCCCGGTGAGCAGCGCCCGCAGGAGACCCTCCAGGCACTGCAGCAGCTCGCGGCGGCTCCGCTTCCAGCCGGGCATCTGCGCGGGGAGGGAGGGCAGGGATCACGGACGCGGCACAGCTCCCGCCCGGCCGCGGGGGACCTGCAGCGGCTCCGAACCAGCCCGGGCCCGGCCCTGACCTCAGAGCCAGTCTTAGTCCCAGAGCCAGTCCCAGACTCAGGCCCAGTCCGGGTCTCATTCCCGGTCCCATTCCCAATTCCAGCCCCATTTCCAGTTCCAGCCCAGTCCCGACCGGATGCGTCCCGTTGCCTGGCAACAGCGGTCGCACGCCAGTGACGCAACAGCACTGACCAATGGGAGCGGCTCTTGCGGGCCCACCTCCGAAGCGCACGGGCGGAAGGCCTCGGGCGGGATGAGCTCGTCGTAGTGGAGGAGCGCGCAGGCCCAGCCCGGGCGCTGCCGCAGCCGGCGGCGCAGGGCGCGGGCCAGGCTGGACTTGCCGGCCGCGGGGAGCCCGCACAGCAGGCACAGCCCCACCCGGGCGCCGCTGCCGCTCCCCCGCTGTTGCTGCTGCTCCGCCGCCAGCGCTGCCGCTTCCGCTCCCGCTCCCGCCCCCGCCGGGGCTCAGTGCGCATGCGCCAGACTGCCGCGGCGGGGGCGTCCCCTGGCGGGCGCGGCGCTACAACACCCGGCCCACGGAATCGGCCCCTTTCGAACAATTCTGGTTTTACCCGGTTTTTCACCCAATGCTCGCGTCACAATAAACTCAGTAATTCGCTTTGGTGGCCCCCAGGAGCGGCAAATGACTGAGCCCTCCCTGTGTACCCAGCGGTGGCTTTTAAGGTCTTTTAAACAAAGATACCACTGAGTGTGCTGGCCCCGATGATTGAGGTCTAAATTATAGGAATATTTCATAACAAAAATCTTAATGGTTTCAATTATTTAATTATAATAATAATTTAAGATCCTGAGGGATTAAGGAAGAGGACACTTCTTTGGCAGACACTCCTTGCCAGTGCAGATTTTTGCCTGCAATACGTTTTGGGTTCTTTTGCCCAGTTCTTCAGTGATGTGGCCATCCGAGGGCTTAGAAATATTTTATTGGTGAGGCAATTCTGTAATTTATTCACTCCTTTTCCTAGTCCATACTCTCCAAATTGGCATGAACACGGCCACTATGTTTGTCACTCCCTGTTGGGCAGGTGGATCCGTATCCACAGTTTTGTTCTTCCCAGCTAGTTGGTCTCTGCACAACAGCTGCTTCTCCATTTTGATGAAGCCTTTTTTCCTGGGTTTATTGGATCCCTCTCCTGGATGGAAACATTGGATGGAGACCCATTTGGACAAACTGTGTCACTCCATACGTTCCATTTTAAATCAGTGTTGGTGTCTTAATCGTCTCATTTAGAATGACCAAAGTTAATCTGATGCTTTTGCAGTGGACAAAAGCAAAAATCTCAAGCTGCAATAACCAGTAGACACTGAACCACTGTTGAGTTGTACAGTGTCTTTCCCAATATCCCACATTTTCTACAACAGCAGCTGGATGGTTTCTTTCAGACTCAGGGCACAGTGTTTCTGGTGTCCCCATATATGAGGTTACTTTTATAAACTACCTGAAATGGAAAGGGACAGAGCTGGTGGTCTTGAGAAGTGGGGTCCGGCCCCAGCTTTGAAGGGCTGGTGGCAGACAGGTCTCAGAGCAGTGCCCAGGGACTGTCCCCGGAGCTGAATAAATCATGTCTGTAAATAAATGAATTCATTTCTCCATGCACCTCAGACTTACACACTGTCACAAGTGTAATCCTGGGAGTGTTGAACTTCAGTCTTCTGATTTGAAAAACCAAGAGATGAGGTAGAGGAGGCACAAACACAGCCAGCAGCAAGTAGCAAAACATTGGGAGTCACCAAATCTGCATTCAAGTGCCTCTTGGCATCCAGTCTTTCCCAGAGGTATGTGCTTCCCAAAGGCATTTTGGCCACACAAGGAGAGGACTGGAGGATTGGAATCTTGTAATTTGTTTTTTTTCAGGCCAGTTACTGGTCAGAAGTGGTTGAGGGTTCCCAAGAAGCTTTTCAGACAGCTGGTCTAGGTGGGACCGGGGGTCGCTGAGGTCCTGAGGGAACTGCAGGAAACTGGGTTTGTCCTGGGTGCCTGAAGTGTGGAAAACACATTGTGTTTAGAATTTCATGACGTGAGACAACTGGTGTTTCTAAACTGGTTCTTCACCATTCTTTTAACAGTTTCTAGCATTTATACATATATTTATACTTAACTCTTTCTGCCCCTTCCTGTAGCATTTACCTGCGTTTATGCTGTTTCTAAACAGCAGTAAAGCAGTAAGACAGCATTTCTCCCTT
Organism: Oxyruncus cristatus; assembly: GCA_013399855.1. Classification (NCBI taxonomy): domain Eukaryota; kingdom Metazoa; phylum Chordata; class Aves; order Passeriformes; family Cotingidae; genus Oxyruncus; species Oxyruncus cristatus. Next base: position 225,656 of record VXAY01000089.1, read on the forward strand.
GGGCATTTAATGTATTATAGCTCATGCTGCTGCATGAAAAATTCCCCTAAACAGGGCACGAGACATCAGGAACTTCATATGCAGCGATACAGCAAAGTAAACACAGCGAATGTGAAGTGAAGAAGGTTTTAAGTACTACAAACCTTGTACCAGGAAAGTGCAATGTGGTAAAAATATCAGGACTTGATGTGGCAGGCTGGAAAAGATGTTGCAGAAAATCGGGTTAAAAGAAAACACAAAGTGTATGCAATTATTCACTATCAAGATAATGGTATTTAAGAACTAGTTTTCTTTTTTTTTGGGGGGGGGACATTCTTCATATTCTCTTGCAATATTTTGTTTTGATATTTTTTAGCTTCATTATTTTATCACAATAGCCTGGCTATTTTCCATAGCCTGGCTAAGGAGCATCTCCCAGTGTTTGGCTGCAGAATTCTTTGTTCAATCTTTGGCTGCTCTGCTGAGCCACAGCCTGTCCCACCCCATCCCACCCATGGCCTGTGCTGACAGGGCAAGCAATAAAGCTCATACTTACCCACACAGAAATCCTCTTTAACACGTTCTAAACTATATTAAACACTTGGAAATACAGGTGGTTTCAATGTATCAAAAAGCTACACAGTCATAAACAAATACGTTAAAGAAAAGGCACTGTAGAGTTTGTATTAACACGAAATAATGCAAGTATGCATCTCTCACCTGATTATTTCTTGTGTCATGACTTGGTTTGTTATCTTGCTTCGCTTCCTGCACGTTGTTATCCCTGAAACAGAAACCACGTGATCAGAAAATTTCTTCAGGGATGCAGCATTTTCAAAGGACAAGGACAACTCAGAGGATCTGGGTTCTGCTTGTGAGTCCAGCCCTGCCTGGACTTGACAAGCCATTTCAATGTGCTCTGTCCCCATGTGCAGTACAATTATCAATGACAATTAGGCAAGTGCAATGTTTTTTGGGAAAAACACCTGAAAACTGACAACTGGAGTATCTGGATTAAACTACCAAATAGCAGGGGACTGAACTACCTGCTACTGCGAGTAGCAGGGAAGGCTTGTTTTTTAGGGGGTGTGGAATTCTTTGTGTAGATAAAGCATCTACCTGGCTTGCTAATTTAACCTGGAGCCTGCTCTCATGTGTTCAAATAGCACCTGTAAGAAGGGAAATACCTGTGCTGTCTTCTACTCTTCCTGCAAAATTTTCTCCTAATTGCGTCCCGCTTAATTATTGCCAGTGCGGCAACGATGGCGACTGGCAGCACGAGGAAGAAGAAGATAAGCAGCCCATCCCGAAGTGATGTGTCTAGAGGAAAAAGAATTGAAATAATGAAATTTACAGTATTAAAGCTTTTTTGTCCTGCTGTAAACACTACAACCCTCAAATTATTTTCCGTTGAAACTTCACTGAAATTTATAAAATGCTACGATCAGAAAAGTAGAATTTGGCCTTACGTTATTACAAGTTCTTTCTGCCTTTAACCCCACTGTGTTCCATGATATACAAACTTTTTCCTTTTCCATGTATTTCTTCAACAAACTTGATGATCCTGGTAGGTCCCTTCCAACTCAGAATATTCTGTGACTCTGTGATTTTGTATCTGCTCACCCACAATCGCTCTGCACATCCTCTTTGCCTTCCTAAACTTTTAGTAACTACAAAACATTTTTTTCCCTTTCCCAAAACACAAATTTAGTAAAATCTGGTAAAAATGAATTTCTCTCCTCACAAAGCTACAGATTTACAGTGAACTTTGTTTTTAAACAAAGAGGGAAAACATTTTGTGTGTCAAGTGTAAAGCCCAGCAAAAGCGACTTCACTATCAGATGACAGCAGTTGTTCTTCAAGTCAGTCCATGATTGTCTCATGCAGTAGAAGAAAAACCAGTTAAAAAGAAAATGAAAAAGCCCTGCTATTAGAAGTTTATTTTATGAGACCCTGGGGCAGAAGGAAGGCCAGTTTCAGTGTCCTACCTGTGTGAGCAGGACCACTGTCAGCACTGCCCCCGTAGCCGGACTGGTTACAGAACGGAGGGGCCCATCCTGCATTGCAGTGGCAGTTCCCGTTGTTGTTACACACCTACACCAGTGCAACAGGGATTAATGAGTCAGGCAGTGGCACTTCCCAGCGTTGTCACACACCTACAGCCCTTACACAGGGATTAGTCAAACAACAACACCCCTCTGGGAGCACCCCCGGTAGGGATCTGGAGTTCCACGAAAGGAGCTGCATGTGGAAACAAGGAGTACTGCACAGTATTGCACAGAAACACATGAAGTGTTAACTGGGAATAAGCTCTCCCCCTCTATAACATCCCAAACCACTGAGTGATCCTGATACCTCAAGTGAAGTCTCTGTAGCAATTAACACTGGTGTTGTTATTTGCCCCCAATAAATCACAGTCCGAAGACCTCGGTTTTGCAACCTTTGGACTCCATTTTGATTTTTCACAGACACATATATAAATCAGGAATCACTAGACCATCTTCCTCAAAGGAATATTTTCCTTTAGCAACTCAACAGCTCAGTAATAATTACAAATTCCCTTGGGAGAATCTGAAGAAGTGCCTTTCAATATTAGTGCTAAGAGGTTTGCCCTGACTACAGGAATTACAGGTAAAAAAAGTGGATTTAATTTTTAATACAGATCAGAAAAAAAGCAAAGCCATCTGGCTGGTTGTTGCTTTTATGCAGGGAAATTGCACCAGTCTAAAAACATGAAGCACCATCTACTCACCCCGTTATTATTACACTTCTGCTTTACATCACAACTGTAGCCCAGAAACGTTGCATCAACACATTCAAAACCTACACAGGCCTGGAAGAAATAATTAGACTCTTGCAAACACAAAAATAAGAAAAAAATCCCATCCCTTTATAAATATACCATATAAATGCATATGTTTACAACAAGGCTACAGCTTTTACTTACCTGTCAAGAAAAAGGTGTGATAGAACATTCAGTACTTCACAATTATATAGCTGTATTTTCTTAACCCTGTGGTTGCAGTTTGATGGAATAATTTGAATAACTGATAATGTAGCTGACTGATCCCAGTCAGCATCCCAGTTTTTGAAGAGCTAATTTTTTTTTTCAGATTTCAAAAAGCAGGTTTTTCATTGTATTAAGGCACACGAACAAGAGAGCTGTGGAAGTTAAGTTCTTAACTTCCAAGTTGCCTTTGGAAGTTAAGAATTTCCACTTGGTGGGATATATTCCCTCATGCTGCTGTGATGCCCCTTACCTTGTTTTCTCCACAGGCTGTCCCATCGTGAACTTGAGCAGGATCAGGGATATCTGATCCTAAGTCAAAGTCAGAAGACCAGCATAAAACCCCGGACGCATTATTGACAACACTCCAGGCAGGAAGGTTTTGGAGACTGACAGATGTGCACTGGAGTTTTCCACACAGACTGTGCCTATATTGAATGAAGGACACACAGGGGAACAGAAAAAAACCCAGTATCAGTGAAAATACACCAACCAGTCAAACTTTTTAGCTTGCATTTCAGGGAAATATTCTTTAAATCTCACGCTTTTAAGGGTTTGTAACGGAATACATTTTTTACATTGAGCGTTTTTAGGGTTAGTTTTATTTGCTGGTGACTTACTGGACAGGGCATTTCTTGTACACTCCACCTTTCATTCCGCAGTTTCCAAACCTATCTCCTTTAATATTTGCTTTCTCAAAGCATATATCAGGTGCTTTTCGTGCCCCTGTACAAAAAAATAGTAAATCTTCGTAAGATTTACTCTGAAGAACACAAGAAAGAAAAAGCAAAACTGGAAAGGTCTATGAGGAGACTACCAGTGGTTTTACATTAAATAATAACCATACCTTTCCCATATATAGATTCACACTGTGAATCAAAACTCTGGCATACTCCATAGTAGCAATATGCCTTGTTGTTGCTGCATGGGTGACCATTCATGATGTAAACGTCCTCTGGACAGTAGGCATTGCTTCCATTGCAGTATTCAGGGAGATCACAGAAATCCCTTTTTGCTCTGCACTCTGCTCCAGCCACTTTAAACTGGAACCAGAGAGGAAAGGCACTGTCAGTTTGCAACATCAGAAGTTCTAGTGTGAAACAATGACAACCTGTAGTGATGTTGAGGGAGACAAAATTCTCTCCTTTCTCAGATTTCAAATGCCCTCCACTGGTTTGATAGTGTGAAAATATGTCAAGAGGACTAGATCAGCTCTTTTCCGACATTAAAAAATTCTAGTGAATAGTATCAATTTTGCTTTATAAAGCATTGCCCACCTTGCAATTTTTGCAGCACAGTCCTTGAGCACACTGGGATCCAGGAGTGAGTTTGCAGGTTGCAGCATCACAGCAGGGATTGGAGCATTCCTGAGGAACAGCCAAGGACAAGGGGACACTGTTTTTATCTCCTTATACAGCTAGGAAAGTACCTCATCAGTACAAGGGCAAGCCCCAGACTTTAAACCCCCGTCTCTGCCATGTTCTGACAACCTTCTGCTCCAACAGGAACCAGTGGACTGGTTGTGGACAGTGTGGCTGTGTTTTTCTAGTGCAAGTCATCAGGAAAACACCTGGTTTGATGTGTTGTGGCACAGGGATGCCAGTGGAACCCGGGGTTGGTGACAGCCTTTTGGTTTATCGAGGTCTTTTTTGAGGCACTATTATTTCCTGGAGAACGAGCCAACACATCCCACTCTTTGAGGGACATTTTGGCAATGCAAATAACGACACACAAAAGTAATTTAGTCTGGGCAAAGCTTAAGGGTTCCAGTTAAGAAACCTGCATGTGCTCTACAGATAAGTAGTCTCTGTCATGTAACAGAAATGTCTATGCCAAAACCAGCACAAAACCCAGCTTTATCTCCACATACTCTGCTCTAAAATGCACTTCTTTCCCGGCAGTGCCTCAACATTCTGTGCAGACCAATAGCCTTTAACTGAGCCCACATCAAAATCAAAGTATGATTTTGAGCTTTAACTAAAATTTATCTTCATATTGCTTGCAAAAAAAGGGAAAATTACAAGGAAAACTCCTCAGGTATTAATGCAATCAGGTATACCAAAAGTCTAGTATTATAAGGAATAATATAATATAATATAATCCACTATATAACAAGTCTCCAGTTGAATCTCACCCATTACCTGTGGTTTGCCACAGTCACATTCTTCATTGTTATCAACCACGTTATTGCCACAGACAGGTTCTCTGTACACATTACTTGTCTTGGGAGGATTTCTAAGGCAGTTTCCTCCTCCATTAAGAATAAGGGTCTCAAAATCATCAGCACTGCAGGTGCTGAAATTCCTGGATCCACTGGAAAGCATAATATTTTATTGTTACAAGTATTTTGCTTACACGAAAATGTACAACTCAAGCTCTTAAATTATTGTCACTCTATAATAAACAAATGTTGCATTTCATAATGCTAGGAGATAATGAGATAGTTAATTTCTACTTTATTTTGCATTGAAGTGCAGTACTAGAAGTTAAGAAATACCTGTTCTGGTGTACTGTATAAAACAGGCCGTAGAAATTCCTTGTCTATACTGAGTCTAAAAATGTTTGATTAGAAAGATGTTCACCTTAGAGTCCCTAAAAACTCAGGAATTCATCCTCTTGCAGTAGTTTTGTCCAGTGTTCAATTACCCTGATTTTTTAATACAAATGTGGATAAATAAATAATATGATCTTTTTCTCTTAAGGGGAAGCCGAAGAACAAATTAACTGAAAGAAACATAATCCAAGAGGTTTTCTTTAAATTAATTGTTAAATATTGGATGCATATTTGCACGAACCCAGTGAGCATATTTAAAGCATGCTCAGCAGGGTAAAAATCAAACCAGCAACACGCTATCATTAAAAAAAAAATAAATTATAAAATCCAGTTAGGTTTTTAAGAATGCTACAAATAAAGAATGATTGGGTCAGAAAACAGGCAACACTGCAAATAAATTAAAATTACGTGAAATCCTAATCCAGCTCTGTGACCAAGTTTTTCAAACAGCTCCCCATTCACAGAAGTTCTTCCAGATTTGTAGGAGTTTCACAGCTTGTAAGGCACAGTCATACAAATAAAACAAGTTTTCGAAAGCAAACAACCGGAAATCTTACTTATCTGTGCTGTGCATTATAAAGGATGCAGGACACCTCTTATCATCATGTTTCATTCCGAGATTATGCCCCAGTTCATGTGCAACTACCGTGGCGTGACGAAGCATATTGTCGTGATTCAGCTAACAGAGAGAATCGGTGTTTAAAAAAAAAGGTGGCACTAAAGGAAATACTGCTTGTACCTAGTGTTTTATTCCCACCACCACGCTCTTGGAGACCATGAAGTCAGAACACTAAACTATATCACAAGGCAAAAGCAGCAAGAACAGACAATTTGTCCCTCTATTTTCAGGCAGGGCCAGATTCTGCCTTCTCTTGCTTCCATGAGGATCATTTTCTGGATAATAACAGTTGGCAGCTGGACTAGATGATCATTGCAGGTTCCTCTCAGTTGAAATTAGTCTATTTATCCTGTTCTAACACAGTTAATCACTCGTGAGACTGATTTCAGTGGAGTCTCCAATGACAAATGTACTGTTCAAGAACCAAAGCTGCTTCTGAGATTATCCACAGTGTTGTGGCATCCCTATTGTAAGCACAGGAACCTCTGGTTCTGCCCCAAGAGTGGAGAAAAAAATAGTTTCTTACTAATTTTCCCATACTTAAAATTTTTGCAAGTTTACAGCCGTCCTGTGGGGAATTCCACACACTTGGGAATATAGTACATTATGTTCAGTATTTAATTAAAGAGTAAAAAACCCCACACATTATTTTGTGCTTCATGCCCATCCCAAAACCACTCTAGTTCTGAACTTTAATGTTATGAGGATGGGCTTTTTTATGCAACATTGAGTTGGATGAATTACAGAAGGGGAACAAAAGAATTATTTGAGGAGTAAATCTGCCAAGTGGGCTGGAATTTGACAAAGAGAGAAACTGGGAAGTACTTAAAAGAAAGAAAAAGTTGTAAAACATGCACGAGTCTTTACATAATAAACCCCATGGAAGAAACCATACAACTGCAAGTCTAGTCTCCAAGACCAGGGTGACTTGGTCAAGGGCTAATTTCTTCCATCACCCACAAAATTATGTACTTACAGTGCTGATTGACCCTCCCTGCACTTGTGAGCAGACAGTACCCACAAAAGCCATTCCAATGGATCCCCTGAAAGAGCTTCTCCCTCTGCAACAAAAGCAGTTTGAAGGTGGTGCTGAAAGATGGGTTGAAAGTTCACGATTTCTACTAAAAGACAATGATGAGTTTGAAAGAAATACTGCAAGGCAAGATCTGCTCTTCCTGAAGTCAAGAAGAAATTTATCGCCGCATCAGGATTTCGCTGTAATTGTTAATGAAAATCGGAATAACAGCTTGAAAATAATGTCAGTGCTTCTGAGTTCACTGAATCACAGAATGGTTGAGGTTGGAAGGGAGCTCTGAAGGTCACCTGGTCCAACCCCCTGCCCTGAATTGAATTCTTGAGAATTCATTATATTTCTTGCCATTTCCCAGGTTAAAACAGTTTGGAAGAAGTGCAGTGAGTTTTACTCCAGCTATATTTTTATTCATGTACAATCCCCAAACCATATATGCATTTATACTGGCAGCACGGCTGGGTTTCCCACTGAATGAAAACTTACATTATGAGATGACTGACATCATTTCTTGATCGCTTAAGAAGGTCTTTCTGTCTCCAAGAAACAAATCTGCCCAGAACATCCCCAGCTGAACCATCCATTACAGATATGTGGTTTGCATCTGTCCAAATCTCTAATCCAACCAAAACAATCTGGATGTTTAATGGTCTATACATCTGAAAAAAAATAAGATGATAATTAATGTCCATCCGTCTGTTTTGATGGAATTCTGAAAGATGACTTCACTATTACTGAGTAAACAATAAGCTGAACTTAGTGACCGAGACACAACTTTAGTTTCTTTGAAACTAAATGTGTATTTGTATTTATAAATTGAAATATAAAATATTTATAAATTATAAAGTAAAAAAAAAATTATTTAGAATATACAGCTAAATATAACTGAAGAAAATCCACTTTATGAAGATACCTAAACATATCTTTCAGTTGGAGAAGATGGAAAGACCATGTTCATTCATTTCCGTGGATAATTTTCTCGAGGAGAGACTGGGAACAAGTGATCAGAGAGCTTATGGAATTGTTCACAGTGCTGACAGTTTTCTTAAAAAAACCCTACAAACATGAGAAATACTCTTCCTAGAAATGTAAAACACACGGGAGACTGAAGCAGTCCGACCACAGAAGTGATTTGAAAACATCTTGGATCTCTCCCGCTCCTTGCAATTCTACAAGACTTGTGCAGAGATTCATGATGTGCCTTTACTGTGTTACAGATTGTTGTATAACTTCCAAACATAGTTTCAGAACTGCATTAGCTGTTGTTTTGAAAACTGTGATAAGGTAGAAATTACTCAACCCAGGCAACTTATCGGACCTACCCCGTCAACATAATTAATCAGCTCAACGGTTTCCTTTTGCACCGCAGCAGGATCAGAATTCTTCAGCAAAAACTGTAAAATACCATAAGAATGTCAGAGAAAGAAAATTAGCAAAATAATGAAATGCATTTAGAGTTGGATGAAATAATTACCCTCTTGTTATCCACAACCACAAATAATTCTACATAGCTTTTCTGAGGCAGGACAGCTCGCTTCTCCTGCAAATTAGAAAGGACAGTAAGTTAACATAACAAGCTCAAGGCTTTTTACTTATGTTCCTCATGATTTTTATTTTATGTGTTTATAAAGCAATGTTCTAATTGCATTTGCTACTGTGGCCTTAGTTTTCCACCTAAAGATCTCTAGATATCAGCAGTTCACACCAGGTCAGGCACTGGGGTGGATGAGCTGAATGGCAGCTCATGCCTTTCCTGTCCTACCCACCGCTGTCTTGGGCAGCCTGTGCTCTTCCACTGCAGGATTGCTTCAGGCTATGTTAAAATTCCCATTGTGGTCTTCTGCTTCAGGATTTCCTTAGCAGTATTCCCACCAGTTTGGCTTGGCATCCATGAAAGGGAAGGCCACAAGGAAGTGGCCTCTGGAGGCCCTTGGCTGCTGGAACAGGCTGAGGAGGTGGCCTGGACTGCAGCTCAACAGAGAAATGGGAATATATTTACCCTCAAAAGCTTCTCCCTGCTAGAGGTAGTGTTTGATGAAAAGGTGTACTCCAGAGCCTGCTCCACAAACATCTTCTCATGCTGAAGGCTGCCATTCAGCACCCCACAGTGGAAGGGCATGTCCTGCTTGTCTCCTGATTCATAAAACACGTGTTCAAATGTGCTGGATGTGTTGAGCGGCTCCATTCCATACCATTTGCCACCAAGGTAGAGGACTCCCCTAAAAATCATATAAGAATGAACAATTATTCCATAGTTTTTCCCTCACCGTTATGACTAGGTGAGTGAATTTTAAGCCGGATGCTTAAAAACCAGAACTGTTCACACCCCTACGTTGAGATAAATTATTGTCTTAAATTATCTCAATATGGGGGGGTAAGTTAAAATGTCCAGCAAAAGACAAACCAGAACTTATTTAAAATACTCAGTTGTAAACAAGTGTGGGCTCCTGGAGTCAGAGAGAAAAGAAAGGGAAAAAAAAAGAGAAGGGAGGCAAATCGTTACTAAGTGAGTCTGGATCCTGGGTAAAAAGCTGATACAAAGGGTCTCCCTCGGTCCTTATCTCTGGTCTCACTCTCAGCCTCATGCAGCTAAAGCAGTGTAGTATTTTTAAAAAAAGATATCTTGTAAGACAGAAGGAGAGGCTGAAAGCAATCACCAGGGTGTTTATGAGGACAAGAGCACCACTGCACTGCTGAGTGCAGCTAAGTACAAAGACTTTGCATTTGTCCCTGGCTCAGAAACCCCTGCTAAATGCCCATTTGCTGTACAAGAATCTTCCAGAAGCTGTTATCTTGCTCTCCAGAATGTCAAAACTATACTTAGAACATGAACTCTCTAGTTTAGATCTTGCAAAAGAAGAAACTCAAAAATGTGAGTACAAGGGGAGTCTAAGTCTGTAGAACAGTCAAAAAGCAATATCTGTTCTGCATAGAGAGGTCCAGCATTACGTGAAATATCAGAACACTGACATTTTTTCTTTCATTTAAAGGAATGCCAGGATATGTCATGATTTATTGTGAGTGGCATCTCACTGCGATACTAGACATGAAAGATATGTGAGTGAATTTTATCCCATTTGTAATTTTATTGTATTTGAAACACACACAAAAAAATTTCAAATTCAAATTTGGTCAACATTTTTTCATGGAAGTGGTTTGTCTTTTGAAACGTGCCCATTTATAAGACAGAATTGTTTTCAGGAGTGTTTTAAGTGCATCAAAAGATTAATTAGGTAACATTTCTCCTACATAAGTATTTCTGGTCAAAATATTCACATCAAATACTAGAAACCTCAGTTCATGCCCAGGTTTTGCCTATAAACCAGGTTATGGTTTCTGTCAGGTTTCTTTTTTTTTTTTTTTTTCTGTGAAGGAATTTTGGAAAAGGGGGAAAACAAAGTGGGAGTTGAGGGAAACTATAAAACCCGTAAAGAGTTTCAGCTTCATCAGAAGGTGAAAACATTTAAAAAAAAAATATTTGCAAGACAGGCTGGTGGGTTTTTTCCAGCTATATGATGAATAGCAACTGGGTTTTTTTCTCTTTTACTTTGGTACTGCACAAGGAATTATCCTGAAAAAGCAAGAGATAATACCTGAGGCCATCACAGGTGCTGAGAGCAACTGTTGAGTCAGCAATTCCTTCAACAATGCCATGATAATAACAGTGTGTCTGAAAGGCAACAAACCCACATAATTAGTGACAAAACAAGGTGGTTGCCTTCAACTGCAAACTTATTTTCTATCTGACCGTATTATTTGCATGACATTAAGGCTGGCTGTTCTAGAGTTCCCTATTTTGAAAACAATCCCAACCTTCTTGGAATAAAATATCACTTGCCGTGTTGGGATTACTTGTTTAACCCATCCCCATCTTTTATAAAAATCTTTTAATCTGCATTGCTCATCCTGTTCTCAGAGCCCTCTCAGAGGCTGATCTGAGAAGATGTCCCGTGCACAAACCACCCAGTGAAGTCTCACTGAGCCCACACATAGTTTAAAGTTGAAATTAAATTTAGAAGTATTTATAAGGCTTGTTTGATACAGGACCTAAAAATTATGGTGCTTTGATGCTGCCATTGTACCTTTAACTGCATACTGTGCAAAGGTGACCTAATCAGGCAGCTCAAATTCAGTCTTGGCATCATCTCCTGGCATCTCCTTTCACACCTGAGGAAACAGGGATGCTATACCCCCACAAACAGCCCAATCCCACATGAACCTTTTGTTTATTAACACTGGTAACTGTTCAACAGAAACGCTACACCTGTGAAAACTCACAAAAGCTGCATCCCCAGAAAGATATATTTTTTCGTGGTTTCCCCAGTTTGAGGAAATTCTGACACAAAGGGGGGGATTTTATTATGTACAATACCTCATTTTTGGATTGTGTTGCCTCCAGTTTCCCATTTTCGCCATATGTAAACAGCATAAAGTCTTCACTAACAAGCCTTCTGGAAACAAAAATAAACTACTGCTCTTTTAAAGGTCTAGAAAACAAGAAATAAGTTGAGAATCCTGGCAAATGCTGCATTCTGTTAGCATCACAGTCATGCTAAATTGTTATTAAAATCGAAGCACATGGAACAAAATACCTTAAAATGAGCTGGAGTCTTTGGAAAATAAGTTATTTTAAAATATTTTAACTAAAAAATCCATAGAGAAGCATCTAAGCAGAGTCATTTGCATAAGGGCCTGAACTACTCCAGGCTCAGGAAAGAGGAACAACAGAAACAGAAATTTCTTCAAATACAACACAGGTAAGAACCCTCCCCCCAGCTAATAAAAAGCTAATGTTGAACAGAGCTCTGATTTTCCCTAAGGATTTTCTGAAATGTACAATCTTGTGGTGCTAAATTGGTATTAATTTAAAAAAAAAAAATACTAAAAATAAATTTCGTCACAACTAGAAGAGTTATTATTCCCTTCTATTTTCAAGATAGAACCATAACAGAGACACAGTATTTAACACCACTTAACAAAATAATTTTCTAATTACTGCAATCTGCCATTTAAATGGTTTCTTCTGAATTTTTTCAGCATAAAAATGGTTGCAACTAACCCCAGGACGGTACAATTCCTTAGAACACCGTCACATACTTATTTTTCCGCAGTTTCAGGAGATACGTTCCATTTCTGGTTCTCACTGAGTAAGAAAGGTTGTCATCTGAACGCTCCTGAAAACAGGGAAAAACAAACAAAAAAAAAGATATCACTTAATTAGGTGATTTTCTGCTTGGTTTTGTCAGAGCCACGTTTTGCCCATGGATGTGTGGGTGCAGCGTGTGCCAAAACACGGATTCCAAACGTGCCGTGTTTCGGAGTCTCAGCAGCACCCTGTACATTCTTTCCTACGTAAAGTTTAAGTCCTACTAATGTACATTTTCACTCAGAGGACAGGAGGGCACGGCCCATGTGTGCACTCTTTGCTGAGCACCACACCGTGTTTGGTGACCCTCCTTCTGTCAATCAGATAAGCGACTCGCAGAACCTTTTATTCCTTCACTGGTTTGCACAAAGATGACTCACGCTATTTCATTAACAGCCACTTCAGTAAATGAACTCAACATCTAGCACAAAGGTAAGCCACCTCAGAACTGAAGAATTAAGGCTCAGATCGTTCTATTCTAACTCATTCCTTTAACCTGTGTGGCTCCGTGGGACCATTTTTACCTTTCAGGGGCTACGTGGCCGAAGTCCTCTGGTTATCCAAAACCAGAACGTGGAAAGCAAGGAGCTGGGGTTGTTCAGCCTGGAGAAGAGAAGGCTCAGGGGCGAGACCTCATGGCTCTCTACAACTCCGTGACAGGAGGGGGGAGCCCGGTGGGGGTTGGTCTCTTCTCCCAGGAACCAGCAGTAGGACAAGAGGGCTCGGCCTTAAGCTGTGCCAGGGGAGGTTTAGGTTGGATATCAGAAAGAAATTCTTTCCAGAGAGAGTGATCAGCCATTGGAATGGGCTGCCCAGGGAAGTGGTGGATTCTCCATCCCTGGAGGTGTTTAAGATGAGGCTGGACGTGGCACTGAGTGCCATAGTCTGGGAACCGCGGTGGGGTTGGATCAAGGTTGGACTTGATGATCTCAGAGGTCCTTTCCAACCCATCTGATTCTATGATTCTGTGAACATTAGTGCAAGTTCAACATCTAATCTCAGAGAAAAAGGAAACATTCTTCGTGTTCCTTCTCACTTCTGCCTTACAAGGTTGTTAACAAAACTAGACGTTTGGACGGCGCTAACTCAGAGCTCAATCACAGGAATTTGTGGGAAAAAATTTGCTCAAAACTAGTTGAAAACACTGAGAATCTGAAGAAATAGTCTGGGGCACATTTCTTCACAAAAATCTCTATATACTATACACTGTGTGTGTCTAATACAGGACAGTGTTGGGAAAAACAGCAACATCAGAAGAAAAAAAAATCAGAATCACAAACCTCATGAAAAAATGGGTGATGTTTCTCTCTGCCTGAAATGATCATTCGAGGAACGATTATTTCTAGTGTAGAAAGTCTGGGTGTCTGTTCAGAAGATGCACCTGAAAATAAAGTTTGAAAACTGGTAAATAACCAGAAAGGATAAGGCATTATGCTGGCACCTGCAGGGTGGTGGTTGCCAAAAGACCATTCTAATCCAACCAGAAATGGAGGAAGAGTGACTTCACCAGTCCAGGACCTGACTGCCTGTGCTCAGTTTGGTCTGTTCTGTCTCTTTCAGAGCTCTTGGGTCATGCTGGGAAGTTAAAGAAATCCACAGTTTCAATCATGGCCAAGTTATTTTTAATTTTGAAGTGTTGGAATATATATTGCCTTGTTTGCTGCAGAAATGCTGTTCTGACTGTATTCAAGGGTAATGACTACACCACCCCCAACACAACTGTTGTGAAGCGCTAAAAACTGCAAATTCAAGCCAAAGTTCTCTTAAACAGCGTGTCCAAAACTGGCTGGTAGTCTTGGCTTTAACTCTTGGTTTTAGTTATTTGCATTATAAACTGTGATAATAGCTCAAATTTTTCTTTTCCTTTCGTATGGACAATACCAAACCATCCTTTTCCTGTTGCCCTGAATGAGGAATACTTACAGCTGTCCTCTGGATATAATTCTTCCACCTCCTGTGTGTATAATCTTGGCTCCTGCCATTGCCTAACGCTGCATTTTGTTTGTTCTAGCAACAGTCAAACCTTTGCAGAAGGTTTGTAGCCTTTTACATGATACCAGAATTATCTGCAGAACAACATGCTAATGCAGGAAGCTAAAGATAAGAAGCCTGCCAAGTATCTGGTTTCAGGTAAATGGTTTAAGACAAAACCAATCTCCTCTAACTTTCTTTAAAACTGTGTGAACTTGAATTCATCTTCCTTTTTCTTGTCTGCACATCAGTCTGGTTTGATCAGCAGAGACTCAACCATTGCTTTTAAACAGGTAACAGAATCAACAGTAACGTGGGCTTTAACAGTGAAAGAGGTTTCTTCCTTCTTAAATTGTTCTTTCATAGGGAAACAGAGAGATTTCTTCACACTTACAGTAATACAAAGTCACCCTCAGCCTCCCACGTTTCTGTGGAAGGAATTCATGATTGCAAAGAAGCCACGCAGCCACTCATTCAAAGGGAAGAGGAGGGTTTTGCAGTGCAATCATGATCTCTACCTGTTAGATAACATCAGGACTTTTAAAAGCTAGGTGCAGGTAGCATATGTTTAACATTACAGGCTGCCATTGCAATCAAAATGTGGAAGTTGCTGTTAGAAAACAGATCCAAAAAGAGTATCAGCACTTGATATTTACTTCTGCCTTCACTCTCAATCTTCAGTAATTTTATTATCTAAATCACAAAACCCATTCTCTTTCATGAGTAAAGTGTATGTTGAACTAACAATGGAGATGCCCTTTTAACAATTTAAATGTTGACACCTGAAAGCAGGAAACCATCTTTAATGCACATCACAAAAATACCACTTTCTAAGAAATATTTCAGGTGTTACATTTAAATCTAAAGAGCGAAGCCAAATGACAAATGGAAATGAGTTAACGGGGAACTGTAATGATAAACTGTAGGAATTCCCCTCACATTACTGAAGAAGAAATCTTTTCCTACAGTCTTTACTACTGATGAGAGTGACAGTAACTGCAGTTGTCACAGCCAGTGTCCTGCACGGAAGATGATATATTTACATACCTACTACATCCTGGAGGGAAAAACCCCACAAAGAGCTCAGCAATAAAAACCTTCACCCTGTAATCTTTTCCAGACACCTTTTTCGTGAACAAGATTTTCTCAATGGGCAGGTGCCGTTGACTTGATGTGAAAGGATCAGAGGGTACAAGAAGAAACTTCCTGAATATTTAAAAAGAAAGAAAGCTTACCTTTTATCCAGAAAGGTTTTCCAGTAAAAGTTAGTCCAAAAGTGAACCAAAATAGGCAGTGCTTTAACATGACTAGACTTCCCAGAGAAACCACTCCAGTGGCCCAGCAGACAGAGCGTACCTGGCTCTGGCTGCTCTGCACGGAACCAGAAGAGCAAGAACCGTCTGCTCCGAAGGTAAACAGCAGGAAAAGCACCCTGATACTGCATCTCTGCTAAGGGAACGGGAAGTAAAATTTAATCCACTGGGCTTGCGAGAAAACTGGTCAGACAGCTTAATGCAAATAAAAAGCAGGGCATTCTTAAATGCTGATTGGAGAAGGAGCACCGAGCCATGCCGGCATCAAACTGGTTTATTCTAAAGGACTTTCATACCTCTGTGAGTTCTTATGAGATCAGAAACATAAAATATTGCTACTAACAAATGCAGTGGTTAGGATGTTTGTCCTGGCTATTTCAGCTCAGCAAAAAAAAAACCCGGTGTGAAACATTCTACTCCTTGAAACTTCAGCTTGTTGTTTTCCATTTCTTCATCTTTGCTTTAAAAATATCGAGTATACAGTGCATATGAACACATGGAAACTCTGTAAACACATGGAAATCCCACAAACATGTGGAAATCCCCAAAACAGGGATTTTACCCAGTCCCTCCTATGTTAAACGCAATTCTCCTCACTGAAAGTCCATAATTTTGTGCAGAGCGTTGCTCTCCCAGGGTCAGAATAATCTTCCGTGCAACCACATTGTCACCAAAAGCAGAAAACAAATGCTTCTAAAACCGGATGGATTTGCAACGCATTTTGGAACTATCAAGCACATTTAGAAACGTAAAAAGAAAACTGAGACAACACAGTTTTTCACGCTAAAACATTTGCATTAATTAATTTTAATTAATTCTTTAATTAAAACCGAGCAAATCCATTTTTCCATAGCTGGTAAATCCCATAAAACAGTGGCTTGGATGACAAACCGCAGAGATGCTGGTTGTATTTTTAATTACAGCTTGTGCAAAGCCTGCTCAGGTCCATGTCCCAACAGTCACACACCCAGCGAACATTCCTGTGCTGAGCCCCGGGTGGAAGCAGAAACTTGATACCCGTGGTCCTTGGGTCTGTGTCTGTGCCACAGCTTCAGGAGCAGCTTTCCCTGACTCCTGAAGCCGGGATCCTACTAAAAATTAAATGAACTCCATCTTTTATTTATAGCCTCTTTTATTCATAGCCTCTCTCCCGTGTGGTGCACCATCAGCGCACAACTTGGGAGAGAGAATCCAGTAGCTCTGAATTTTGCCATATGACCAAATTTCACAGAATCACAGAATCAATTAGGTTTGAAAAGACCTCTGAGATCATCGAGTTTAACCTATGACCAAACACCACCTTGTCAACCAGACCATGGTACCCCATCTGCGGTCCCTGGGCACAGGGACCAAAAGGAGTTTGTAGCCAGGCGGCTGTCATGGAGTCACAGAACATGCTGAGTTGGAAGGGACCCACAAGGATCATCAGTCCAACTCCTGGCCCTGCATAGACACCCCAACAATCCCACCCTGTCCCTGAGAGCGTTATCAAATGCTCCTTGAGCTCTGGCAGCCTTGGTGCTGTGCCCACTGCCCTGGGGAGCCTGGTCAGTGCCAAGCCATCCTCTGGGGGAAGAACCTTATCGAGATCCAACCTGACCCTGCCCTGACACAACTTCAGGGTCGGCCTCTTCTCCCAGGTAACCAGCGACAGGAGGAGAGGACACTGTCTTACACTGCGCACAACCAGGGGAGGTTTAGGTCGGGCATTAGGAGGAATGATCCGGCGCTGGAAGGGGATGCCCAGGGAGGTGGTGGAGTCACTGTCCCTGGAGGCGTTTAAGGAAAGACTGGACGTGGCACTCAGTGCCACGGTCTGGGTGACAAGGAGGTGCAGGGGCACATGTTGGGCTCGATGACCTCGGAGGTCTTTTCCAGTCGCACCGATCCCGGGATTCCGCGACCCCCACGCGCCGGCGCCGCCGCCCCCGGTTC
>VXAY01000089.1:248724-301070 GCA_013399855.1 Oxyruncus cristatus
CTTTTTTTTTTTTTTTTTTTTGAGAAAAAAGGATCTTCATTTCTTGTGCTTTATACCTGTAAAAATCTGGTTTTACATGCTTTCTAAGAAATACCTTGAGGTAGACACATACTCTTTTTCAACTCTGAGTTGACTTAAGATAGAGTACTAAGTTGAGAGGTTTTTTATTTGGTGGTTGTTTTTTTTATTATTACAAAAGAAGTTGAAATATGTTCCCAAGTGTTGTTGGGTTCCAATGCTGGGGTTTTTGGGTTTTTTTTGGGTTTTTGGTTTTTTGGGTTTTTTTCCCTCCCAATTTTTCCTGTCTTCGGGTGACAGATCTGCATAGTAGTTGACACAAATCCAAAATCTCCTCAAGTAGTTAAAATGAGCTCTGGATTTTTTGATAACTGTATCCTGGTCGGTGTTTGTGATGTTTCAGTATCACAGCTACCACAATGAGAATATTTGAAATCAAAACCACAAATGCAAAAATGTAGAAGTTGTATTGTTGCAGGTTTGGGGTTTCTTCAGCGTCTGCTTTAGTGAGGGATTCTGTATAGAGGAAAAAAAAAAAGTGTTTAAAGCTTTGAATACCACGGCATTTCCATGGAAATGAGATAAACATTTTTTCAGATATTTTTGTTCTTAGGAGTTGACCCACCCAGTTCGCAAATTCTGAATATGGAGCACTGAACACTTGTAAAAATTGGTAATAAAACAGTTGTGCAGAAGAGCATCACGATGTGAAGTTCTTTGGCTTCACATTGCTGCAGCCAAGGTGCTGCCAAGCTGTGCTGTCGCTGTCTTTACAACCAGAGAGATTTAAGACATTTGCTGAAGCAAAGCTGGGCAAAAAAGGGACCTTGTGGTTGTAAACCTGAGCCTGCTCGTGGTTTCATAACTTGTCCTCAGTAAAACTCGTCCTGTGCTTTACAAGACTTTGAGTGTGATCTCATTACACCTGAATCCTGTTCACATTACAGATGTGTCCAGTTCCACGCATCTGGATGCAGAATCTTTCACTGTTGAAATAAATGGGAACATATCTAAAATGTTGTTCGAGTTCAGAAAGGTTAATAGTTAAAAAAAAAAAGGAGAAAATGGGCTTACTAGTATTAGGAGCGTGATTAATTCTAAATATTTCTTTGATCTGACATCTGGAAGATGTGGCGCAACGTGCTTTTCTCAGGTGGAGCTTTGGGCTCCGCAAAAGCGAGAACAATGAGCATGGTGGGAGTAACAATACAGGCTTTTAAAAATAGCTTTTCCGTATTTTGTGGGTTTTATTAAAACTCTCAGTGCTCTCGACTACTGCGGAGCAGACTGCCAATGGTGCTGAAGAGTATTGTCACATCGGGGCACTAAAGCTTGGCTGTCCCACGAACAGCTTTGCAGCTCTAAGTTGTGGGCATGGTGCTTTTGGTTTCTGCTCCCAGACTGTCCTTGTCACGTTCCTGTTCCACCGGGCAGTGCAAGCAGCGGGAGGATTTAACCTGGCCTGGAGTCAGTCAGCTGTGTTTACCGTCTGTAGCACCAACAAATAAAACTGGGTGGAACTGAGCGCAGCGTTGGAAGGCACACGGGTCATAACAAAGCCTGAATATGATTTGGAACATGGTTTTTAAGTGGTCTGTGGTTTGAGAAATGAGCTTAATGTTTTGCCATTCGTAACCCTTTCTGAATGAACCCAGATCCTGCAGACACTCCTGCAACTAGGAGTGAAGGCTGCTTTTTCTACTTCAAGAGCACCCAAAAGGCCCTCAGTCTGGCCGTTTGAAAAGTGCTGCTGCAACTTCACAAAACACAAACTTTGTTGAACCCCTTGCTCTGATGCCACATTAGTTTTGAAGTAGTCTCATTCAGTTATTTCATTAGAGGGATGAAGGTAATTGATTTACACCGTGGAAGTGTAAATCAGACTTTAAAATCAGACTGTAAAATTTATATATTCCTCTTACCTGAGTGCTCAGCAGACCTGAGATCTCTCTTCAGGCGGATGGGACCCACTGCAGTGTTAGTTTTCCATGTGTAAGGAGAAATGGCTCTTTTTTGCCTGGAGATACAGCCTTTGGTGCAGCGAGAGTTTGAGTTGTTGCTGTCACAAATGACAACATCACACTGGAGATAAACTGATGGGAAGCTCCGCAGGAACCTGAAGGCATTAAATTTGAACCTTCCGTGGTGTTCAAGTGGTGGGTAGGTTACCACAGTGTCATCTTTATTGCAGCTGCAACAGGATTTACAGATCTATTAAAATAGTCCACATGCAATAATCATTCTTGCATTCTTGCTGTTGTCTGTAACTGCAGCATCTAACTGGGGCATTGCTTTTATACGTGGGCACACAATGATGTTTTTCCCACCTCTGTTTATGTAATGACTTTAAATTTCTCTAAAACTCAGCTTCCAACCACAGCCTACTAAAGAAGATAAGTGGAAGACATAAAAAATAAAACAAATAGCTTTGAAATTTAGATTGCATTTCCTCAGATATAACAAGAACATAACAAAATTAGAGTCTTACCCACTTCTGATTAAGTCATATGTTGGCGATCCAAAATCAGGTTGTGGAGATGCTGTGCAGGTATCAACAAACACCAGAAGGTTTGGGTCAGTGGATTGAAGACTGACTTGAGCAAAGAGAGTTTGGTTCAAGTCTACGTAGTATGGGGACTGATGAATGGGCTCAGAGAATGAATCTGAACTGTAGAAGGCCATGCTGACATTGTATCTCCCCATGGCAGTTATGTTTTGGATTACATTATTTCTTGTTACGTAGAAGACTTCTAAGGTTGAGTTGTTTTCCATTTTGCATTTTGCAATAATCTCCATGTTCTTTTGACGGGTGATGATGTTCCCAGTCGAAGAGAGAGAGATGATGTTGGTGTAAGTGATGCTGTGACCTTCCTCCTGCAGAAGAAACCATGGGAAGTGCTCAGCTGTGGTTGTAGGAGCAGAGCACTTGAAAGCCCTTGCACTTGAGGGCTCTCAGAGAGCCTCAGAGACTTGAGATACCTTAGAAGTGTGGAACAGGCTGCAACCAAAAACATTATGAACCCTCCTCCTGTTTTTTCAAAAGACTGAACCAACCCATGCTGCAAAAAGGTTAAGGAATACTGCCTGGAGCGTGGAAGGTACCAAAGCTGCCCTTCAGTCGCTCTTGTCAAAAGAGTGCTGTGAACTAGCTCTTAGGGATTTTTGGGGGGTTAATTTGTATGGATCCTCCTGGACTTCCCTTAAAGGGCTCACTGATCATTAGGTTCTTAAAGAAGAAAACCATTCTTTCTGCTTGAAGACAGGCAACATGCAGTGGGGATGAGCTAAGTCAAAGTAAATCAACTTACTTAAATCATAAACTGCTTTCAGAAGCTTTTATCATTCATGTAACTTTCTTTCCCCCTTTACCTTTTTAATTGTTCCACAGCGGGTCAATGGGAAGGAAAAGGTCACCAAATCTGTTATAACTGGTCTGCAAGATGGATCAATCAGCTGCAGGAGAGACTCATTATAGCCAAGGGAGGCCAGATAAGACTTGCTCAAGACAATTTTCATGCTGTCTGAAGAGCATGTAAGGAATGCTGCCATTGGAAGAGAAAAAAAACAAACCCAAAACCACATGAGCACAAACTGCCATGGCCGTTTCTCACTTGGTAGCTCATGTACATTTGAGGTCATGCAGAAGTTTCAGCTACATTTCATGCTCAACTTCAAAACCGTAAGCAAAGCCACATAAAACTCATGCTGAAAGTTTAATTTTAAACCCAGTGACACAGATTGAACCTCTGCCGTTATAACAGGGAAAAGGAATCAGTGCTAGTGCAGAATGATGGGTGGAAATTGATTTTTTTTAGGCTTTTGAGGATCCCTTTCCACCTCAGTTAGTGGGAAGATGGGCATGTAAACATTTAGAACCAATAAGGAAAATGGTCCAGCTCTGGAGAAAGGAAATTATGACACAACTAAACCCTGTTTGACCAACCAGTGCAGGCCATTTTCCTGAGCACCTCAGGGAATAAAACCATTTAAACCAATCAGTCAATAAGAGTTTGTCGTTGCACCTCTAGGATGGTAACTATGCCTGCTTTGTCCAAAGAGAGGAAAAACTGAGATTTTCAGTGGTGCCAGCCAGAAAAAAAAGGACCCAAAAATGAAAGAACAGGTTTTCTTTTGCAGATGGGTCAGGTAATTCCTTATGCTCTGTAGGTGAGACTAATGTGGGATTTTTGTTTGCAAAGAAGGTAAACAAGTACCAATAAAAAGGCTTAACTCCTCAGTGTCAACCATCAGTTATTTTCGATGATTTTAAGGGAAAAAGCAAATGTGAGAATAAGAATTAACATCCTGCTGAGGTAGCAAGTGCACTCACTGTCGGGCTCCATGGGACCTGGCAGTGGAACACTGGAATACTGAGCTGAGAATCCTCTGTAGGAGCTGGAAGAGTCTGTGGCCAACACAACTGTCATCACATTGGACGACGATTCAAATGTGGGCTGGGCACGGCCACACACTTTCCCTATCAAGCCAGTGGTGGTGGTGAGGCCGTTGTAGACTGCTGTGAAGTCCAGCTGGCAGTTTCTGTCTAGTTCCAGGCTGTAAACAGAGGAAAAATTATTACAGTGTCTGGTGAATGCCATTCAACTGAAATAAAAGAATGGAGAACAGCAGAAGACACCAACAGACCTTGTTAAAACCAAATAAAACATGGAAGACATATAAAAATTATTGTGTTCCTTAGAAGAAGTAGTTTTTAAAGTGTAGGGTTGACTTTGGTGGGTCTCTGAAACCTCCTGTGTATCACCAGAGACAGGCTCTTGCCATCTTTCACTCTGCACGAGAGTTTTATTTCAGTGCTTGCTGCCACTGGTGAAAAGCACCAGCTGTACTGTGGAGGACAGACACTTCCAGAACAACATCAGCAGAAGGACCCAGGCCAGGAATGGTGGGAACAGAGACCACACTGTGCAGAATTCATCTCAGAGGGCAGCGGTCAAGGTCTCCTGTAGAATCCTATGCACTTCATACTGAATTCTTGTAGAGCAGTCTGCTGAATATCTCAAGAAATGTTCTTCAAGACTGACCTTTGAATTCCCTTGATTTTGAGACTTTCCTCCATGCACAGTGTCAGGGAAAGCCAGAAAAGGGCCGCCAGCCCATCACACGTGGGAGACCAACCCTGCTAAAGAGCAGGGTCAGGAAAATCCATGCCAGTGTGGTTTCCTTACGCATCCATCAGCATGTATACTTGGAAGTACCTGAGCCAGTAGCACACTATCTTCTTTGCCCGATGACCAGCAATACTGAGGAAGACACACCATGGCCAATAATTGCTTTATTCTTTGACCCTCAGCTCTGGATTGCAATTACGGTGCACACAACGGTTTTAAACATGTTTCTTGTGCACCAAAAGCTTTATTTATAGTGATGAATTTGAATTTGGATCATTCAGGCTGGCTTAAAGTTAACCTGCCCCTCATGGCTGGTCACCTGAAATGCTTTCTGTATTTCCCTGACTGCACTGCAGCAGCTGTAGGGTCATGTACAGTGATGCAGAGCCCATTGCAATTATTTTATCACAAGAGTCAACAAAGCAGATTTGTTTTAAAAGTGTATAGATGTTCTAGAAGTTTGAAGGCACTTTTGCTTCCCGTGTTTAAAAAATTAATGCCTTTAAACAGAATGGATAAAGAGTAATAGAGCATTAGGGCATTTACTCACAAAAAATCCTGGAACTGTAGGTTTATCTTCGAGTTTTTTGGTGTTTGTATGTGCCAGACACAGTATGCAAATGCAGGGTAAGGTGCTGGGTAGTTGGGGCTGCTGAATGTTCCATTGGGATCAGTTAATTGTCCCCCACAGTTTTCAGGTTCTGAAAAGAAGAGCAGATGTATTGATAACAGAACAGGTCATAAAAAATAAATATCTAAAGTTATGTGAGTAGCAGGACTTTGTTTCTGTAGGATTCCATTCTTTTGGAAATGGTTATAAGCAATGTAGTTATAACCACATTTAGGGTAAATTGGGTGCCCTCTTGGAAAACTGATAAAGATACTTCACCAACCCTGAGAGATCGTATATTACAGAAATCTGTAAAACCTTGGTCATGATCTGTGTGGAAGTGCAAAGTCTTCAAGTTTGAGAGATTCTACTTGATAGACAAGGGCAAAAAAATCATGTCAGTGGAAACCTCAGAAAGACAAACGTAGCCTAGAAATAGGGCACAATTTTTCAGCAGCAAAGTTAAGAACAGGAGCAGCATGAACTGGGATGTGGTAACTACTCTGTAAAACTGAAGATTTTAAGAGCTTAATACCGTATCACCAGGTCAGCAGAAGCAAAGCAGCTGGTCACAAGCTAAGATCGGTTTTGTCCAAGCTATTCTTATCTTCTAAGGGAAAAAAAGTAAGGAGCTTGTTGAGTAAAACCCCTTTCTGACTTCTGTGACCTGTGCTCAGCAGGAGTTCTGACTGGATGGTCAAGTTCTCTTTCTGTGTAAATGCTACAGTATTTGCAAACTGAGTAGATTTAGTAGAAGTCTGTAAGTAAAAGTCCCATAATGCTGCCTTTGCCATCATTTTTCTAAGCAAAATTTAACTTCTATTTAACCTGCACTGTTTGTTGCCTCTTTCACTGATTTTTTCCCCCACACCATTCTCTAAGGCCCAGAGTGAGAGTAATTAAAGACTCTGTTAATGGTCTCTAATTGCAGCCCTAAACTTTCCCTTAATGGGAAAGTTTCTTTTAATGGTGCAGTTCAAGAGGTATTTAATGACTTACTTGATTCTGGTGAAAAGAAGTAGTAAAAGACAAAGAAGTTTCGTGGGAAATCCACGGAGTTTGTTGTTATGAGGAAAGTTAAACTGTCTGAAGATGATTCAAGCACTGGGACTGCATCAGTGTCGTTACACACTTGCCCAAGAAGAGGTGAAGTAGTCGAGGGACCATCGTACACTTTAATGCTTTCTGTTTCACAGCTCGAAGAAGGAGCAAATCTATTGAAAAAAAAAACCATGGTGAGAACCACCTGAGCTCACTGATAGACACACGGGATCACAGATAAATATATCTACGTGGGCTGGGGCAATCCCACAGATACAGGCTGGGAAGAGAATGGATTGGGAGCAGCCTCGAGGAGAAGGACCTGCAGGTGCATGGGAAGCTCAACATGACCCAACAATGTGCATCCCAGAAAATTAAACCTTGGGCTGCCTCCAAAGAAGGCAGATTGAGGAAAGGGATTTTTCCCCCTCTACTCTGCTATCGTGGGACCTCACCCGGGGTACTGTGTCCAGCTCTGGGGAACCCAACACAAGAAGGATGTAAATCCACTGGAGCAAGTCCAAGGGAGGCCACAAAGATGCTCCAAAGGCTGGAGCACCTCTCCTATGGAGGCAGACAGAGAGCTGGGGCCATTCAGCCTGGAGAAAAGAAAGCTCCAGGGAGACTTGAGAGCCCCTTCCAGTGCCTCAGGGGGCTCCAGGAGAGCTGGAGAGGGACTTCAGACAGGAGGGAATGTCCCTGGAGGGACAGGACAAGGGGGAATGGCTTCCCACTGCCAGAGGGCAGGGTTAGATGGGATATTGGGAAGGAATTCCTGGCTGGGAGGGTGGTGAGGCCCTGGCACAGGTTGCCCAGAAAAGCTGTGGCTGTCCCATCCCTGGAAGTGTCCAAGGCCAGGTTGGATGGGGCTTGGAGCAACCTGGGATAGTGGAAGGTGTCCCTGCCCGTGGCAGAGGGTGGAACTGGATGAGCTTTAAGGTCCTTCCCAACCCAAACCATTCTCCATTCGTTGGAATACACATCACAGGCTCAATACAGAGAAATATTTGGAGGCAATACATTTCTGTGCCACATTGTAGTGAAATGGAACAGCGCAAAAGCACCTGTAGGAAATACTTACTTAAAATAGGAGAAAATGAGCCTAATTGTTTGATTTGTGTTCCTCTGAATTTGCCAGGTGCAGCTTGCATTTGCATTTAGGTCGATCCTTAGGGCTTTGTTGAGCTCATGAAGCGAAGCCCCACAGCGAGGTGCACCTGGTAAAGAACAGCAGCCACAAAAAACAGCTTGCAAGGGTCTCTCAAGTTTTCTCCTGCAATAATGTTTCATCCTCCGTTATGCAAAGACTCTGGGGCAGTCCATCATGGAACAGATAAGAAAAATTTTGTGCTATTTTTATTTATTTATTTATTTATTTGTATTACTGCAGTTTATGAAACCTGTTGAATCAAGTGGTAAAAGAGAATTAGGAAATATGTTTTAACCTAATTTTCCTAGTAGCAGAGGAAAGGACAGTTAGGAAAACACACAGATCAAGCCAGTAGAAAAACTGGAAATGCCAAGTGATGCAGGACACCTCAGCAACTCTCTTCAGCAAGGTTTATCACCACAAGCACTTTAGGGGTCTTTCCCCTACACTGAATTCCTGAAGATCATTGGATCTGCTCCTGAGGTTCATCCCTTGACTTAGAAGAATTTGGGAACCTACACCTTTGGCAATCAAAATGCTCTTTTGATTTGAGCTTTTCAGACTTGATCTTCTAAAGGACTGTGCGTGGGATCATTTTGTGTTTACTGCTGCATGCAATCCTGATCCTCCACCTCTGAAAGGACACTGCCAAACAGGGAAAGCTCCAGAGAACGGCAACAAAAATGATCAAGAGATTAGAATATCCTCCAGACAAGGAATAAGTAAATGGACTGAAGCATTTCAGGTTGGAAGTCTGAGAACAAGGGGAAGAAGGAGGTGCCAGAGGTCTATAAATTGGTAGAGAGTGTTAACATGAAATATTCTCTTCCAATACAGCAACTAAGTGGCCTGGAATGAAACCAGTAAGTTGTGGTTTTGGAACAAACAGAAGGAACATTCTCCTTGCACGTGAATCTTTGGAGCAGGGGGATGTGGAAGGTAAAAGTAAAATATAAACCAGGTCAAATCTAGGAAAGAGAAAGCCATTGTTAACTATTAAGCACAAATACAGCATTTCCTCTGTTTCAGGAGCCCTAAACCAAATTTGCTGGTGAGTGGGAGAGTATTCTAGGGAAGTATTATGCACGTTTGTATCCATATTCTTGCCTAAACATCCTCTCTTGACTTCTTCTGGGTTCAGGATGTGGGGCTACCTAGACCTAACCCAGTTCTCTTCTGAAAAAAACACAACCCAACTCTATCTGACATCACTGACATCACTTAATCAGTTATGAAGGAGTTGCAGTAATTCTGCTATTTCTTACACCATTGTATAGGACACTTTAGGGAAAGCTTATAATCCGATTTGAGCATAAGATCACCTTTCTACTTTAATATTAATCTAAAAATAATTGTCTAAAACAGCCAGAAGAATTTTCTATACAGCCTGTGCAGTCCCAGATAAAAAGGTCAGGGTTTCTGATGGACTCCAGAGGGAAAAGAAACAAACATTTCCCGAGTAGTCACCTGGTTCCACATTGCTCTAATGTAGTATTAGTTTATAAAAGCAAATTTCCATTCCAGAGTGAAACACCTTCAAAATCTAGTTCTTACATTAAAAATTTGCCATAGGGAGTAATGTTAGGAATTTTTTTTATGATTATTTAACATTTTTAATGCTTGCTGGAACATTTAGGTGCTATTATTGTGCATCAATACATTAAGATAAGATGCACTTGTAGAGACATGTTTAATGTTTTCCCCTTCAGTTGCCTGTTAAATACCTATTGTGCAAAAACCAATAAAATTTCACAGAGAACAAAAGACTAGATCTCCATACCTGTGGATTCTATTGAGTTGCCTTCAGTGAGAGCCAGAGCAGTGAAGAGAGGAAGGAGGAGGAACTGTTTGAGCCCCTGCATTTTGAGGGCGGCTGGGGAGGGTAGGCTTTGGCTTTTCTAACTTTTATACCTGCTGCTATTTCATAACCATCTTCTAGTACACGGTATCATGGAGGGAGGGCTTAATCTCTCAGTTACTGTTCTTTTTAACAGATATAAATGAGAAAGTAGCAGGTGTGCCCGTTTTTTAACTGGGCACTGTGTGGAGTAAATTTAACTGTGCTTTTGTCAGCTCTCCTGGGTTCAAAGCACATTTTCCAGTTGATTTCATTGAGTGTCTGTTTGGGTGTGTTGACATGAGCAGGAATGTTGCAGAAGGGATTGACAGATTCCCTTGGGAGACACATTTGCAGTCTGCCCTTAGCACTGGTCAGCAGGAGCTTGGGTTTCCCACCTTCATTTTGACACCTATCCCTTTGGGTTACACTGGGCACATCATTCCCTGTCCTTGGGGATTCCTCAGGTTGGAAAGTGCGACTACCATAATAGAGCTGTCGTGAGTAACATATTGCTGAAACACTCAGGGAGGAACAAGGCCAAATTCATGTCATCAGAGATTAAAAGAAGATTGCACTGCAACTGCTTTGCAGACAGAACTTTCGTAGTCCCACAGTAAAGGCTACAAAAAAGGAATCATCCTTTCCTTCCTGGGGAAAGGAAACAGGCAAAGTCCTAAGAGCTTCAATTCCTTTTAGCACAACTCCAGTGAGTACCTGTTCCAATATGTTTACCCTGCTTTGTCCCTTTCATAAGGAGCAAAGCTCTCGAAATCCAGAGTATTTCCCACTGCAGCAGTGGATTCCCACTTTTTAAAGCTTCTAGAGGCTGTGATGGTGCCAGTGGCGCAGATGTGCTGTTGCCTGACCTTGGGTGGGTGTGGGACCTGCGTGGTGTGTGAGCAGCCAGGCTTCCCACGCTGCCTGCGTGTCCCATTCCAGCACGGAACACATATCCCACAGCTGAGCAAACAGGGCTGCTTTCAACTTTCCTAGGAAGGTCAAAGTGTAATGCAGATCTTCTTGGAACACATCCAGGTACCTTTCTTTCATCTTTTTTTTTTTCCTACAAACCCATTTTGTTCTATAAGCAAACTACAATAGTATGTATCTGTAATGACACTATACTTCTAATCTCAGGCGTAGGCCTTTAAAACAATTTTGTCTGATTTTTAACTCACTTAAAGGATTTTGAATGCAACTGTCTCTTCATCATGACAAAATACTTACACTTTCCTTTAAGCGTGGGGGCATCGAATACATAGATAAAGATGTTGCATGGCAAGGTTGGATATTAGGAAGAAATTTTTTACAGAGAGGGTAATCAGCCATTGGAATGGGCTGCCCAGGGAGGGGGTGGATTCTCCATCCCTGGAGGGTTTTAAGATGAGACTGGATGTGGCATCAGTGCCTCGGGGCTGGGAACCACGGCGGGGTTGGATCAAGGGTTGGATTTGATGATCTCTGAGGTCTTTTCCAAGCCAGCTGATTCTGTGAGTCTATGATTTGAATTCCCTTTAGCTTCTGGAAATGTCAAATTTGCATTTACTCTGTATAGCCTTTCATTTCTTAAACCTGCACACATACTTGCAAGGAATTTTCAGACGCTAACATCCATTTTGCATGCAGGGAATGTGTGAGCTGGTGTGTGGAGCCCTGCCAGTCAGTGCTGTGTGCATCAGAACCAAGGCTGAGCCCGTAAGTGACGGCAGTAACACCTCTGGGATAACATATTTAAGAAAGACAAAGTAATCATGCAGAAATAATTGTGGACAGGCAAGAGAGGAGCGAGAACCTGTGAGAGAAGCAGACCCCATTCCATATCCCCCTGTGCTGCTGTTGGAGGGGAGTAGTTGGAGAATTCAGGGGTGAAGTTAAGCCCAGGAAGAAGGAAGGGGTGGGGGGAAAGTGTCTAAAGATTTAGGGTTTATTTCTCTTTCTACTCAGATTTGATTGGCAATAAATAATTTTTTCCCAAGTAGAGGCTGTTTTGCCCATGACAGTAACTGCCAAGGGATCTCTCCGTGGTCTTATCTCAACCACGAGTCTTTTGTTGTATTTTCTCTCCCTCATCCAACTGAGCAGGGGAGTGATAGGGTGGTTTTGGTGGACGCCTGATGTCCACCCAGAGTCACAACCCATCACATCACTCTAGAAATCTGAGTGTTCAAAATGTTTTCAAATCTGGTGTGCTAAGCCCATGTTCAGGCAGTGTGATGTTTTCAGGTACCAGGTGATGCTGAAGTATTAATGGCCCACTTTGAATTTCCTCTCCCACCTCAAAAGAAAATGGCCATCAAGGTTTCATGGAAGTCCTTAAGATGAGAAGAGAATGACTGTAGAGAGGGTGGTTTACAACAGCAGCTCCTCAGAAGAAGTTAGCGTGCATTTCAGTTCAAAGGAACAAGGATTCACTGTTGTGACACGTATTTACAGGCACTTTTTCTCACTGCCTGCACCCAGGAATGCAACAGCAGGGAAAATGTGATTTCAGGCACTTTAAATCATGACCTTTGAGAAGCAGAGCCGCAGGGCTACGAGTGTGGTGGAGTTTTGTACTAATCACTAAGTGTGGTTAGGAAACACTCTGGCTCGGGATGAGCATCCCGCAGGATGAGGACTTGGGCAGTGAACCTGCTCAGCCGATGCCAAGGCTCAAGCACCAGGTAAGAGATTAGACCTCGAGCCTTCACAGGAGACCTGTGAGATTTGGGCTTTTGAGAGCTGGCCAAGTTACCCATGGAGAAGCCAAGTTTCAGATTGACTCTACTCCCTTTTTTTTGATGGGATGAAGCATAAAAGGAAAAGTTGCTGAAAAAGTGGACTTTTTTTTTTGTCTTGTATGGCACAGCCTCTGAACTCCAGGCAACCTTATTCAGTACAGGGCAGCTCATGGCATTTGTCATATGGAAATTGAATATTGGCCCTAAATAGGCTTTTCACAGTCAGGCCAAATTCACCAGACTATCAAAACTTAATCCATTTCTCTCTCTGAGATGACCACTGTGCTCCTGTACAGTCCTGCAGTCAACAAGGTATTTTTCTCTATTATGAAGTGAAAATTATTGATTTCCACTTTTATTCCACCAAGTCCTTCCAAGTAGGACAATGTAACATTGAAGTACAGAAAAACTTTCTTGGCTCAAAGTGATATAATTTGAATACATTTTGAAAGAAAAAGAATGAAGCAAATACTTCTAATGAAGTAAATTTCAATATGTAATTTTTTTATAGTTGTAGTCTTCCCTAATAAAACTTGACCTATGGAAAGATGATGATAGTTTATATGTATTGCAGAGATTATACCTCAGTACATCTGCAATATTCTTTCCAAA
Source organism: Oxyruncus cristatus (assembly GCA_013399855.1). Taxonomy (NCBI): domain Eukaryota; kingdom Metazoa; phylum Chordata; class Aves; order Passeriformes; family Cotingidae; genus Oxyruncus; species Oxyruncus cristatus. Next base: position 261,845 of record VXAY01000089.1, read on the forward strand.
TATTTTGAAGTTCCTATTTAAGGGAAATGCTCAGCATTACTGATTACAAAGGATAATTATCCTTTGGTTTATCTCTCTTTGTGAGCTCAGAAAGCAGAACTGTGATGTGTGCACCTGTAAGGCAGGTCAATCTTCCTTAAATGCTCAATATTTTAATTATTCGGTACCATGGGGAGAACTGGAAGAAAACCTTGAGAGGGAAACAAAGTCTTGATGAGAAAAAAACAGCAGCTGATCCAATTATTCTTTGAGAGAATTTATTGAAGCTTAGGGCTTTACAAATCTGCAATAGGGGCCCAAAAGGTGTCAAATTAAAGAACTAAAGGACAGTTAAGATTAAATACCTACAGATTTACCCTGCCTGGTGTATTGTAATATTAGGAATCAGTAGCAAATCCTGCAATGTAGCGATCACATAGAGAAGTGACCAACGTGTTCTGGTCAGAAGGAGCATTTTTGGGGCTGTTCTTACTGGGGGACAATAACAACGACGACACCACCGCTTGTGCTTCTTTTGCCTCTTGTCCTGTAGCTCGGGGAGCCTTGGGGAGGATGAGGGGGTCTGTTGCCTGGGAGAGGTCGAGGATGTTGAGGGGGTCTGTTGCCTGGGAGAGGTCGAGGATGTTGAGGGGGTCTGTTGCCTGGGAAGGGTCGGGGATGTTGAGGGGGTCTGTTGCCTGGGAGAGGTCGGGGAGGTTGAGGGGGTCTGTTGCCTGGTGGGTGATGGGGAGGGTCAGTGCGTGGGACGCAGCCGGACACTTTGCACCGTAGGCAAACCCTTGGGGAGACGGGACCTCTGAAGTGGAACTGGGCAGGCCTCTGGGCTGATGAATTCCCACAGGTTGGGTCCCTCACGCACCTGAGAAAGGAAAAAAGAAAAAGGAACACGTATCAATGGCCATGTAGGAGTTGGGACGGGCTCACTAAGCCCGTTTGGTCACTCGGTTTCAAGACACTTTCCTTCAAGGATTTCTGCCTGTCACCTTAATCACAGTTCACAGCACAGAACTCCTGAATGCAGGTGCAACCATATGGAATTTAAATGTCTGCTGGTGCAATATGTACCACAACATCTATAAATACCACACATGTAAATGTGTAAACGTAAAGCACCCGAAGGAATTTTTAAATACATGAGGAAGAATTACCGCACGGGCCTGTTACCTTTCCAAAGTTATTCTTTCTTTTAACTCCCAGAATTTCTGAAGAGCTATGCAGAAACGATTCCACATCCAAAATCCACCAAAACCCCTTTAATCAGATGCTTCATTCTCTAAATTTTTTGCATAATTTGTGAAATACCTTCTGAGAATTTATATCAATTCTTCTTTCCCCCCAGAACTAATTGAAGCGAATTAAACATAAAAAGCCAGTGAATGAAGCATAATAGCTGGTTCATTTAAAATCCTGCTGCTTCTAGCATGTCCTGTGTTTCAGGGCTCTGTGTCTTTGGGGTATATATTCATTGCTGTCCATGTACATTTTCCCAAATAGCTTTGATAACATCTTGGCATGTGATAATTTCAAACCCATGTGTTCTTAAGAGCCTTCTTGTGGCACATGTGAAACACAGCACAGGAGTTGACTCCAGGCCTGCACTGAGGATTGCTCGAGTGCCTGACCCTTCACAGGAGTCTCTGGCATTGATATAGGGTCTGCTGGTGGTCACTGTGATGCAAATTCCCTTTCCTAACTCTTATCCTAATCAATCCTTAGGGGCTGATAGTGCATTAAGTTCTTTAATATAAATTATTTCACATTATAAACTGTAATGTAGTGGTAATTGGTAGGGTGGCTGTGACTGACTACCAATCAAATTGAGTTGTACCTGAATGTTTGAAGGGTGCAAGATCAGGGTGTAAAACTGCATTTGGGGTAGCATAGCTCGGCTGGGACTCCCCATGTGCATGAATAAATATTTACCCTTCTACTGTTATACTTGGCATCCCAGGTCTCCTTGGTTGGCACAGGACACTCAAGTATCTTACTAACAACACCCTCGTGTGGAAGGGCAGGTCACTGAAGTTTACTGGAGAGGAAGAAATTTAGTGTTAATAACGTTAATAAACCATATGTAAGCACAGAGCAGAACGCAGCACGTAATAAACAGTAGCATGGTTTGAAAATTTAATTGTGGGCCTGGCTGGCAGTGCCTGGAAATAGCAGCTGAGTGGAGAGGAAATGAATTTCTCTCCCTTTGATGGTGCACCATTAAAAGCTTGTTACTCCCTCCCACAATTAACCCCGAGGTGACTCATTAGTGTCGTTCTCTCCTGGGAAGAGGATGAGCTTGTTGGGGTCCTGAGATGTTTCTTTGCCCGTGAGCCCTCCAGAGCACATGGGCACTGGCTGGGCAGCAGCCTGGCAGGCTATGGGTGGGCATTTTAAATGTGTTTTATCCACAAGTGATGCAGACATAGGCCAGCTCATCCCCTGGGCACTTAGATCCAGGATGGTTCTGCTGCCACTCCCTGTATCAGCCGTGCCTGGATAAGCCGTGGCATCCCCAAGATCCCTGCCTGCCCCTGCACTCCCCAGCTACCCCCTTTCCCTGCACTCAGGTACCCTCTGCCATTAAACCTCCAGCCTTTCCCAGCTCACACCTCTTACCCAGCATATCCCTTAGAAAAAGAAGTCACTAAAAAGAAGAAAGAATCAAAACACCTTTTCTGAACTTGCAGTTGCTGGGTTTGTATTAAAAGCATGGGCTTTTAATGGAGAAAAAAAAAAGGAAAATGAGTGAGCTGACTGAGGAAAATATTTGCTTTTATGCAATCAATTAATATACATTGTAATCAGCTGAATGCATTAGAACTAGGAAATGTTATTAGCAACAGTTCTGAGGAATAGAGTTGTCGTGGACAAAGGGTTTATATTAAGCAAATTGTAGGGGTTTTAATACTAACGATGACATATTAGTGGCATTAATGGGAACAAGATTTAATTCTGTTTATTCCTCTGTGTAAGAAGATAATCCCACACTCAAATGTATGCTTTGCATCTGAAGTTGAGTTTCCTGTATGTTGTCAGCACAAGGCAGCTGAGCGTCCTTTACCAAGGTGTAGCTGATAGGGCCAGGCTTCAAAAGAAATCCTTAGGCTGCTCTCTAAGCATCTGAAGCAGAATGTTACCAGTTAATGAGTGGAATTTGCAATTCCATTTTTTTCAAAAGATAAAGCCCGTTGTAGAAAACAAGTTCAAACCAAATACCACTGAATATGTCAAAAGGATTCCCACTGACTCAGCCTTGATGCAACTTTGCAAGTGCAGGGAAGATGACTTCCTAGGAGTGAGATGATCTCAACTAAATATATATCGGTTTAGTGTGTCTACCCCAGTGAATTCCCCTTCCTCAGTACTTTCATCACAACAGGCATTTCTCCCATATCATTATAAACAGCATTTTCCATCCCCTGATTTGTATGGAAGCCAAAAGAATTGTCCTGGAAATGAAATACTAGATCCATGAGTTGTGCACAGTGGAGACAGGCAGCCATGCCAGCCCATCATCAGATCACAACTTTGATGGAGAACTAGGGATATAAAATCAGAGTAAATACACATTACTTACTGGTGGTACTGGCTGTTGTTTCAGTGGCTGGAGGGACTGACAGAGCAGCTGAGCTTGTCACTGTGAGAAGAGAAAATGTGAAGTCAAACATTGTCGATGTTCTAAATACATTGATGACTCCTACGAAAACCAGCAAACCGCTCAGCAAGGCTGAAGAAACAAATACCTGGGTTTTCAGCTGTTGTGGGCTCGGTCGTGACTGTCAAAGAGAAAACAAAAGCCACACTTCAGTAACTGTTCCTTGCAAAGCAAGGACTGACAAGGGGAAGGGCAGCAGTTTACTCCCAGGATCATGCTGGATCCTGCAATTCTGGCCGATATACCAGAGCCACACATACCTGCTGCTCCAGGTGTTGTGTTTTCTGCAGGGGCTGATTGGAGACAAGTGAGAAAACAAAACTGCAGGTTAAAAGCTCTTTTCCCAGCACTGGAAAAGTGAGAGATACCTGAACCACAGGATTGCTGTAGGTCTCACTGGAGTGGCTGGATGATGGTGCTGCTGCCCAGGGCAGGCATTAGGAAATTGCCTGGAGCAAGAGCAGCCTCAGTGGGAGGAAAACACATCCCTGTGCAGGCTGCCCCTGCCATGGCCTCAGCCAGGCTCTGATCTGCCACGTGAAAGGCTCTGGGGACCTGGGGATGTTTGCTAACCAACAGTTTGGGGGTTAATGAGATAAGTTCCTAACACCCCGTGCCCACAGGAGCGTTGTGGTCTGTGCTGCCATCTCGGTGGGCATTGAACCTGCCCATTCCCATGGGAAGCACATCCCTGTTAGTGCAGCGATGGGGATGCAGCTCTGGGAAGTGCTGGAAGGCTGTGGCTTTCTTGAAGTGGGATGATCAAGGGCAGATCTGAGTTTATATTGGTGCAGTGTGCCTGCCCCAGCAGTTTCCCCTTCTCTAGTGCTTCCACCAGTGCCAGTATTTCTGCTTTCCCTTTCCCTCCTTAACTGTGCACAGAAGCCAAGGGAGAGACAATTGGGATTATCTCTGATTCCAGTGGCTAAACCCATGAGATTATACACAGGGAGACAGTCCATACATGATCAGATCATAGGTAGACAACTAAACATGCAATCTGGAGTAACACTGTATTACTTACAGGTGGTAATGTTTGCTGGTGCAGTAGTAGGAGAGACTGTTGCTGTGAGACAGAAAGGATGAAATTAAATATTGTTTGTGTGTTAAATGTGTATTTTTCACCTGACACCCACAGCATGTAAACCATAGTAATGACAAATTACTCACAAGCGGTAATGTTTGCTGGTGCAGCAGTAGGAGGGACTGTTGCTGTGAGACAGAAAGGATGAAATTAAATATTGTTTGTGTGTTAAATGTGTATTTTTCACCTGACACCCACAGCATGTAAACCATAGTAATGACAAATTACTCACAAGCGGTAATGTTTGCTGGTGCAGCAGTAGGAGGGACTGTTGCTGTGAGAAAGAAAGGATGAAATTAAATATTGTTTGTGTGTTAAATGCGTATTCTTCACCTGACACCCACAGCATGTGAACCATAGTAATGATAAATTACTCACAAGTGGTAATGTTTGCTGGTGCAGCAGTAGGAGGGACTGTTGCTGTGAGAAGGAAAAGATTAAATTAAATTTTATATGCATTTTAAATGGATTTTTTTTTCACCAAGTCCCACAGTATATAAGCCAGAGTAATGTTGTATTCCTTAATACAGAAAGAAAAGGTGAAATTAAATACTGTCTGCATTTTAAGAAATACTTTTGCTCTGAGACCTGTAGCATGTAAGTCAGAGTAACACTGCATTACTCACAAGCAGCAGCATCTGTGGGTGCAGCCGTAGGAGAGACTGTTGCTGTGAGACAGAAAGGGTGGAATTAAATACTGTGTGCATGTGTGACAACACCAGTATATTTTTTGTGCGTGCCCAGCCCCCTGTGAGAGCACTGCACACTGCACATTGACCAGTGCTTCATAAAATATATCAACTGTGGAAGTTTTGCAAGACCCGTGTGGGGAGAACTCACCAGCTGGAGTGGGCTGTGCCGTGGCCGGGGTGGGAGTAGGTGGTGGCTCTAGGGAAGAAAACACAACAGTGGATTTCTAGCTTTGCTACAGAGGATCCTTGATAGAGGCTTTCAGTTACTACGTGAAAACCAAGAGATCAGCGGGGATTTAGAACAACCCGTTCACCTCTGGGATCATCATCACCAAAAGGGATAAGGTGGCAAACCCTGTTTCAAACGTCAGGTGATAATGGTTGCAGTTATCTCACAGGGGAAATCTTTAATTTTTTTAGGTATGGCATATACTCACCAAGGGGTGCTTGAATTGCCTGTTGACTTCACTTGAGGCCTTTACTAGTAAACCCAACCCTACTGAAAATTTGCTTTCATATTTCCCCAGGATAAGCTGTAAAGCAGCATTTTTGGGGCCAGTTCTCACCCCCAACCTGTTTCAGCCAGTTGTGCCACACCTCACTCATCCCAGGTCCATAGGGTGCCTGCCACACGGATGAGCTTTGCCCATGGACCACAACTTGCCATGACTCTGACCACACAGAGGCTGTGCTGGCTCGGGTTCTCCAGCTGCACGTGTGTTTCCAACCAGAATACAGAACTGCTGGAAAAGTGGGAATGGATTTGGAAAAATCCTAAAAATAATTCCCATAGTTTATAATTCATGGGAAATCGGGGTGGGAGGACTGATATACCAGTGAAATGGTGAATAAAATAGCCATGCGTAAAGCAGACAGGTAACAGAGTAGGAAATGGCATCGGGTAAGACTGACAACTATATTCCAGGCAGCCAAAGGATTTGAGAATTAAAATAAAAAATTAAAATGCAAAGCCGTGTGAATAAACTGCATGAGTCAACAAAAAGAAAAAATGTGGTAAACCCCAGAAATTCTCACGGGGCTTGGCTTCATGCCTGAAATGATTCCACTGGTGGGAACCAGTTGTGCATAAAAATCTTAGCAGCAAGCACACTTAAATTGCTTAGTAGGCAAAAGCTTATGAGAGAGCATAGAATATTCCTGAGTTGGAAAGGACTCAGAAGGATCATTGAAATCCAACTCCTGGCCCTGCCCAGGACACCCCAACAGTCCCACCACTTGCCTGAGACTGTTGTCCAAACACTTCTTGAGCTCTGTCAGCCTTGGTGCTGTGCCCACTGCCCTGGGGAACCTGTTCAGTGCCCAACCACCCTCTGGGGGAGGAACCTTGTCCCGAGGTCTAACTTAGGAGTGCCAGTGTACCTGCACAGATGACACCGGCGTCCTCTTTGTGCAGGCATTTATGGACACCGATCCCTGCGTGGGAGCACTCCAACAGGTTCTCTTCATCCCCTCTGCACTGCACGTCGTCGAGGAGGATGCTCCCAGAGCCTGGGCCAAACTGGGCTTCAGACAGAGCTAGCAGGGCTCGTCCACACCCCAGGCTCCTGCACACGACCTGGGCGTCCTCCAGATCCCAGGAATCATCGCAGACCGTTCCCCAGCTCCCGTTGTAGTAGAGTTCCACGCGGCCGGCGCACTGGTCACCGCCTGTCAGTCGCAGGGGCAGAGCAGTGGGAAGTGCTGTGGAGAAAGAGCCCGTGTCCTGTGTCAGTGGGGTGTTCCCAAAGTGGTGGCTCAGCTCCTCTCAGGCCAAGGGTCGCCCCAGTGGAGGCAGGAGCAGGCAGCCCACACCCTGGGTCCTCCCCTGAATTTCAGTGCTGCTCTAGGACAGTTATTTTAAATTCTCACACCCAGCTTTATACCCTGGGGGCACTGGCAGGGTCCTCTCCCAGTGTGCTGATCTCTGGGGAAAACGCTCCTCTCCCATGCAGCCAGTCACCTTTGCCCACTGTGTGCATCAAAGGGAACCTTTCCCCCCTTTTCTTTACCATCATCTACACCGCAGTGCTGCCTGAAGGACAAATACCCAACCTTTTCCTGGGATACTGTGCAATCTAAGGGATATGGTTTGGGATCGGTTTTTTCCACCCTTTTAATAATGCCTGGTTCAGCCTCTTTCCCCATCCTTGCTGACCCTCTGGCATAACAGATGGCTGGCACAGCACCATTTCCCCAGAACAGTGGCAGAGCTATTTCTTCAGCCCACACTCATTTCTGAGAGCTGGGTACTTACAGAATACTCCACACATTTATCTCCCTTTCAGAGGGAAAGGCTTTTAGAAATCTGAAGTTCCAAATTAGTTTTATGGGCCTGGAGTGTATTTTTCTTTCAGAGAAAGAAATCAGAGACACTGCCAACAACATAATTGAGTTCCTCCTAGTTTGTGGCCGTCATAAACTGCACCAAGTACACACACCTGTCTTACTTCTTGGTGGGTCAGCAATTACGAGGGTTTCATTTGGGGATGTTTTGCTGTCACCTGGCAGCCATTTGTAACCAACTAATGCACATCCATTCTGGATGAGGGCCGTGTTTCCTGGGACTCCTTGTCCTTAATTCCATTTTGCTGTCCATGATCAAAGCTCCTTCCATCTGAGTACCATGCTAAGCACTTACTTCTGCAAAAGCTGGCTGTGAAGAACTGCCAGCAGCAGCGTGCTTGGCTCACTTCCCAAGATCTAGGTTTACACTTCCACAAGAATGCCAAATACAAGTTCAGGGAGGAAAACAGTTAATTGAAAAAAACCCCCAAAAACTCATTAACCTGCTGATCTAGGCACTGAGTACTTGCCAAAGATTGTGAAAGGTGCTAAACAGAAAGTTTAAGACTACTTTAAGATTAAATTAGATGTGTACATTCAGGTGGGAATAGGGGGAAAGAGGCAGATTAAAAATTCTCTATTCAGATTCAGATCTTGGCTTGAATTACAGGCAGAAATGAATTTGTTGTTATTCAGCTGATATTTAGAATGACTTTATTGGAAGGAAGCACCTTTCCTATAAAAGTTCATAAGTAAATGAAGTATTTCATTAATCTGAAATAGGATCATTGGTCTGAAATTTTCATGGGCACCTTTTTCAGAAAATGAAGTACTGATTAGGTTGCAGTCTCAAGAACCTTTAGAGTATTATTGTGGGCTGTCTAGAGACAGCTGAACTGCAACTTTTCACTTTCAGCAAATTAATAAAGGAAAATAATTGATGTATGTGTATTTTTTCAAAATCAATTCTCTGTGTTTAGTTAAGTGTGGAACTTAATCAAAGGAAGCAGTGAACAACTAATTTTCCCGAGACTTTACCATAGTTTACCTGCAATATGTACAAGTGAAAATAATGAGGTTATTAATTAGAGCTATAGAAGAACCTTTTTTTTCCCCCTTTAACCATTGAACAGCATCTCTGTTACACACAGTATGGGTAAATGAGATGAAATTGTTTGCTCAAATGCTTGGTTAAGGAAGTGGAGGCAAAAAACTTAGTGGTCACAAGCACAGAGTTCCATGGTAATTCTAGTGAAAACACATTTACACCATGCATTTGGCTCCTTAAGCCTTAATAATAGTCAACAGATGACTCCCTTTAGAAATTCACTTTTAACTTTTGAAAGCCAAGCAAATAAATCTTGAGGGACCACATTAATTTCTCAGTTTCACTGGTGTATGCAGAGAATTGCAAACGTTTTTCATTCAGCTGGAGTAGACTCCAGTAGACCAGCACAGTTAAGCAAGGCAAGCAGCAACATCTGATCAAAGTTTTGTAAAATACTCTTTAGGTAGTAAAGTTTTTTTTTCTATCCTTTTGAAAGGGAAATGACTGGCAGAAAAGAGGTAGAAAAAGAGCGACTGATATTTCTTTGCTGAGCCAAAGATTCGCCCGTTAATTTGTGAGACAACATTTGCAGAAATTAGGATGGGTAGATCCTAGATCTTGGACATGAAAATATTACTTGAAATAAGGTTGGTGGAGCAGTAAGTAAATCTGTATTACACTTTCTGGCACCGAGTCTCAGCTCTGAGTTTCTGGCAGCAGAGGTAAGGATGTGGAAGACGAGCAGTGTTAAAAAAGAGGCTTTAAAAGAGAGAAACTATCAGTTGCCTTGGTAATTGTTTATCGTGTTATGCAGCATCTTGGACTAGCAGATGGTTTGGGTGTTAAACAGGAGGCCACAGCTCCCAGACTGTACTGAGCTCCTCAGGCCATGCCACTGAAACTAGAAAGGTGTAGAGAGAATGGCAGAAGGAAAAGTGAGGTCTGTGCACTCTCTGGAGGACAAGAATTCCAAATGATCTTCATAAACCCAATCGATGTCAAAAATCAGCCAGATAAAAGCCAAAAAGGACAGGTGGAGCAGGCAGCTCGTTGGAAAGAGAAAACTGGTGCACAATGGCAAAGTCATGCTTTCAGGTGGCACAGAAGGGCCATGGAAAAGCGGGAAGTTTGTGATGTGACACTACAGTCAGCCAGTGCAGGCTCAGTCTTGCTCTCAGAGGGACACATGGACCTGCTTGTTGTCACTGGTTCTGAACAGATCTCAGCTGCTCTGTCAGGGACTGTGTGTTTAAGAAAGAAAGAGGTAGTGGGAACAGCTTGGATGGATGACTTAAGAATATAAGAGGCTTGGAAAAAAAGGGAAACTTTAAAGAGCTGAATTTAGTTTATGTGGAAAGTGTCTGTCACTGTTGTGAAGAGGGCTCTGAAGGGCACGGCCACCAGTTTCTTTGCTTCCCAGAGAGCCAAAAGAGCAACTGCAGGCACTGCAGAAAATGCCCATCAGTAAAAGAACATTGAATATAATGTCCAATGCATTGTGCATTTTAAGAGTATCTGTTAAGTTCAGAGGCGAAGTACAGGGTCATCTCTCTGGGGGAGGTTTGCATAGGGGTTTAGAGGTACTAATGCTGTCAACTTCTGCTTCATTAGAACAGGAGGTGGGACACCATGTGGGGGATAGGAAGGTGCCAGCTCAGCTGATGGCTGATGCAAAATGGCCCTTTCTGGTGAAATTCTGGGTTTAAGATTTTTTTAATACCTAAGAAATTATTCCATAAATTTGTTAAAGCAGCTCTTTCATTAAAAGCTTGTGAAGTGTGTTATGAAATAGGTGCCAGAGTAAGAGCTGCCCCAGCAAAGAGAATGGGGAAAGGTGGGACCTTGCAGAACTATCAGCACTGAGGAAGGGCTGGACCCAAGCTCTGGATTTTCCCAATCCAAGTTGATTTTCCCCCCGGTGGGCACCACTAAGAGGTGCTGAGGAGGAGCATGAGAACGGGACAAGCACAGCAAGGTATGCCCAGGATTGTCTCTTTGGCACCCGTCGGCAGGTCAGGGACTTTCTGAGCCCCAAATGGTGCCTTGCACAGTGATGAGGACAGAGATATTTTTGCTCCTAAAGCACAGAGGTTGTACCTGGCTCCTCCTTACCTTCAGTCACTGTAGACAGTGGTGCTGGAGTTGTTGGTGCCTCTGTTTTGGCTTGAGCTCGGGCAGCTGCCACCAAAGCCTGTATTCCTGTGACAAAATAACCTCTTGAAGTTTTGAAGAAAAAACCAGCAGGAACAGTGAGCAATAGTGACCAGCACAGACATGAACCAACATTAAATTTGGATTAAAGTATCTGGATTTGTCATTTTGCTGAAGAAAAGTGTGAAGTCTCTATTGCTACTTAACACCACAATGAATAAATGTGCAGAAGTTGGATTTTGAAGCCTCTTAGCTACTGGAGGATGAAGCAATACGTTCTTAGCCCCCTTTACTAAACCTCATTGCATACTTTTTCCATAGAGTATAGCTTTTCCTTAGCTTACTTTCGCTCCAAACAGCTCTTGCCACTCGAGCTTTGCCTTCAGAAGTTGTGCTTTGGACTCCTGGTGTAGATGCTGCCTCAGCCTCTTCATTTACTGAAGTGGATGCAAAGGAGGAGTTCAGGGATGTTGAAGTGGCTGTGAAAGTATTGAGGAAAGACATTACTGGAGAAAAACATCAATCAGTGGTAGAAACTGGAGCTGATGATTGCTGATATGATTTTGGTTATGTCCTTGAAGGAAAAGTGACTTGGATTGTAGCCTCTAAAATCTGGTAATTTGAGCAAAAACTCCTGGTAAATATTTACACAAGTGAGGTGGTGTTTTGTTGATATTGACTATTAGCTGAATTTTTCTTCACTGAGAAAATGAATTAGCAGTTGACTGATCTTAATCTTCTATAATGGAATCTATTTTGAACAAACTCAAGCACTACTGTTGTTAGATTTTATGGCACAGTGTCCGTATGTTACCTTCAGCAACTGTGGAAAGGACTTCTGGAGCTGAGGTACTGCCATCTGTAAGGGGGGCAGGTGAGAACTTTGATGCTGGAGTATTTTCAGAGTTTGTAAGAAAAAGGAAGAGACTTGGAAGCAAGAGGGAAAGAGCATGCAGGTAAGGCTGACTGACTGAAATCAGCTCTTGATGAATTTAATTGCCTTCAGGCTTCCTGGACAAGGGAGCCTGTGTATTACTTGTCTTTCACATCCACTGACATCTCAAAAGTGCTCATGTTAATCCTTTGCATTTCAGGCATCAAAATAGTTTCAGAATTCTTTCACCAAGAGTGAGAAAAGCAAAAAGAGAGTGAGAAGCAAAAATAAAAATGGGTGTTTTAACTTGGCAGTAACGTTGATTGGTATATAATGTCCCAATACTGCAAACAGGGTATGTTTTGTCAACTTGAGGGGATTTGATGAGAAAGTCCGAGTCTGGAGGCTTATGGATTGTTTAGAACCCAGACAGGTAATGTTACAAATAGTGAGCAACATAGACTGAGTGGCTTTCCCCCCCCGCCGCCGAGTCATGTTTCATAAAGAAACAAAAATAAATATAATGATTTCCTTCAGATTCCATGGTTCAAATTGTGCAACATCCAACTTCCCTCGGGGCAGGCTCTGCATGCAACACTCACAGCTCCCACCTGGGTGGTGGAAGGCTGCCCATGCTACCAGAAATCCAGCAAGTTCTTGGACAAACATCACCTGAAGATGCTGATTTTGCAACTCTTGGCATCTCCACTGATGTCTCCTCCTAACCAAAACTTATAACCACATTTTTCTAACATGCTGCAGGTTGCACAAATGCCCTTTACCCTGTCTGCAGGGTAGTCAGGATTTCTGATGTCTCACTTTCCCCTGTGGTGGTGGTGGAAGGAAGGGAGGCAGCTGTGCTAGCAGGGGAGGCTGAAAGGATGAGAAATTAAATTTGAAGTCCCTTCCAAATCAAACCATTCCATGATTATCAGTCTGCCAAATAACTCATCTCCCAGCTGAGGAACATGACTGCAAATGCCTGGCCGTGCTCTTTAACATGTGTGGTGTTTTTATGAATCTTGACACACAAAATTACAAAGATCTGGACAGTTTTGCTTTTTAAGTTTATAAGTGTATTATTTATACCTACAAGCTCAGAGGTATAAGTAAGTGCACATATCCTTGCTGCGTCTTGACAGCTGATATTTGTCAAGTGAAGGTGTTTTAAGGGGGTTGTTCCTTCACAAAGACCTTTTGTTTATTCTGCTGTGACTATTTGCAGATTTACATCTTAATTCCTCTGCAAAAACCCCAAATTAACACAATATTTGTTTTAAATAGCACTTGCTAAATGGCTGTTCATAAACTGTGGTTGGGATCTCAGGAGCAGATGTGGCAATTTCCTCTGTGACAGCAGAAGACACAGCTGAGGGCAGTTGAGGACACACAAAGAGTAGAGATTGGCAGGAATTAGGAGTGATCACATGAATGGAAGCTTGATGAAGGTAAGCAGATTTAGGCTTTGCAGGACAGTGAGTCATTGCAGAGCCTTTTATTTTTGATGAAAAAAAAAAAAGACTTTCACCTCCAGTTAATATTTAATAATAAAGGTAGTCGGTCCTTGTGTTGCTTCTGCCTGCATTCCTTCCCTACTAGAGGTGCTATAGTCATTTGCAAAGATGCAAAGATGATGTTGGCCATTGGCTCTTCCAGGGCTAATTACACACAGTGTTATTCAGTATTTTTACTGTATTCCCAATGCATTCTTCCTGCCTCCTCTAAACAAATTTCATATATTGCTCAAAATTCCCACACATGACATTTGCAGTTTGTTTTTTAACCTCACCTTTGTCAGTAGAAGTTTTAATAATTTAAATATCAGGGTTTGTGCAGCACTAGGTTAATGCACCAGACCTTCAGTTTTGGTAAATTGAGATTTCTGTCAATTAAAGGCAGTTCTAAATGAGCTTCAGAGACATTTGCCAGTGGTGCCATCAGTGCAGAAATGGATGTGGAAAAATATGCAGTAACAGCTCAGCATTTACTACAATGTGCTTTTGTGGGTTGAAGCCTTAAGGACGAATGATTTTGGGAACCATTTTTTCATTTCTGTGTTACATATAATGCAATAAACCATATAACCATGATTCTATTGTTCTATATGATAGGAAACTGCATTTTAGCACCCTCTCATCTGTGTGTTATGAAGAGCATAATTAACACTTAAATGAGGAAACATGAGGAGAGTCTGTACTTTAAGATTTCCAGGGTGTTATGATTATTTCAGGAACAGGTAAAAAAAAGGAGTCAGAAACTTAGACCTGAAGTGTTAAGACTTGCCTTGTGTTTTCCCTAATAATTAGTAGATAAATGGCAAATACGGTTTGTATTAACAGTGCAAAGAACAGAAATAATGTTGCAGTAGACGAATAAATAGTAATTTGAAGCAATAACTGGTAATTCAGAGAATGTGCCTTTCAGAAAACTGTCTTCCAAGGCAGTGTAATCACATGACTTTTCTGAATTAAAAATTAGTCTCTGTGAAGAGCTCATGTCTCAAAAGCCTTGCCTTACCTGGGGGTGCAACCGTGGAGCGTATCGCACCTGTGAACATCAAAAAAAGCAAACATTTACTTTATTGTGCAGTTATTTATAGTGCTTCAAAATAGGCTGCTCCTAATGATGCAATCTTTGATTTTGGTTATGTTTACAACAAGAGTTGTTTTTATTTCCATCCAGACATGCCTGGTTCACACCCACATGTGCCTCTTCCTTCTCTTAACCCTTTGCCTTTCTTTTCTTGGGAATGGGCTGTGATCAGATGTTGACTAAAGTGCTCCTGAAGTACCTGCTTTTCACCATTTCCATACTCAGTGCTTGCTGCTACCAATCCTGGTATTTTGTCCGGGACATCCTTCTGTTCCTCGATCACACGATGAGCCTCCACATACACATTTCAGCCCTGATTTCCAAGCTCTACTCTGATGTTTCGTGCATTTATGGTCAACAGGAAAAGTCCAAAGGGGCTTTTGAGAATGCATAACTCATTTATTTACCTGAACAGATGACACCAACATCCTCGTCGTGCCCACAGTTGTGCCTGCCCCAGCCGGCGTGCCGACAGTCCCAAAGGTGAGATTCCGTCCCTCTGCACCGCACATCATCCAGCTGGATGCCTTTCCCGCTGGGCCCAAAGTAGGACCGCCCCAAGACAGAGACAGCTTCACCACAGTTAAGTTGTCTGCACACGACGTTGGCACTGTTCATGTTGAAATAGTCGTCACAGACTGTGCCCCATTTGCCGCCATGGAAGACTTCAACCCTCCCGGCGCATCGGTGCCATCCGGACGTCAGCTGCAGGTGCGGTGACTGTGGAACTAAAGCAAAATTTGAGGGGTAAATCTCAATTTATTTACGTCTGTTTATTGTCATGTCTAGTCGTGCACCTCCGTGGCTCTGCCGTGTGCAGGGCCTGCCTGGGTGGGTTGTCACCGGCTGTGCTGCCGAGGTAACCAGCTCACCCAGGGAACTCTACAGGCCTGCCCAGTGCTTTCACGCTCAGGAGCACCTCTCGCCCTCTCACCTTTGGGTTTAAGTTTGTCTTTAATCCAGTCTGAAACTTTGTCCCATGGTGATCTGTGATCTCCAGGTGGTCGGATCGGCCGTGTGCCGCTTGCTGTGGTAGAGAAGAAAACATACTGGCATTGAAGTAATGCATCACAATTCTCTGTGTGTTTTCTGTTTTGCTGTGAGATGGTACCTGTCATGTGTTGATACAGAGTTACAGCATCACATAAGGTGGAAAAGGCCTCTGAGATCACTGAGTCCAACCTTTGATTAATCACCACCTTGTCAACCAGATGGGAGCCCTGAGTGCCATGTCCAGTCATTCCCTGAACACCTCCAGGGATGGTGACTCCACCACCTCCCTGGGCAGCCCCTTCCAATGCTTGACAAACCTTTCTGTGAAAAAATTCCTCCTGTTACATACAGTAAGTGTTGGCCTGTGGTGTGTTTCTGAGGCAATCCTGTGGTTGAATGAGATGCTTTGAGCTTGAACACCGTGAAAAAAACATTACCATTCCCTTATGAAAAGAGGTGGGAGAGGTGGAGATGAGTTTGTTCCCTCGTCTCATGGCTCATTCGGAGGTGGCTGTAGACGGTCTTATTTCATGGCAGCACACAGAGCAAAGAGATCTGACCCCAGTAATCCTCATGTTCCTTTACCCCCCAGTGAAGACATGGGAGCTGAGCTCTGCCAAATTTCATTGGGGCAGCAGGAAAGGATCCTTACCTTTGCCATATGTGACTGCCACAGGAGCAGGGCAGGCTGTGGACCATTTGTCTGTGCAGAATGTGACACTTGATTTCTCTGACAGCACATTATAGCTTAAACCTCTGCAAATGCCTGCTCAGGTCTGCATGTGAAACCCAGATTTGTCTAACTCTGCAGTGAAGAATGTACTACATAATGTGGTATATTATAGAACAAAACGTATGTTTGACTAAACCAGACCATGGCATCATAGTTCAGATACCAGAGGATGAAATGGTCTTCCAAAAGAGGATACAAACCTGTGGTCTGGTTTGATAATCAGATGTGTGGATTTGATAATCTGTAGTCTTAGTCACATAAATACCTTAGAAAACCTGCTAGTATCTGTGAAAGGAAAAAGGATTTAGGCTGCCAGGGGTCAGAGCAATGTTTTCAAATAGTAGCTTTTAAAAATAATTGACATTCTCTGAAAACCTGTGCCTGATTTATTCACTAAAATCAGGGGAAATTTCACTTGGGGATTTTTTTACTTCCTTTTCAAATTGGCATTTGATCTCCAGACACTCACTTTCACAGACTTTTATTTTAGTGCTAAAGTCCTGGGTTTGCAAGACAGGATCCTAAGGGGGTTTTCCAGTCAAAATGAATCCAGTCTACATAAGGTCAAATCAAAGACAAAAAAGAACCTATGGAATAAGGACCAAGATTACATTATTACTGAAGTGTTGGGATCTGATCACATCCTTCAAATGCAGCTTTGTACTCTCCAATGCTGACCTTCCCTCTGGGTTGTCTTTGCTCTTGTTTTTTTGAGTAAGTCATTATAGCCAACACTTAATCCACACTCTCTGAAATTACCTCTTTTTGTAAGGAATTGGCAAGACTTTTTTCTTGGTGCTCATGCTGATTATGAAAGCTAAAGGTGTCTCATTTAAACTAGCAAGATTATAGAGGAGGTTTGGGGTTATTGTTTGAAGTTTGAAGGAAGATGTCACTGCAATAGAGTATATTTACACCCGGGTCTGGCAGACTGCCCTGTGTTTCTTTTTCTCTCTTTCTCTACATTTGAAAATGTACATCATAGAAGAATTTTAATTAAAACTAGGATATTAGAAGGTGAAGGATTAGAGAACAACCTCCACAAACTATTCTCAACCCAGAGGAGAGACAAAGAAATATTCTTCATCCTTCTTCAGTCCATCACCTTCATAGGTCATATTTTTAAATACAGTTTCATAATACAATATCATACATGTTGTTTACAATATATTATGCATATCATATATAATACGTATTATATTTTGTACTTTAAAATGCATGCATTTTTGAGTATAACCTACGTATTTGGACTGAATCTTCTAAACATAAGTCAAATTAAACCATCAATTCTATGGTGCACAGCTCACCAGCAGTATTCTAGGAGAGTCTTTGCCACACTTCCCAGCAAGCCAGTCTGTATTAGCAAATGATTCTGTCTGTAACATTCCCCCCCTTGCAAGCACGAAAAAATTGTAGAGGCAGTACCTGGTCCAGAGAGAAGAGTGGTGCTGAGCAGAAGCAGCCAGGTGAGACGCACCTGAAGGCCCATTCTGATTGTGGTGGTCTGGTCTAACCCAGCACAGCTGCCGAATTTATACCGAACGGGCTCGGGGCTGCATCAAAGGTGTGTGTGTTGAGCAACTCGATCTCTCCTCCTGGACTTTCAGGCCGATGCCAAGGAAGTGATTTACTGGGTATTTTTGTTTCACAGGGGACATCCAGACACCCGGATGAGGAGATCCAGATCACGGAGCTGTTCCAGACTGGCTGTGGAGACCTTCCCAAACACTCCCCAGGCACCTCTGTGGCCGTGTGTTGATGATGTGGTTGTTCCAGGAAGCTGTGATTTACTTTTGGAGATTAGGGTTGTTTGGTAAGGACTCTCATGCTACCCATTAAGGCAGTTTCCAGTTTACAGCCATATTGAACCAGATTAAATTGGTGTAAGAATTGTGCCAAAGGATTACCACCCTAAAAATGTCAGGAAAGTCTCAAACAAATTCTCTTTGTCTGACACAAATTACTCCTGTAAGAAGCAGTTTCTATGTTTATTTCTTACTTTTCTGACTCCTCTTTAACCTGTGAGTGGATCCCTTCAGTGTGGTTCAGATCTGCAGTTCCCTCCCTGTCACTTGCAGCCCCCAAACCAATAAAATAAGTGTAAGAGATATTGGCCAAGGTAAGGTTGGGCAAGAAGGACTACAGCAACCAAAGAAAATGAAACAAGACAGGGCTAGAAGGTGTTATCAACATATTTTTCACTAGTAACAGGGTTTCATGCTACTGTCAAGGAATATGTTATCAAAATATGCTGCTGTCAAGATACTGTGATGCCGTTATAAAGACAGATGAATAAAGGACTAGGAGAATCCATGAAATAAAGTCATCTTGGAGAGAGGAAATACACACTAGGTCATGCTGGATATACTTTGCTACCTGTTTTCATAGCATCTTTTCTGGTTGGGTGACTTGCATGGAAAAAGGGAATCCTATCCAGGAAGGCCATCCAATTTAGCTGGATGAGATTGTCCCCTATCAAAGCCCTGGATGCAGTAGGATCCCTCCAGATAAACAGTCTTCTCCCTGGCATTGAGGTGGTGGTGTCAGCACCACCATGGCCTCTGATACCCCAGAGAATGCCTCCAGCTCTGCCTCACTCTGTACTGCCAGGGAGGAGATGAGTCTCATCTAGAGTAAAAAAAAAACAAAGCTAAATTTTCTTCTCTGAATTAAAAGTGAACACCAGTTCTTTCTTTCCGTGAATGCTTTTCTTAAACTCCCACTTCTCTGTGTGTATACTGCTAGAATTCAGCACGTTTTCCTGAAGTCACTCAGTGGGTTTATGGTAGCTCCTTATCAATATATTTCTCTCCATGTAGCTCTAAGCTGGGCTGGGACATTATGGTGGGTAGTAATTTCCTTGGAATAATATTCTCCCTAGGAAGGGTAGATTCCTGTGGAAATAGAATCATAGAATCACAGAATCAGCTGGGTTGGAAAGGACCTCTGAGATCGTCAAGTCCAACCCTTGATCCAACACCACCGCGGTTCCCAGACTATGGCACTCAGTGCCACGTCCAGCCTCATCTTAAACACCTCCAGGGATGGAGAATCCACCACTTCCCTGGGCAGCCCATTCCAATGGCTGATTACCCTCTCTGGAAAGAATTTCTTTCTGATATCCAACCTAAACCTCCCCTGGCACAGCTTAAGGCCGAGCCCTCTTGTCCTACTGCTGGTTCCTGGGAGAAGAGACCAATCCCCACCTGGCTACACCCTCCTGTCAGGGAGTTGTGGAGAGCGATGCGGTCTCCCCTGAGCCTTCTCTTCTCCAGGCTCAACAACCCCAGCTCCCTCAGCCTCTCCTCATAGGACTTGTGCTCCAGTCCCTCAGCTGTGTCTGTCTGCTGACTCAGGCAAACAGTGTGCTCAGCAGTAAAGTTACTTGCCCAAGAAATCCCATGCAGCAGGAGCATGGATGTTAATGGAAAGTGGGGAAGTAATTCACATTATCTAGTTGTAGGCAGCCAATCTATGCATAAACTAAGCCCTTAATCAGTGGCATTTCAGTGCAGCTCTGTTTGAAGTCTCGATACAGGAAGAGAAGGTATGGGGAATATGACTGAATGCAACTATCTTGAATAAGAAGAAGCATCAATATTTGCTTTTTCAGCATTCCTCAGTCTCTTTTATGAAACAGGTCCAAAAGGAGTTATTAGTCCCAGCAAACATGCACAGGGCTGAGGATTCTACCACCCAGCTCTTGCCTAATGAGGCTGGGTCTCCCCTCAGGCTGCTTTACACCCCAGGAAGCAGCAATGGTGGCGGGTACTAGAGGGGGCAGAAGGTCTGCACAGCAAATCTGTGGTGACAGGTGTCACAGCATGACCAGCCTCCAGCATCAAAAGCAGCATGGCAGGTAGAGGGAGGGGATTCTCTGCCTCTGTTCCACTCTGGTGAGACCCCACCTGCAGTGCTGCCTCCAGTTTTGGGCCCCCCGGTTTGAGAATGATGCTGCTTGAGTGAGTCTGGAGGGGGCTGTGGCGATGCTGAGGGTGCTGGAGCTCCTCTGCTCTGGAGACAGGCTGGGAGAGTTGGAGTTGATCAGCTTGGAGAAGAGAAGCTCCAGGGAGACCTTAGAGCCCCTTCCAGTGCCTAAAGGGGCCCCAAGGGAGCTGGAGAGGGACTGGGAACAAGGGCCTGAAGCTCAAGACAAGGGGGAATGGCTTTAAACTGCCAGAGGGCAGGGTTAGATGGGATGTTGGGAAGGAATTGTTCCCTGTGAGGGTGGGGAGACCCTGGCACAGGTTGCCCAGAGTAGCTGTGGCTGCCCCATCCCTGGAAGTGTCCAAGGCCAGGGTGGATAGAGCTCTGAGAAACCTGGGCTAGTGGAAAGTGTCCCTGCCCATGACAGGGTTTGGAACTACTGGAGCTTTAAGAGCCCTTTCTACCCAAACCTTTGTATAATTCTATGATTAGAAAGGAAGGGGTAAGATTTCAGTCCAAAGCTAAGCAAGCAGACTAATCCTGTGTGGCAGGAACCAGCAGTGATGACAGTAGGGCTGACCTTTGTGGTCTTGGAAGAGCAAAGCTGTTTCCCAGAACATCATCTTAGAGAAATCTGTCGAAATCTGCTCATAGAAAAGAAGCAGCATTTGTCTGTCATGAAATAGCTTTATGCTGGTGGTTGGGTGATAATCTTCACTGAGTGAAGTTCTGTTGAACTGGCAAAACTGCCCCCCTCTCTGCTTTTTTCCAGCTCTTTCTGACCACGTATGAATTTCAGTGTGTATTTTGCACTGTGCAATGCAGCACCTGAATACTGGGGAAATAGCATGCGTGAGGTGTGGGATATATGTGTGCACACACAGGCACAGCTACTCGTGTCTGAACAAGGGACATGTTCTCCATGGGACACCTTCTGCTAAAGGGGCAAGTTCTCCACGAAGTCACCCTGCTCTGCAGCTCCTCCAGCATTTGCAAGTAGAAGTGAATTCACCAAAGGCATTTAAACGTCTGATTTTTGTGGAAAACTAGTGGTGTAATTTCCACAAGGGTCTGGGGCTAAAGGCCGAAGGAAAATGAGGCTGTTCCGGAGGCTGCTGCCACCGGAGGGCAGCGAGGCACTGTCCTTGGGAAGTGTGCACGGGGCTGGGAAAGATGCTCTGACACCACAGTGCTGTCGTGGAGTCTGTGAAGAGGCCTCCACTTCAGCAAAAACCTTTAAAAGCAAGCAGAGGGGGAAGGATACATATGCAAGAGAGACAGCTAGAAAGAGCAGGACAGTTGTTTCCACTCCTTACCTCTCCTGCCACGGTTGGAGGATATGTCTCTGCACAGGGGGAGAAAGTCTGGCTCATCTGAGACATCCACCTCTTTCATCTTCCTCTGCAGCTCCTCCCTCATTATCCCTTACAGAGATTATAATCCATGACACCTGGTAGCTCTCACGTCTAACAGTTGTGAAGAATTTCACTGAAGTACTTTTGAAGGAATAAGCTGGGGCTGACTGCCCTTCTCCTGTGTGTGTATTTCTCATACAAATACTTTGATTTGCAGAAAGGGAGGGAGAGGCAGTTGTTCACAGCCTATTCTCATGCCAGTAGCAGAGCCATCAGCTTCTGATCTTATTTGTATTTCCTCTTCCTCAGAAGAAAGAAATCACTAATGTGTGTGAACTCACAACATGGGGCTCTATTTTTTTCCCATGCCATAGTAATATAATTGTTTCTTTAGACATACTTTCTGGACTTTTGAGATTTCTTAGACAGAAAATCCTGTTTTTTGCTGAAGCCTTTGCGTTTCCTACAGTCAGGTGCTGCCCAAAACTTCCACCCTGCCACGGTGGAAGTTTTCACAGTGCCATATAGAAACAGCCCCTGGCCCCAAAGCCAATGGGGCTGAGGCACCAGTGTGCCAAAGCCTGGATCTCCACACAAATGAGCTCAGCTGTAGAGAGTGAGAAGGTCCCTCCTGAGCCCCCTTTTCTCCAGGCAGATCCCCCCCTGCCCCAGCTCTCTTAACTGCTCCTCATCAGACTTGTGCTCCAGACCCTTCCTCAGCTCCACTGTCCTCCTCTGGACATGCTCAAGCCCATCAATGTCTTTCTGGTCATGAGAGACCCAAAAAAGTGACCCCAGGATCTGAGGCGTGGCCTCATCTCCACAGCACAGGGAGAGGGTCACTGCCCTGGTCCTGCTGCCACCCTACTGCTGATACCTGCCCTTTTCTCTCTCTGCCAACCATTCCACTAAATCCAAGTCCAGTAAGTTCTGAAGTGAAAGGTGCTTTTGCACGCTGAAGAATGATGAGAGAAAAGGGCAAATCCCAGTTGAGGTGAGTCACATCTGTGATAACATACCCTGCAAACAAGTTCCCCATGTTTAGGGTTAATTTACTGCTGAATTGGAAACCTTCCCTCTGAAGCCATTTTCTTTGGACAAAACTGAGTACTGCGTGCTGGGTCCAGCTTTCCAGTCCCAGAGGAGAGTTGCCTTGGGATAAGGATTCACCATCCAGTCTCTGGAAGCCTCAGTCCCCTCCCTGTGAGGGAAAAACCTCTGTCAGAGGTGCAGGCTATGCCAAAGTCCAGGGGTACTGGTGACCTTGGCTGCACTCATGGTAGGACAGGTCATTTCATCCTCCTGCCCAGCTAAGGCTTTGTGTCAACACACGCTGCTTACCTTGGCATGTGCTCCATTCTCGCAGCTTTTCCTGCTTTTCACTTCCATGTGGACAATGGTCTTAATGGAAAGGTTTTCTCAGCTCCCAGCCAATCCCTTTGACCTCAGCAGGTACCATGGGCAGGGGTCACACAGAGTGCCACCAGCACCGGTGACATTCCCCAGCACCCTTTAAACACCTGTCACTGCAAACATTTTAGTGGTCTTTTAGTGCACTGGGGGTGTCACCAATACTGTCTTTACATTGGAGTAGATTTTGACAGTAAAATCAGTGCAGTCAGACACGTGGACTGAAGTGCACAGTCTAACTAACTCTGTCTGATTCCTGTGAAGAATAAAATTCATTTGTGAAAGATACATTTCTATTTAGAGCTTTTTCTCTGGAGGGACTGGGGAGACCATAACAAATTTTCAGGATTTTAATTCAGGGTCATCTCTACATAAGAATAATCACTGCACTAGTGATTAAAAAGTGCACAGAGATAACACATAAACCAGCACATAAAAGGGCAACCCTCAACCCGATCAACTCCCAAATTAAAGTTAAGAAAAGCTCAGATCGCAGTGGAGGAGAGAGGAGAACCCTGAGCCAATGTTTCCACTGATTTTCATTGGCTCCTCCTGATGCTCCTTCTCACAAGGAGTGTTTAACTAAGGAAACAAAACTGATTAGGTAAATTCACTAAAGTTTCTCCAGAGAAAACACTGGGAGTTGTGCCAGCATGAAACTCAAGGGATTTTTTTACGCAGTATTAGAGCCCTGTAGAGGACTTCAGCAGGACCCTTGCGTGAGTCCTGCTGACTTTGACTTTGTAATAGATAAAATTAATTGGAAAAAAGCTTTCTTCATTATTCCTCACTGAGAAGTCCAGTTCTGAAGGAGATTGGGGATCTGTAAGGTGAAGGTGCCTGCTGAGATTTATATTAGATGCCTCAGCAATTTCCCAGGCTTAAAAGTAAAGTACCTCTTCACCCCATCTCCTTATTCTGCAGACCCTGTAAGAACATCCAAAGAGAAAAGCCGTGAGTTGAGCTGGCAAAGAGTTGTGAGATTCATATTCATCAGGTCTCAAATAGTCCACACAAGTGTAGCAAGAAATTGTTTTGCGTCATGGGCTCAACTCCTAAAGATTTCTCAGCTATACGTCAAAATGCAGCTTATGGGAAATACTTAAAATCAGGAAAATAAAGCAGCAAGTTCCTGAACAGACAGCATTGGCATCTTCACTGTGAGCACAGTTTTATCTTGGGTGTCCATTGTGGGAGCATTGCCACACATAAGCTCATACCCTCAGCACTGCACATCGCCCAGGAAAATAACTCCAGAACCTCCCCCAAACTGGGCAGCTCCTGGTGCTGAGGTGGGCTGCCCACACCTGAGCTGCCTGCAGACCACCTGAGCACCACTAGGATCCCAGAAATCATGGCAGGCTCTTCCCCAGTCCCCTCTGTAAAACAAAGTTCAGCATGTCCCTCACACTGATCTCTGCCACATTCTCCAGCCACAGAGATACTTCTGGCAGGAGTAAATTACACACTGCCCTGACTCCAACCTTACGCTTGTGCCAGGTGCAAGTGTACACTGCAAAAAGGACTGGACTTGCTGTTCATGCATCCTGACATGGTGCTGGGAGCAGGCAAACATCCGTCTCTTGCTCTGCTTGCACCACAATTAAGCAGCGAGATACAGAGTCCAGGATTTCCCAACAACAACCTCAGTGGCCGTTTGTTCTGTGCAGGTTCAGTGACTCTTTGGAGCAGCACAACTCCTTAAGGAAGGCTGTGTTCCCTGAGAACAACCTCCAGAGAGGCCAAGCAGGCACGTATGAGGGACACTTTGCTCTTCTGCGATGAATTTCTGAAAGTATGTCCAAGATTTCCATCAGCTTGCAGTGTGATTTGCTGAGCAGTGAGACAGGCTGAGGGAGTCTATTTTCATTCCGTGCCAAGTTCTGATCTGCACACCTTACACTCTTTTTCAAGGTGGTTTCTCAGCATTTGAGTCCTCCACTATCATCCACAGCATTTGAAGGATTACAGCGTGGCACTTTTCCCTCCTCTTTGAATAACTGTTTCCTTTCACCCTTTGCATCGGACAAATGCAAAATGCAGTTACCTGTAAATGCCCAATTCTTAATGATCAAGTAAAGGAATGATGGGACTCACCAGATCTCCTGTCTCCTCTAGAAGCTGTGGATTAAAAATAGGAAAATATGAACAACAAGAAAATTGTTATCTTAGCAGCTTCAGTTGCACTTCAGAAGAAATTAATTAATGAATTGACCTTTGTGGAACCTGTTGGCAAGTGGTGAGAACTTTGTACCTCAGTCTGCTCTCCGTAAGTGGTGAGGAGCCTCTCTCTTTTATTAATTGTTCTAAAAGTAAATCACTTTTTTATAACATGTCTTTTTTTAACTCAGTGAAGACAAAGATTCTATCACTTGTTGAAAACCAGAGTTTATTCTTTAGGAGTGGCTACTAAGTTAAAAAAAAAAAAAGGCAAAAAACCCCCAAAAAACAAATAAAAATAAACAAAACCCCCAACCAGAAAATCCAAAACCCAGTTAAAATTATGTTCAGGAGAGGCATGGGAAAGGTTCAGTTTAAACACTCACACAAACACACACACTCGGAGATGGGGATGCCTGTGCTATAGCTGCTGGTATCTGATTACCTCAGGATTCTTACAGGGATAAAGCACTGAGAAACCCAAAGAGTGTTTACCGAGCCATTTCTTCCTCCAGTATCTCCTTTCTGCCCTCCCATGGGTGCTGCTGACTCACCACCAGGAGCACATTCTGAGGATCCCAGGGTAGAGGACCTTTCCCGGGTGTGTAACACCAGCTCCCGCTCCCAGTAACCACCTCTGGGTACCTGGGGCAGAACACAAAGAGGCATTTGGGTCTGGATTCACTCCTGCCTTCGCTGTGCTCCCCTTGTGGCACACCCTGACAGCTCTGCTGGCTTTGTTCCTCTAAGCCTTGTCTCAGCCCGATGGCAAGAATTGCAATTTACACAACGGAAAATTTTATATTAAAGAAACAAAATCATGCCAAAGGTACCTGAGAAAAGCACATCGTCATCTTCCCTCTGCCCACCATCGTGTGTCAACCATCCTCCATGAGAGCGTTTCCCACAGGGAACTAAACATCATCCAGGAAAATGTTTCTTGATCCTGCAACGAAAAGTGCATTTCCCGGTGCAGAGAAGGAGATAAGACTTTAAGGTCTGAAATAGGGACTTCGAGAAGCTGTGGGATCTCTATTCTTGGAGGTATTCAATGCTCTCATAGACATGACCCAGAATAACCTGCTCGGAACCTGCCACAAGTAGGGGCGAGTACCAGAGACCTGTGGAGGTCCCTTCCAACCCACATAAATCTCTGATTCTGTCTTTCCATGAACTGGTCAGACTCAGGGAAATTCTCTTTTGTCTTCCAAATAGGGGTCAGTGAGGCTGGTGAATGAACTGAACCAGTGTGAAGGGCTTCTTGAAATACTTTACAAAGGAGCCTCTGGGACCGTCGGTGACCATTCCTGGGATATGAGCGATACAGAAGTTACCTGCAACCAGGAGTTCTGTGGACGTGTTGCATCATCTTCAGGAGATGTTACCTTTACTTATAGCCCAAGAAATATTGTCATGGATGATGTGCAGTGCTGGGGGAATGAAATCTACCTGTGGCAGTGTCCTCACATGGGGCGGTACAGAGAGAAGCACAGTAGCCACCACGAGGCCAGTGCCGTTTGCCTGTGCACACATCAATATCTTTGCTCCACCAAGAAGAGTCACAATGAATTTCTGCTTTTGTGAAGTTGAAAAATGCTCCCCTGAACCAGAAAACACGTTTCTCAAGAGCATTGTGCCTCTCTTCACAGCCATATTGTTGCCAAATCTCTGTCCTAAGCAGAGCGTTTCCCTCTTTTTCTTTTTTTTTAATCAATATTTGACGTGGCAAATTTCCATCCAGCCAAGATGCAAAATCTTTTAGAGCATTTTAGCCAGTGCCACTCAGAGTCCATCCAATACTGTTGTACTGCTATCATAGTCTTCTAATCACCTGTAATCTCTGTTAACCAGTTCTATTTGCTCACTACCAACGTGAGGGAGGAGCACCCAAAAGCAATCCCGAGGCACCTTCCGCCCTTACAGAACCAACAAGCTTTCACAGAGGAGACTCTTCATGAACTTAAGGCCCTAATCCCGCACATCTCACCTTGACAAAGCTCCTATTGAACGCCCCCAGATCGTTTATTTGAGTGAGATAATCAGGATAAACCAAATCCAAAGGTTTAGAGTCACGACTCCTTTGCAGCCCAGGGGCAGGAATCAACAAGAAAGAACCAGGGCTGTGTCAGATCCCTCTGAAGAAGGATATACTATGATCTTCTGGCCATTCTAGGTCCTTACCCAAATTTAACCCCGGCAACTTTTTTTAAGGTCTGTCAGCTGGCAAAAAAGTTGCACAGCTGTCCTGTTCTCTGTTGATTTTTCAAGTTGTTAGCAAGGAAAGGCAGCTCATCATTTCATGTGCCATCATTTTTGTCACCTTCAGAACACATGCACTGCTAAGAGCTTAATTATGCACTTGTTGGATATTTTCTGAAACAAAACAGGGCTTGCACACACCTACAAGACAGGGATATTCCTGAATAATTTACTCTCTGGAGCACAGGATCCACAGTCCTGCTCTGAGTAAACGTCAGGTGAGAGCTTTTGTGTAACTCTGTATGTACAAAGTCAGGCCTTATTTATCACGACTTAATATTTAGATGGGAGCAGCTTGGTGAAGTTAGAATCACAGAAGTGTAGAATGGTTTGGCTTGGAAGGAACCTTAAAGACCATCTCATTCCAACTCCCTGCCACGGGCAGGGACACCTTCCACTATCCCAGATTGCTCCAAGCACCGTCCAACCTGGTCTTGGACCACTTCAGGGATGGGGAAACCACAGCTTCTCTGGGCAGCCTGTGCCAGGGCCTCACCACTCACAAAAATTCTTGACTTTATGCTGTTAAGCACCAACAGAATTGTCTAGTACCTGGTGTACACTGGTAAGGTATTTTACAGGGGAGGCACATCCAACACAAAGACAGCAACGTCCCAACTTTTCAGTTAGAATCTCTCAGTGTTTTTAACTGTACAAATCCAGTTCTAGAACATCAGAACGTGTTGATATTAAATGCAACTGCACAAAGGTAAGAAGTTTTCCTGTTGCTTCAGATCCTGTGCCAGCTGTGAACGTAAAAGGGTCAGTCATTTCTTGGTGGAGTTTTCAGTAACTACTACATCTATCTAGGAAATGGGGCATTGCAAACTGTGCTAAAAATGTTATTGAAACAGTAAGAAGCAGATTAATGCACCTTGTTTCAAGACTATTACACATGTCTACAACAGAAGTCACATCGGTTTTGAAACACATCAGTTTATGACTGAAGGGGAAAATACGAATTTTTGAAGTGTTAGTGATAAAAAATTGTATAAACGAGATAATGTAGTCTCTGAAATAAAAGTCCAATAAAAGTAAATCGAAATAAAATCAAAATAAAATCAAGGGCTGTTTGAATACTATTGAGGAAATGTTACTGGAAGGCAAGAACCTGAAAGAGCAGCCATGGCCAATGTAATTTCATAAAATGGAATTACTTTTAACTTCTAAAAGCATTCTAGAATTTTATTTTTTTTTTGTTTGTTTGAGAGTTTCTTTCTAATACCTTCTTTTTTTGAGAAATTACTGTTTGAAGCCCTTTTCTTCTGTGGGACTGTGGGACTGTCAAACCCTCCTTTTGGCGTATCCAAAGGCAGCCACTGGCCCAGAGGAACCACCCAGGGAGAAAGCATTTCCAGGGCAATGAACTGCCTTTTCTGCTGGGAAACAAAATGCTATTTTTTTTTTTTCAAAATGCAGTGCCAGAAACCCCTAAAGACTCCACAGATTACAACCTGTATTTCAAACAGTTAATTTTCAGCTTGATCTGCAAGAGTCATCCCAGCTGTCAGACTTCACTGCCTTTGGGAAGCATCTCATGTGATGCCTGGATGAATCTTTGCAGTGTTGGCAGGGAGCACCCCACTTGTTTTCCTCAACAATGCATTCGTTGCTGAAATCCAGTGAACTTCTGAAACAAAGAAGGCTTGTTTCCCACTGGCAAGGCTCAGATGGAGTGTTTACTCTACATGCTGAGTGTGCAGCTCTCAAATGAACGCTGCCCTCGCCCAAGAGCTTGAAAAGAAGCTGAAGCAACAGGTTTTAGCCACCCTTCTGCAACTGGGGCTACAGAAAGGTGGCTTTCTGAGCTTGCAGCAAGGGATGGAAGGATCCAGCTCTTTGGAAAGAAGGCCTGGCTTTGACACAGAGAATTATTTAGGTTGGAAAAGCTCTCTAAGACCACCAAGTACAACTGTTCCCCCAGCACTGCCAAGCCCACCGCTAAGCCATGTCCCCAGGTGACACATCTACATGGCTTTTAAATCCCCCCAGGGATGGAGGCTCCACCACTGCCCTGGGCAGTTTGTTCCAGCTTCACCATCCCTTTCTGTGAAGAATTTTTGCCTAATATACAATCTAAAACTCCCGTGGCACAATCTGAGGCTTCTTCCTCTTGTCCTGTTGCTTGTTACTTAGGAGAAGAGACCGACCTCCACCTGGCTGCAACTTCCTTCCAGGTTGTTGTATTAAGTCATGCTCCGTGACACCTCCCTTCATGGGAGAACAGAGCCCTCATATCAACATAACTCAATTTTCATCATGTCTCATGGAACAAAGCCCTGCCTGAATCCAGGATTAGCCGTGGAAGATGGTGACAACCGATGCCAAACGCTTCGGGAACACCTCAGTATCGATCACTAGGAGGAAAGGGAGAACACATCTCTTTGAAACTATAGTTCCTGAAAACTGGGGGAAAACAAACAAACAAACAAACAAAAAGATGGCAGTCATTCAGACTTTAGAACAGCAGCAGTACAATTAATTTCTGCATTGCACCCTGTGACTAATCCACTTATTCGAGAAAGAAGAAGAAAAAATTCCGCTTGGATGGGTACCTGGTGATACAGGGCAAAAGAGGTGATCCAAGTGTTATTCTAGGAAATGAAAACAAATCTCACTCCCAGTGACTCAGATGGGTCACTGAGGAGTTTCCTCAGCCAGGAGGGATGTCATTAAAATAGACTTTTTGTGTCATGGTTCTTGGGTCTGAGAGAGAAAATCTGAGGTACACAAATGCTATGAGAATTTTAATGCCTCCTTCATTTTTCCCATTGAGATAAAAACTGCCAAACAGACAAAAAATAAAGTGAAAATCCCATGAAAATAGAATGGTAGATTAGTTTGGGTTGGAAGGGACCTCAAAGCTCATCTCATTCCACCCCCTGCCATGGGCAGGGGCGCCTTCCGCTAGCCCAGATTGCTCCAAGCCTCTTCCAACCTGGCCTTGGACACTTCCAGGGATGAGGCATCCACAGCTTCTCTGGGCAACCCATTCCAGGTTAATAAATAATACATAAAATAATAATTATAATTCAATAATTATAATTCAGCTTGGTGTCAATGAATATCTGTGGGATTCCATGGGAATGGACGGGGGGAAAGTAATGAAAGCAAGAAAAATCATGTTTCTTACACATACCCTGCAAACCCTAATCAGCTTTTCAAAACCTCAGTCTGCATGAGGATTTGTTAGTAACAATTGAAAGATGAATCTGCTGGCTAGCTATGAGTTGCAGAAACAAAACAATGTTTATTTATACCCAATTATAAATATTTTTCTAGTGGGTTCCTGGGAAGGAGGGCTGCAGAGCTGAATTATCTGCTTCATAATCCAAAATTAGAATAGAAAGATAAACAGGACAGCAAAGCACGAGAACTTCAGCAGACAAACAAGCAAACAAGGACTTTGTTTCTGAGCTTTGCTTCAAACCCAGTGCTGGCCACATAGGTGGTCTTGTAACACTGGGAACAGCAAAACGTTGGGAACCCATAGACCCTGTGCAATTATTTCAAAAAATAATATGTGTGTATTTGAAACCAAATTGCTAGGGATTCAAACACAGCACTGTACCAGCCACTAGGAAGAAAATTAAATCCATCCCAGCCAAAACTGGGGCAGTGGTGTAATTCAGTCATTGGATTGACACTTGTAAGGGATTTTCTCATGGTGGTGAAAATGTGTTCAGCTGGTGCTGAGATGGTTAGTTGAGTACATACTACAGGGTGGACAAGTACTGACTTCATGTTTCAGTCATGACAGGCACACTAGGAAGAAATTAAGTAATCTAATGCCAAAATCAGGTGGTTATTTAGAGGAAAAAGCTGCCAAATGATGGATGGTGTGTCTTCTCTGAGGGCAGAGGAGGTGACAACAATGAGCAGCACCCAGAAAGCTCATTTAAAAACCACATGCTCTTGATTCCTGACATCCTTGTGCTTGCAGGCACCAGGTTTCACTGTGAGATTGGCATAACACTGATCCCACACAAAATAAACAAAAAAAAACCCCCCCAAAACAAAACAAAATGCCAAATAAACAAGTTCAGTTTACATTTTGCCTTTAATTCTTTGTATTTTTAACAAGGACATGAAAGGCAAAAATCTCAGGTCTTCCTTTTCATGTTTTCATGCACCAGTGCTAAATGTTCATGTGGGATTTGGGTGTTTGCATTTCCAGCATATTTCAGTCTGGTTTGTGAATGCATACAAGACATTCTGAAAGGCTGGGCAAGTCCTGAGAAGCCAAACTCCTCACAAACACAAAGTATACAACCATGTAGGGGGAAAAAAATAAAATAATTTTGTGATCAGTAGCCAAAAGTAATAAAAATTGAACAAAAACCCTTCTGGAAAGCAGATATGAAATGTCTTTCAACTTTTAAATGACATTTTGGTGAGACCTGAAATGTCTTCTGGCTGAGAATTGACCTCTTGGCTGAGATTTACGGTTTTAGCTGGTTCAGGATGTGTGTTGGTGGGAAAGCTTCCAACTGATTTGACAAGCCTTTAGATCAGATTATGTGATTCAGCAAACATCTTTAACAAAACATCTTTTGAACTTGGATTTATTCAATCTAGAGAAGTGAAAACTTACCGGGAAAAATATCAGTTTTCAGCTAAAAAGTGCACCTAAGGAGAAAGCAGAGAAATTTCCTGCCCATGGGCAGCAGGGACAGGGCAAGAACTCATGGGCTTGGCCAGCGGCACTGAAAACTGAGGACAGACATCATGGGAAGCCTTTTCCGTGGTGATGCTGATTTCAATATTGACTGTCCTTAAGCATGAGAAGGGATTGTCTCAGCAAACTGGAGAAATGTCTTTTGGGAAGATCCATCTTTCTGGTGCTTTTGATGCTCTGGTCGAGCAGCAGCCCCTGTGATGAAGGAGGAGGTGGCACAATGACTTCTGAGCTCTGTTGCTTCTTAGCTTTGCAAACACCTCCATCATCAGTGAGGAACCAGAGAGTATTTCAAGGCCTTCCCTGGGATGTTTGGATATTTTTTTTCTTTTCCTGCTAAGCTTAATTTAATTTTTTTACTCACCCTTTGCAGTTTAACTCCATTAAAGTTCCATGCTGTAGCTGTGCTGAACACTTATACAAGACAGAGGTACCTCACACCTCTTCAAAACATCGTTGTAGAAGTGTTTCAAAACACAGCTGATGGGCAGAATGTCAAATACTGGAAAGTCAAATACTCCATCACCTGGAATTTTTATTCCAACAGACCACACTCTTCAACACAGTAAAACATCTGTTTGTACTTTAAGCACAGAGACATTAATTTGAAAGACAAAATAGATTTATTTCTTTGTAAACATTCCTTCTTTTGATTATAAATTACACTGCTCACAGAACAGATTACTTTTAGCTTGGAAATCTCTGCATTAAGTAAGCACAGTCCCATTATTATTTCAACAAGAAATTTAGCACTAAAAGCAATGCTCAAAATAGTTAGAATATTGCATAGCCACAATTCCAGTTGCTGTGGGAAGATCAGTTTTTACATTTCCTTCCCAGACATGACCCATTCTCCCCAAACTAAATCTTCCTTCCTTTTAATAAACCTTGGAATATTTATTGGTACCTCATTCACATTTCCAGTCCAACTCACAAAATTTTGAGACTTTCGATAAATGGTTTTAGACTGATGCGAGAAGAGAACTGAAGAGGAGGAAAATGATAAAACGGTTGTATCAAACAACTTGTGGCATGGCTATTGAAATTATTTGAGATGATTATTTAAGAGATGTTAGGCTTACAGAGATATTCTAAAGCACTGTAGCAGGCTGGGGCTCATTGTAGGTAAAGATATCGTGGCTTCCTACAAATGGCACATGTGTGACTGTCATCAGTGAAGCGTTTTGGCGGCTGGTTACTCGTGGTGTTGTGCCCCGTAGTCATTTGGTGGGTCGTCCTGACCTTTGATCTGACACTATCCCACTCAAAAGCAGTTTCTTCAGTGCTGCTCTTGCAATAAAACCATCAAGAACAAAAACTGCAACTGCCAGGATGGCGACAGCACTAACAACCAGTGTGGGGGAGCTGTCAGCAGCAGTGGGGAGCGCCTGGGGAGGAGGCACAGAAGAGCCCAGCCCTACGAGGGAAAGCTGGTGGAGTCTGATCTCAGTATATTAAAGATCAGGGCACAAAGAGCTCCTGCATTAAAGTGATGGTTCCCAGATTGAAATCAGAAGTAAGTTCTCTTCTCACAGATTCATTGCTTTCAGCTATTCGGGCAGGCTTTGTATTGGCAGGGATGACAACTTAACTAAGTCAACTTCATAAGCATGAGACAAATGAAATGTTTCTCCAGGAGGTTGGGAGTTTGTTCCCAGCTGACCATCATAGAATCATGGGATCATTTATGTTAGAAAAGACCTTCAAGATCATCAAGTCCAACCATTAAACTAGCACAGATAAGTCCATCACTAAATAGTGTCCCCAGGTGCCATCACACAAGCAGATTGGAACTAATTTGTTCAATTAAAGGAGTTACAGCACTAAAATGGGTTACAGGCAATCTCTCCTCTTGGACAGCCAAAGCAGTCACACATTTTAAATATGCAGGTAAAAATAGGGGGGTTGCAAGGAACTGATCGCTTCCTTTTCACGGCGAAGTCGGCAAAAGCAGATTTCAGTGACAGGTGTCAGCAATGCAGAGCTATGGCTTTTCTTGGAGCCCGAAGCCACCTTAGAGCAAATGTGAGAGGAATTTATTTGGCTTTAGTGGTATTCCCACTCTGAGCAGCCCCTTCTCGGCGCCGAATAGGCCCGACAACCACGTCCACTTTTTCCTCGGCAGAACTCGTATCTCTCTTGGACCTGCTGGTGCAGCCCCGGTAGCAGTGGGAGGAATAGTCCCCGAGCCTGCAGACCATCAGCTCACACTTCAGGTACACCGAGGGGTGGCGGCTGATGAACTCAAAGGCATTGAATTTGAACCGAGCAAAGTGGCTGGAAGGGGAGTAGAACGTGGCATAGGAAGAATCTCTGGGACACCTAGAAAGGAACCAAAAATGGTTGTTAGTCTTCATGGGTGCACAGGCGCACATCCCTGCAAAAATACAATTGATTAAAACTAAACTGTGTCATAGTCAGATCTTAAAAACAAAGGGATAAAAATGCAACTTGCACAGCAGATAGACTTTAAAAATATAGACTTATTTAAGTCCAGTGAAGGAGCTAGAGCACTGACCATTCTTTTTTTTTCCCCGAGGACACTTAAAGAAGAAGGAAGAGCAGACTCTTCCTAGTATCTGTGCTATGCAAGGCATAAAAAAGTTAGTCTAATGCTTGACCTGGCTTTACTAAAACATTAAACTCCTAGGATTACAGATTCCTGCTGCCAGTTTTCACTGTCTCGTTTACGTTGCTCCCACTACTTTGAATTTTGCTTATAGGGCAAAGATGAAGTAATTGAAATGAAATGTTAGTAAGGTCTAAATGTAATTTCTTATTTCCAGGCTCATGCTGTTAAAATAAAAAAAAAAAAATCAAAGGCGCCTTTTAAGAGCCTGTTGTAACTCAGATTGGTTCTATTCTTTCAAATAAACGCAGATTTTGGGTGTGCTTCTAACAGCTTGAAAAAAGCTCTTACCCATTCCTGACTATGTCATAGGCCAGAGTGTTGAAATCACGAGGATCCGGTGACGCCACACACGTGTCCACAAACACCTTCAGATTGGGGTCTGAGGTGTGAAGACAAGCCTGAAGGTACAAGTTCTGGTTCAAGTCAATGAAGTACGGCGAGTCGCGCACTTGCCGCGAGAACGCTGAGGAATCATAAAAGGTGATGTTCATGTCATATCTTCCAAACTGATACTCATTCACGTCTACAGTGTCCTCAGCAGTGTACATTACTTGCATCCATGTCTTCTGCAGCATTTTGCAACTGATATGTAAGTTGATATTCTTCTTCCTCTTGATTATGTACCCGGAAGATGCAACTTTGATGGTGTTGGAATAGTTGATTGTATCGTTGTTCTCCTGTTTAATGTGCAACTTAAAATTAGGAATTGCATTTTTGTCACATTCCATGTAAGTTCTCAGATTTGATAAGCTTAAATATGCATTTTTAAAATGCATAGGTTCATCTTACACACTTTAAATCAAGGAGCTTGATGTTGGTCTTTTCTGCTCACACAGTGTAATTGTATGTAATTACACAGAATTCAGTGGAGAAAAACTCTGTTAAATCTGAGGTAGAGCCAACTCGTTGAACATCTGTACAAACACCAGTTGTGTAGAATACGGGCATCCCAATCCTGTGCACTTACAGGACTGCATCTATTTTAAATCACAGAAAATTCATACGGCTCTCTCCCATGCTTTGCTCCCTGGTTGCTCCTTCTTATTAAGCACAGATATTCCCTAAGCCTTGAAAAGCTAAAGCACTAAAACCTCCAGGCCTCATTGGCCACAATGGTCTTTCTGTGACTCTTGTCAAAGTGGGTCCCGCAGTTCAGAGCCCACCCTGGTGAACGCACCTCTCGTATCGTCCCACAGCCGTCGTAGGGAATGTTGAACACAACCTCCTGTGAAGTGATTGTTGGTCTGCAGAGATTGTCATTCAGGGTCACCATCTGGGCTGAGTAGCCTTGAGACTGGAGGTAGTCCCTACTCAGCACTGCGTGCATGTAGTCTGGCAGGCACAGAAGGGCTGGCAGAAGAAGGAGGTACAATATATTAGTGACTTCGGGGATTTGTTAATGATCAAAGGTTGTAATCGAGCCAAATGTTGTTTTCTTAATTGAGAAGTCAGGCAGTTCACACCCCAACCCATTATGTTTCACGCACATCTTTCAATTTCCATAAAATATCTTCAAATTTACTCAAACACTTATTTTGCCAACAAAAGCAATAAATAAGCTTGTCTGTTGAGAAACACCAGCTGAGGACTTACTGGTGTTGTGATCTGCTGGGATGGAGGAGTAGTGAGCCTGAAAGCCTCTGAAGGAGCCTCTAGAATCACTGTGAAAGCGAACGGTCATCATGTTTGAAGAGGACACGTATGTGGGGAAGGAACCAGAACAAAGTCTCCCAAGAAGCGGGGAAGAGCGTCGAGGCCCGTCATAGACTTCAATGTAGTCGTGCTGGCACGTGCTGCTTTGCATCCTGGTGAACAAACATCACCACCTTGTTAAATCTATTCCAGAAACTCTGATTTCACCACCTAACATGTGATAAAATCCTTCGGGAGAGGTTTCATTTGGTTTGCATGGAGCTGTAGCAGAAAACTCTGAGCAAAAAGTACTACAGTAGTCTAGACTTTGATCTGGTCTTCCCACTGCCGGACATTATTAAAAGTATCTTTAAAACTTGGAAGGTTTTAGATAAGTTTTCAAACTTCTCAAGTAAGTTCTGACTTTGTTATTTGTGCAGGGAATCAGTGTTTTACTTACACAATATCTCTAAATGTGAGTGTAACACGGAAATTGCTCTCGACTTGTATTTCCCACTCGCAGTCAGCGTTGTTTGGATAACTTCCAGGGTAGTAGGGACTCTGCAGCGTCCCAGAGGAATCTGAGATTGAGCCACCACAAAAATAAGGTACTGCAGAAAGAAATGGAAGAGAATTTACTTGTAGTAACCTCTGCAGAAGTGCACTTGAGCTGTACATCTCATCTGCAGCTGTGGAAAAGCAGGTCCCCTGCTGACACCGGGTGATATTCTGTATGAGCCAAATCAAAACAAATATTTGTTTTTTGCTTTCACTTTACTTTCGTGTTGGATTTGGATTTCCCTGTCACATCTGTGGTGTCAGACTACCCTCTTCAGGATGGGCTGGAAACACCTTGATGCTTTCTGCTCTGGTCTCTTCTCCTTTTTACAGTCAAGGTCTGATTCTGAGAGGTGTCATCACAGTCTAAACAGAAGTACCTTCCTGAACAAACACCCTCCCCTCAGTTACTCTGCTGCTTCTTGTTATTCCCCTGAGGACTTTGGAGGATAAATAAGTTGCAAGTCTTCTAGGAAACTGTAATGTTATGGTCTCTGAAATAAGCACTTTAGGGTGCTCAAGAAAGTCTTAAATATAACTCATTTCTCCTATAAACATAGCTGCAAAAAGCTTTTGTGTTCCTGCCAGCATGAATGACATAATTCTTGTTAAACACACAGATAATGCTAAAAACTTTTCTGTAGGGAGGTGAACACAAGCTTTGAACTTAAATGCTACAAGATGAGACATGTAGAGGTGACAAACCATTTTATAGTCCTGCACAGAGACACCCACCAGTACAGTCTATGCCTCCCTGCCTCAGGATTTTGGGATTCACAGGCTATTCCAAGCTTGGGAGCATCATCTGCACTCAGACCCTGACTCTTCCTCTGATCAGACTGGACATGCTCTATCGAAATTCACCTTCATATTATTTTCTACTGTGAATGGTCAAGCTCTAAATCTAAAATCTGCTTTCTAAGGCAAAAATATAATAGAGACCATTACAGCTCTAGTAAGCAGAAGTGCCTTAGATCACACATTACCATACTTGAACACCATCCTCCCAATGCTGATGATTGCCGTTAGAAATTGGAGACTTAGACAATATTTCCTAGGCCTTGACCCAGCTGAATTGGCCAGCAAGGAAATGGCTCGACACAGCCAATCATCATGATTGCAAAATAAGCATCACTGAAAGGCAAAGGGACATCACAGCCTCTCTAGGAATCATCACACAAGTTTAAAGTGATACAGCCACAGAGGCAAAAGACAAATTAAAAAAAATGTGTGCTAAAGGGAGACAGCCCACAAATTAGAAAGGCGAGAGAGACACAGAAAGTCATTACCTGATGGAGGTGGTGTGGTGGCCACAGGAGCTGTGGGTGCGAAAGAAGAGATGTAAGTGAAATGTCTTGCTCATGAGAAAGGTTCTGGGGCACAGAGGGTGTCAGGACAGGGATCACGGGGAGGAGGGGATGGGGGCGCTGAGACTAGGCTATTCTGTCCACAGGAGACTCAGCAGCCCTCACTGCCCACCCACCTGCACAGATGACACTGGCATCCTCCACGTGCCCACAGTTGTGCACTCCCCAGCCGCTGTGCCTGCACATCTGGAGGGAGGGCTCGTCCCCTCGGCACTGCACGTCGTCCAGGAAGATGCGCCCCGAGCCCGGGCCAAAGTGGGCAGTCTCCAGGGCAGCCACGGCCTCCCCACAGCCCAGCTGCCGACACACCACCTGGGCATCCCGCAGGTCCCACTGGTCGTCACACACCGTCCCCCACGTGCTGCCGTCGTACAGCTCCACGCGGCCCTCGCAGCCGCTCCTGCCGCCCCACAGACGCAGGCTGGCACCTGGCACGGGGAACAGGCCTGAGGGTCACTCCAGCCTGGCATCCACAGCCCACACCCCCCCAGCTGTCTTGGACATTGTGCCCCGGTGACCTCGACCTGGGGAGGTTCAGTCCCAAAGGGACCAGGGCCCGACAGGGATGGAGTAAAGACTCCGGGAACGCAGGTGGCAGATTTGCCCTGTCCAGGCACCTGCTCCTGCAGGTCTTTGGGATCTGCCTGAGGGCAGAGGTCATCAAGGCACTGGGGCATTTTCAAAAGGCCCTTTGCAATCCTTGAGAGGGACCCGTTCCTAGGGGAGGAAAACTCATGTCCCCTGGAGATTTATGGGCCAGAGGAGACCCTGCACTGAGCAGCATGAGCCAAGGAGGAACCCCCCAACCTATTATGCCAGACTAGGGCCCACTGCAGAGCTGAACCTAAGCTGGATGAGCAGGAATTACCTGTTCTGTACGGCCACTGAGCAGGAGGGGTTGGACGAGTGGCTGCAAGAAAGAAGAGGCAGTGAATGAAAGGGCAGTGAGATCGTGGGAATGAATGGACAAGAATATGGACATGGACATGGTCATGGACATAAAAAGCCAGGCTGGAGAACTAAAGGGGAAATAGGGAGTAGGTCCTCTCTTTCCTCCAATCCAGACACCAGCCTAACATGTCTCCAGTCCGGTCCCATCCTCCCAAAAAGAGATCCCACAATTCTACTCTTTGCCCCCACACTGAGCAC